>OU892290.1:8457213-8984725 GCA_917834065.1 Ceutorhynchus assimilis
GATGGCATACAAATTATGGAAGGAAAAATAGATGCTGTCAGGGACTGGCCAAAACCACGCGACAAACATGAACTAAGGAGTTTTCTAGGATTATGTTCTTATTATCGAAGATTTGTTGAAGGATTCGCCAATATAGCTGCTCCGCTCCATCGATTAACAGAAGAAAAATCAACATTCAATTTAGAAAATTGAAAGGAGCATTATGTACGAGCCCAGTGTTGTCCTATCCTGATCAGAAAGGCATGTTGATTTTGGACACAGATGCAAGTAACACCAGTGTTGGAGCTGTCCTTTCACAAATCCAAAATTCACAAGAACATGTTGTGGAGTACTACAGCAGAACCTTATCAAAGCCGGAACGAAATTATTGTGTCACCAGGAGAGAGTTGCTTGCCATAGTAAAAGCAGTCGACCATTTCCATGAGTATCTCTATGGACGCAAGTTTCTAATTCGGACAGATCACGCAGCTCTAAAATGGCTTTTAGAAATGAAAACTCCTGAAGGACAGCTTGCTAGATGGATTGAGAAATTGCAGCAATACGATTTCCAAATTAAACATCGACCTGGAAACCTACATAAAAATGCTGACGCGCTGTCTAGACGGCCATGTAAAGAAGATTGCAAGCATTGTCAAAGAATCGATATACATGAGAAAAACACTAGTCCAACTGTAAGAAGAACGGGCCTGATCGTTGATAACAAATGGACTACCAAACAAATGAGAGAAGATCAGGAGGCAGACCAGGACATCGGGCAAATTCTACATCTTAAAGAAAATGATGAATGTAGGCCAGAATGGAGGGAAGTGTCAAACAAGAGCTTGATTTACAAAGCGTTGTGGGCCCAGTGGAACTCTCTGGCCGTAGAAAATGGTTTGCTCAAAAGAGTTTGGGAAAGTGCCGATGGGAAATCCACTAAGGGCCAACTGGTTATCCCAAAAGACCGAGTGGAAGATGTATTAAAAGAAATACACGATGGAACTTTAGGGGCACATTTCGGCGTTAACAAGACTTTGGATAAAATTCGGGAACGTTTTTACTGGGTTCACTACCATGAAGACGTTAAAAGCTGGTGCCGAAAATGCGACATCTGTGCTACCAGTAAAGGCCCTAAACTAAGATCTCGGGGGCCCATGAAACAGTACAACGTCGGTCTTCCGTTTGAAAGAATAGCGATGGATGTAGCCGGACCGTTCCCAGAGTCAGAGCGTGGTAACAAATACATCTTAGTTATCATGGATTACTTCAGTAAATGGCCAGAAGTTTTCGCTATTCCCAATCAAGAAGCCATCACTGTTGCCCAGGTGCTAGTGGACGAAGTTTTTAGTCGTCATGGTGTGCCACTAGAGTTACATTCAGACCAGGGACGAAACTTCGAATCTGCCATCTTTAAGAAAATTTGTGAGATCATGAGAATCCGTAAGACCGCGACAACACCTTAACATCCACAGTCTGATGGCATGGTAGAACGATTTAATAAGACCATAGAGGAACACCTAACAAAAGTGGTCGCAAAGAACCAGTGTGATTGGGACAAACACTTGCCTCTGTTTTTAATGGCTTATAGAGCAGCTGTTCACGAGTCAACAGGTGAAAGTCCAGCCAGAATCGTCTTTGGAAGAGAACTCAGGTTACCTTGCGATCTGATGTTTGGGATACCTGAAGAAGAACGGAGAGAAATCCAAGATTATGCCGACGAAGTAAGGGCACGACTTCTGGGTATCCATGATTTTGCTCGGGAGCATATTCAGCTAGCCAGTGACCGGATGAAGACCAGATACGACCTGAAAGCCAATTCAGCCGGATTTCAAGAAGGTGATTTAGTGTGGTTGTATAATCCAGCTGGAAAGAAAGGAGTATCGCCGAAATTGTCTTCAGCATGGGAAGGACCCTACAAAATAATCAAGAGGATCAATGATTTGGTTTATCGAATCCAGCGCAACACCAGGAGTAAGATGAAAGTTGTACATCTAGACATATTAACGAAATATCATGGGCGCGAAGTTGATCGGGACGATCAACCTTAAGAGGAGGGCAGTGTTACGATAAAAAAGCTGTTGCTAGAATAGGCGTCCGCCAGGTTGTCAAGAATCGATGTCGAATATTTTCGAATCTAGCGAATTATTCTACTATAATCGAGAAATAAGATTATCGTGTGTGTTCTAGATTTCACAGGAATAGATTTAGGGATATATATAAGGACTGGTTTTAGCTTGTAAGTTAAGTTTTCAGTTCGACTCTGATACGATTTAAATAGTGATTGTAAAGAGTTTAATTGTTGAGTTAGTTATTAAAGTAATTAGTGTCAGAGTGTATTGTTACGTGGAATAAATTATTGCTGTGTTAATTGGACTTTGACTTTTGGAATAATCGAAACGAACAACGAACCCAAGATTTCTGTCAGGCAATCCAAAGCCGCGACAATACTTTAGAATTTGTTCCATTAAGGATTCCCTTGACCGATCTTTTAAAAAAACCGCAACACCTCTTTTCGTTGTGGTGTCAACCAAACCCAGTAGCCAGACTTGTAGTACAACTCTAACGACATTGTTTTTACGTTTGTTCACAACGCTTTCGTCAATTTGAACTATGCCACTATCACCGCCTAATTGAAATAATTCGGGCACTCCCAGAAGTTTCCAGGACATCACATCTCGAATAAAACGATAGATTTGGCACACTGTTGTTAGTTTTTTGTTCAACAATCGGAAAGCAACTCTTGGTGGTACGAGACAGGACCAGAAATAAATCAAGTACATTACCTGCCTGATTGGTACGTGCATATTCTCGAAGAAAGATGCTTTTGTCACACTAAATCGCTTTCGGCAATATCGACAATGGAAACTATGACTCAAAGTTACTCCATTTCAGATGATTAACGTTCAATAACGTCGAAAACGTCGAGTAGGACATCGTAGGTTCTCACCCTATTCCTGTAGTTTCTGTAAGATCAAAGGTTGAAGGCTGTGTGCACGCTTGGAAATGAGGAGGAATGAAAGTTGTGTATTTTCGTGCAAATATTTAATTATTCAAAATCAGTGCAGAGCGCTTTCGGCCTTAGGCCATCATCAGTGCTACCTGGAAGTAGAAGGGAGACTTAATCTTTATAAAATGATGCTAAAAATAAGAAAAGATTGATGAGTTAAACGAAGTGAAACTCGTCAATCTCAGAGTGGGGTCTAGCCTACTTACTTCGTCAGGTAATCAAGTGCAGAAAAAATCAATAAAATCGGGACGACACATTGGACAAGTACGTACGTAACAACAACACTTTAAAATTAGAATATTATATCACATTTTTTCTTTATATAAAGGAACTGAGTTATAGACATTACTCTCACAATGCTGGCTTTAGGGTCCAATCTGTTGAACTTTTAAAATTTTGGTCAGTTATGCCTTAATTTTTCGTAGTCTTTGAAATTATAATCTTTGTGTTATATCCTAAATTTAAGATTATTAGAATTTTTAATTAAAAAACGTGTCGTTCGGAAACCAGAACCCATCGAATGAAGATGACTTTCAAATTTTGAAATGACATGATGATTATCGAAGACAGTTGACACTTCGAGACAGACAAATGGCCAAAGCGAACCCAGGTTAGGTTGTAAATCAAATGGAATAAGAAAGAAGAAAAGAAGAGACATTGAGGGAAAACAACATGGCCGTCGAGTCCACACAACGATGGTCAGGAAGAACTATTTAAAGGCGTCTATGCAAGGGGATGTATGATCTATTCAGATTCACCTGAGTGTTAAGACATAGTTCATTGTTGCGCAACTCTTTACTGATCTCAATATCTTCCATGAAGTCCAAACGATTGAAATTTTTAGAAGAAATGTTGTGGAGGATTTTTGAATTAGAAGACACTCCTATCGCTTCGACGTCGACTAAACACATGAAATATTGTAGTTGATTGTGGAAGTAGTTTCAACAAGGTAACAAGGATGATGTCAGGTGTTTTTCAGTGCCCACCGTTTTAAACTTTTCCTATGAAAACATGAATGTATTCAGTACCACTGTTCCTGCATTTGAAATAAAGCCATATCGAAATACTTGTAAGAATCTAAGCTTTTGTAGGCCTTCATTTGCTCATTTGCTGTAAAAACTGTGGGTCAAAATGTAAACAAATATCAACCAGACATTTTTTCAAACTTACCGTTCGCCCACATCCAAATTTTCCTGCATTAAAGTGTTTAAATATTCTGCATCTCGAAAAGTATATTATAACAAAGTAAACCGAAATTAGCTCAAAAATATTCCAAATAAACTCAAAATAAACAAAAAAACATCAGTTCTCCCACAGCTGCCCATATTGAATATCATTGATGACAACGTCAGCCGCAACAAAAAATAGTACAAACTTGAAAGGCCCATATTTTTGAAAAAAGTGCATTATCCGCAATTTTTATTTGAGAAATCATTAAATTATTTTCTACTCAAACGAATTATGTGTCTATCAAGCCTCAATGAGTGTGACAATAAAGTGATATGGCACAGAGTAGGCACCTACTCATAATATAGTATTAGTATAATAACGGTAAAAGTATATGCAAAGTTTTAGCTCACTCAGATTTTTTCAGCAAATGAATCCTTATTTGTCTGTACTAGTAAGCTTTGCGTTATTTACCTACATTTTACAATACTCATAGTTTGGCTTGTTAACTGTTTTTGGGCAGTAATTGATTTGATTTCACAACGGAACTAATACGTTGCTGGCTCGTAGACAAAAAAAAAATCAACAATTCTACTTTTCATACTTACATCATAGCATACAGCATTCTGTCGGGCCTTAAAGCTCGCATCATGCACAATCGTTGCAACGCCGTTTTACTTTTCCATTCCTGCGGAAACTTTTCTCTTTCCGGACATTCGCATTCCACCAACTTTTTCCATCTTTTCGGGGAATTTTCAATATCCCTGTCGAGATTTCTGAATTCGTCTCGCGTTGCCAAACTGCAAATTCCTCCCCAGCAGGTGTTTGACAAGAATTCTACTGGGCTCGTCACGTGCGGTTTCAAAGGAAATCGCAATAGAAAATCTAAATCAGCTGTGAAAATTTCTTGACTCATGAGAAGAATCTAGAATATAATAATGGCGTTATTTGTCAGTCGAGTATTGCGTAACTAAATAATCTGAATACTGTCTTTAAAAAAGAATTTCTGAGGGATTCTCTAACGGGCCTTCCGGTACCAAACATTAAATCTTGCATCAAGTCGGTTCCATGACTTTATTACAATTTGAGAGCAAAATACTGACAAACCGCTACCCAGATTTCGAGGGTTTATACTCTTTCTACTATATGCGTTAATATTCAAAAATGATTGACTCACTCACGAGATGCAAGAACACCGAAACCCGTCTGAAATTGGATCCGCAACGAAAACTGGGTACCGGTTGGATCAAAACATTCTGCCGCCCAATCTAGCCATATCCCGGAAACATGACCAATCAAATTCAGTGTGGTTATTTTGAGCGGCATAATGTTACTACATGGGCTAGATCAGGGGTCAAAATGTCGGGACGGCCTGTTGGACTTGTCCGTTAGAAGTGCCGCATGTTTTGTTTATTTGTCGCTCATTGCGTATTGAAATTTATGCGAAGACATTTTAATATTTATTCATGATGGAGATGAATGCGATAAAACTACCCACTACGTTTGTTTATTCGAATGTGAGTGAAAACACTTATCGTGCAAAAGGAAAAATAGTATCTACATCAATGGCCGTTTGCACCGACCAATTTATAGAAGGCTTAACGATAAGAAGGTATTCCTTACCCTTACAGTGACATTTTCCCAAGCAAAAATGTCATTTTAACGTAGAATTATCGTTAAGGCTTCCTTAAAACAGTCGGTGCAAACGGCCATTAATGTATGTCCCAATAGAAAGTGACCGATTGTAAATGCTTATAACTTCTGAACCAGGTGTGCTAGCTACCTGCGATTTACACCATTCGACTTCTCTTGGCCTAAAGTTTTTTTCAGTTAGTTGTAAATTTTTTTCACACTTATACAGGGCGAGTGAGAGGGTAGTAGAAAAATGCCGTTTTTCAACATCGAAATTCTCCACTATTTTTATTGAAACACCATGTATGTTGCAACGCCAAAATTAAGAGTCGTGTACAAGGTATTGATGTACCAATAAACATCGGGCATAGAACTTGAAGTTTTAGCCCTAAAAAATTGAAATAGAAATCTGGGCGAAAAATAAATGCTTTTTTTCAGGTTCAAAAAAGGCCGACATCTATTGGCAAATGAATACCTTGGTCACGACTCCTAATTTTGGCGTTGCAACATACAGGGTGTTCCATTAAAAATAGTGGAGAATTTCAATGTTGAAAAACGGCATTTTTTTTACTCGCCCTGTAGAGGTGGGAAAAAAATTTGCAACTAACTGAAAAAAAACTTTAGGCCAAGAAAAGTCGAATGGCGCAAATCGCAGGTAGCTAGGACACCTGGTTTAAAAGCTATAAGCATTTAAAATCGGTCACTTTCTATTGGGACACCCTGTATATTATACTTTTTTTATTTCATGTACAGGGTGATTCATTAAGAATGGCACTCGGCCATTTCTCAAAAGCTATTCATCGTAGTCTTGTCGGAAAAAAATTATCCCATAAATATGGCCAAGAGAAAATGCTGAAAATATATTTCAGCTTCCTAAAATGACCGCAAGGGGGCGTAACTCAACTGTCAAAGTACAAAAATGATTTTATTTTTGAAATTTCAAATGGAAACGTATCTTAAAAATGCTAGCAATGGATTTTTGATAAAATTTCACACAATTTTGATTTATGACTTTTTTCCAAACTTATCGGATAAGACAGTTATGAGCTGTCAAATATTGCAACTCAAGAAAACGGATAACTTCAAAACGACTCAACAACTCTGGTCAATTTTAGGTTCGTTGGAAAAACAAAAGTCTGCTCTTTAATTTTGTTGTGAAAAATCTAAATTCTGGTTAGTAGGACTGACGCTATGAGTTGATATTTGGAAACAATTGAATGTTTCCTACTTTTCTTAAAATTTTCAAATGGAACGGTATATTTAAGATAGATTAAGTCGATTTCTGAGGATTTTTTACACATAGTTTGTCTTTATTACCCTCCTACAAATGAATTCCAGAAAGTGTTAAAATTAATTTTATTTAAAATAATCAGTATTAATGAAAAAACCCTTGTAGATAATGACTTTCTGACAGTTGTCAAATAATAAAAAAAGTGCATTCCAAAATAATAAATGTTATTTTGGGTCAATTACCTTGCATTTTTTGGGACTATAACCTAATTTTCGCGACGAACTGCTTCCATGATTCCATGAACTCAAACGTTTTCGCGAGAAACTCATGACATTATATTAAAGGTAGTTCGCCGGAAGCATGGACGCAAATTCAAGCCAGCGTTCAAACTGATGACGTCACAATTGAACTATTGATGAACTAAATTCGTCGCGAAAATTCGGTTAAAATCTCAACTTTATCTCAACCCCAAAATATTCACAGAAACTTTTGGTGAATTATTCCAATTTTGGATTAAGTCCCAAAACATGCAAGGTAATAAGGATTTCTTAGCGTTTTACCGTTTGTATCCGTGTTATAAATAAACGGTAACTGAAAATCTCTAACCGTTGAAATTTTAGTGGGGCAGCGGTAATAGGGGAAATCAATGACGTCACGTATTCATAACACGGTATTGAATTCAGTAACCTATGCAGGACCTGAGTTGCTGGCGGTTATAGAACATTTGACAGTTGGATGACCATTGATCACGTTCACTAGATACAAACGTTGGTAAACGCTTTGCGATTGAGCTGCTGAACGCTACTTACGTTGAATTTGTGTTGAAACCAAACATGTTTTACAAATGGTTTAGGATACAGTGGGTTTAGGAGTGTTTTTAATTTTCAACACTTTGTGTTTTGTGTGAGGGAGGTGAGTTCGGAATGATACAAAGTGTTGACACTTTTTACACTATTGGCACAGTGGCGTTCGTTAATTGGTGAAGTTTGGTGTACACTTTATTTGCGTTTGAAAATAACTTGGTGCCCGAATGGTGTAAGAGCCGTTTTACACGGCAAAGTTTCTTCACGAAATTATTCAGGAAATTATTGCCGAAATATTTCGTAAGTTTACTATTCTTGGTTTCGCTTTTTCCTGTTTGACACGGCAAATAAAAGTCTAGCAAAAGTTTCGTGAAAATATTAGTCATACGCAGGCGCAGTTACGTTGTTTCATCAATAATATCAAATCATAACCTCATACTTCAATAAACCTAAACAAATAAAACTTCCGTTTTCTAATTGTAGTTGAATCTTTATACCCTCCTGCAGTTTCATAAAGTTGAATTTGTTTTTCCCTTCCATAAATAAAGTTTGTTTTTTTTTTATTTGCCCAGCTGTTTTTGGGTGCATTACTTTTTTCACCGATGAGCAGTCTATCCTTATCTATTACATAGGAAATTCAATGACGCATTCATAGGCTCCACGGAAAAAAAAACTGCCTTTTAGTGTGCGCCGAAACTCACGCATATTTTCGGCCACGTACGCCCACAAAAACTATAGAATATTTTCTAAAGTTTATTCGTGAAATATTTCGTAAGTTTTTCTTGTCGTGTAAAACAGGAAAAGTTGACTGACGAAATATTTCGGCAACAATTTCATAAGTAATTTCGTGAAGAAACTTTGCCGTGTAAAACGGCTCTAAAGATGGTGGGACACCGTTTACTCAGTACAAAATGATGGTGTATTCGGAGTTACACCGACCGCCGATTATACCTTCATCATGTGATATAACCCTGCACTACACGAATACCGCTCTAGCGCCACACTACAATCCTATTCCGAATTCAACTGTGGTGACAGACATGGGGTGACGTTCTATCATTGAAAAGTTGAACCGTTCAGCACTTAGAGCAGGTAAAGCGCTGTCCTACGGACATAAGGAGTAGGAACGCGCCATTCTGCTCATGAAACTAAAGTGAAGCCAAGATTTTGGCAGGTGTTTGGCACCAAAATACAGGTAGAGCATTGAATTGCCATAACCGCCATTTTTTGTGGGCCAAGATACCTGGAAAAAAACGGCTTCATTTTCTAAATCCAGGTTACTACTCCTTTACCTTTACCTGCTCTAAGGTTCAGCAGAACCAAGGGTTTATCATACGCATTCTGTTGGTGTTTGTAAACTGTTTACAATCCGTTTTGGTTCTGGTGAACGTAGCCAATTAGGCGCCATTTTTGACAGGTCTTTGGATTGCCCTTAGACAAGGAAAGAGAGAGGACGCGTAACATCCTTTACCTGCACTAGTAGCTGATTGTGACCGTTTGCCACCAAATAATGGCGACAATTTTTCATGGTGCCACTATGTGAATTTTACTTCAGACTAACATTTTTGTGATATTCAGCATGGTGGATTGCTAGCGTATGGCTGCAAAACCCGCAGAGAAAAAAAAGTCGACAGGATTACATTTAACAGACAAAAAACAATATGCTTTCTAGGTTATGTTATGAAAAAAGCAGAAATTTTTTGGTGGCAAACTGCTTCATTTTCACCTACTGTGTTACGAGTCCCCTCTCCTTCCTTGTCTAAGGGATTGCCTAATACTAATAGGTATCTATAACCTCACTTTTGTCTAATCGCTTTCTATAACCGGGCAACATGTGTATGGCCTACCAAATGTTAATTTTTCAATATTCGCCTTACTCAATCGTTTGGTGGTCGTTTGGTGGTCTTTGGTATCCCACTTTTAGTATTTGGTGGTAATTACTTAGGCAGTAATTAACAATTCAAAATTTCATATGACGTTGGCCGACATAACCTGATTCTAATTTATTTTTTGGCCCATTTATAGTCAAATCGAACGGAAATCGTTTGGTGGTCACGAATTTACCGAATTTAACGTTTGGTAGTCAATAATACCGGAGATATTAATCAATTAAGATTGTTTTCTGATATATTCTAATTATTCGTCGCGCATGCGCATATATTATCTGTTTTTCATTGAGCCGCCTCGATCGCGGCGTTGCCGTTGCGATCCGGAACTGGCGGTGGGCCGGTGGCGTGTCAACTCGCGAGTCGCGGACTCTGCTTGTACTGGATACTAGATTACTGGATTGTCGTTGTCGTTGTCGTGGTCAGTGGTCGCCACAATAGCAAAAATGAAATTAACTGGAGTTTTATTTTGTCATAAACCTGCGAACTTAATTACTGTTATAGACGTTATAGTTACTGTATGTATACTGTATAGAAGATATTTATGACAATGGTCGGTTTTTAAATGCAAGTTTTAAATAGGCCTTTGACAAAACATGGCGGGTAGGCCGCTATTGTCGTTACCGTTACCGTAGCCCGTGAATAAGATTGCAGTTGGATCAAATGCTATCTCTAGTAATCCACTTTTCATTGAGCCGCCTCGATCGCGGCGTTGCCTACCTATTCTATAATTTTCAATCAAATCAATTATTTCATTCAACGAATAATTAGGTAGGTATCTATACTTACTCGAATACTGAAAATAGGTATACATCGTGATTTACTTAGCCCGTGCATTAATAAGAAGTTTTTTAGGTTGCAAGTGGATTACTAGAGATAGCATTTGATCCAACTGCAATCTTATTCACGGGCTACGGTAACGGTAACGACAATAGCGACCTACCCGCCATGTTTTGTCAAAGGCCTATTTAAAACTTGCATTTAAAAACCGACCATTGTCATAAATATCTTCTATACAGTATACATACAGTAACTATAACGTCTATAACAGTAATTAAGTTCGCAGGTTTATGACAAAATAAAACTCCAGTTAATTTCATTTTTGCTATTGTGGCGACCACTGACCACGACAACGACAACGACAATCCAGTAATCTAGTATCCAGTACAAGCAGAGTCCGCGACTCGCGAGTTGACACGCCACCGGCCCACCGCCAGTTCCGGATCGCAACGGCAACGCCGCGATCGAGGCGGCTCAATGAAAAACAGATAATATATGCGCATGCGCGACGATTAATTAAAATATATCAGAAAACAATCTTAATTGATTAATTACTCCGGTATTATTGACTAACAAACGCTAAATTCGGTAAATTCGTGACCACCAAACGATTTCCGTTCGATTTGACTATAAATGGGCCAAAAAATAAATTAGAATCAGGTTATGTCGGCCAACGTCATATGAAATTTTTAATTGTTAATTACTGCCTAAGTAATTATCACCAAATATTAAAAGTGGGATACCAAAGACCACCAAACGACCACCAAACGATTGAGTATGGCGAATATTGAAAAATTAACATTTGGTCGGCCAAATACATGTTGCTCTATAACCGGTTCGTTTTTGCGAAAAAGAGGATAACAAACTTTATTAGGTGGGGGTAATTTTGACAGAACACCAGGGTTGCGTTTAGAAATAGCACTCTGGGTGTGGGAGTGACCCTAGAGTAACTCTTAACCGTTCATAAATTAACAGGTGTTTACTCGGAGTGTTACGCTGGAATCGTTCAGAAATCGAGAGTTGAAGTGCCCAGAGTGCACCCAAATTACCCCACTCAGGGACTGGGCCGAGATTCTAAAATCACGATTCGACACACGACTCGACAACGATACCGGCCTTGTCGTGTCGAAAGCTATAATTCCAATGAGATTTCTAACCTAGAATCGTCGGAAAAATTGTCTCGTTGTCGAATCGTATGTCGAATCGTGATTTTAGAATCCCCGACCTGGGTTGAAAAACGCCCCGCGTTTTTTATCGGGTTTGACGTTGACAATTTACCGCAACGCCCCAATACGTTCAGAAATAGCGCACCCAGAGTGCACTCCAAGTGATGACGTCAGAACACTCTGACAAAACAACTAGTCTACCTTCACACTCCATTTCTAAATGCACTCCAGTGGTGAGGGTAATGCCCGTACAGTTATAGCTCGTGATAACACAGTTACAAACGGTTACTCGTTAAAAATTCCTTAATTATTAACCGAAAATAACATTTATCATTTTGGAACGCATTTTTTTATTATTTGACAACTGTCAGAAAAACAGTCATTATCTACGAGGGCTTTTTCATAGATACTGATTATTTTAAATAAAATTAATTTTAACACTTTCTTGAATTCGTTTGTAGGAAGGTAATAGAGACAAACTATGTGTAAAAAATCCTCAGAAATCGATTTAATGTATCTTAAATATACCGTTCGCATCAAAACATTCTCCCACCCAATCTAGCCATATCCCGGAAATCTGACCAATCAAAAACGACGTGGCTATTTTGAGTGGCATAATGTTACTACATGCGCTGCATCAGGGGCCAGAACGTCGGGACGATGATGACGCTATTTGAAGGGTCAGAATGTTATTGCATGGGCTAGGTTCAGGGTCAGAATGTTACAGGCGATTATAGAGCATTAGTATTAAATTTAACAAACAATGTTTGATGTTAAAGAATCCATAACTGTCTTTTGTACGTGTTATACCATTCAGAAATTTAGACTTTATTTGTGTTCCCTATATATTTTTCCCATGAATATATTGATTAAATTGTTAGTTTTTTGATTGAAACGGAGGAATTAAAAAAAATAGGTATTCATTTTGGATATAGGGGTCAATAAATTTAGATTTTGCAAAATCTGAATACCTAATAATTAAAAATTTGAGTTCTAAATTTTTCAAAGACTTCACGTTTTTATACGATTTCCTTCCAGCTTTATTTAAAAAAGTTTCCCTTGCATTTTTCGTTTTATTTGAACTAAGCCTTGACATAAATCTTCTAGGGCAGTAGTGCCAAATTGTGTAAGATTTTTCTTCTTCAAATTAATAAGTGAGGCAAAAAAACTTTCTTAGTGTTTTCCTCTTATTGAAGGTCGCTAAATGATAAGGATTTTCAATATTATCATCACATATTAAACTATTATTTAGGTTAACAGTGGTAAAATTTTCAGGACCTTCATCCCCATATTCAGTCATGTTTCGATTTGCAACTGCAAATGGCGTATAAAACTCTTTTGACTGGACATTCTCTCCATAAGCTAGCTGAGCCAATAAATACCTTGAGTCGACACTATAGCTTGGAGTATTCGAAGATGCTTTTTGAAAATAATGTCCTTTTCGAATAACAAGTTGGCACGATAAGTGTTTTCACTCACACTAGAATAAACAAACGTTTTGGATAGTTTTATCGCATCCATCTCCATCATAAATGAATGTATTAAAAAATGTCTTCGCATAAATTTTAATAAAGCAATGAGCGAGAAATAAGCAAAATATGCGACACTTCTAAAGGACAAGTGCAACAGGCCCGACGTTCTGACCCCTGATCTAGCCCATGTAGTAACATTATGCCGCTCAAAATAGCCACGTCGTATTTGATTGGTCAGATTTCCGGGATATGGCTAGATTGGGTGGCAGAATGTTTTGATGCATACCGTTCCATTTGAAAATTTTAAGAAAAGTTGGAAACATTCAATTGTTTCCAAATATCGACCGATAGCGTCAGTCCTACTAACCAGAATTTGGACTTTTCACAACAAAATTGAAGCGCAGACTTTTGTCTTTCCAACGAACCTAAAATTGATCAGATTTGTTGAGTCGTTTTGAAGTTATCCGCTTTCTTGAGTTGCAATATTTGACAGCTCAAAACTGTCTTATCGGATAAGTTATGGTAAAAAGTAATGAATCAAAATTGTGTGAAATTTCATCAAAAATCCATTGCTAGCATTTTTAAGATACGTTTCCATTTGAAATTGCAAAAATAAAATCATTTTTGTACTTTGACAGTTGGGTTACGCCCCCTTGCGGTCATTTTAGGAAGCTGAAATATATTTTCAGCATTTTCTCTTGGCCATATTTATGGGAAATTTTTTTTCCGACAAGACTACGATGAATAGTTTTTGAGAAATGGCCGAGTGCCATTCTTAATGAATCACCCTGTACAGTAATAAGCACAAAAAGTGGGACACCCGACTGACAGGTCTTGACATTTTTCGCTATTTGCGTAAATTAGTCTTTTCTCTACAATCGATTTTTTGTCAAATATGACAATCCCTGTCATTGCCGTAGGTATAGCTGGTGAGCCCGTTTTACAATAGGAAAAGAAGAGGTGTCCCACTTTTTGTGTTCACGACTGTACGTGCTTTTTTAATTAAGGTAAAACACCTAATGCTAAATCTAAAGGACCCCGCACATTTCTTATGGAAAAGTGATCTATGTGGAATTTGGCTGAATTTTTGATATTGTGTAGAGGCAGTCGTCCTTAACAAAAGTTAACATTGCGCTAATGTTTAATACCGAACAGTTTTTAAGATATCAATTAAAAACTTTTTTAATATAATACTCTTAAGTATGACGTCACCAATATGCTTGCAGCACCGAAAATATTTATTATCCTTTCCACTTGCGACTTTGACTATACTCTTCTCGTTTCAACATAAGAAAAAAAAAAAAAACAACAACAGGTACAAATGAAATCGCTATATGAATGACATGACATGACATTGACGATTGCGGCAGGGCAGGAGCTAGGTGTTTACCTATCCAGGATAATACATAATACACTTGTTTACCTACTCATTCGTCACTAATCGCTATGGCTATCTTTTTCTATTTCTTAATGTTAAAAGGAGAAGAGTATAGTCAAAGCAAAAGTGGAAAGGATAGTAATCATTTTCGGTGCTGTGAGCATATAGGTGACGTCATACTGAAGAGTATTATATTAAAAAAGTTTTTAATTGATATCTCAAAAACTGTTCGCTATTAAACATTAGCGCAATGATAACTTTTGTTAAGCAGGACTCCCTCTACACAATATCAAAAATTCAGCAAAATTCCACATAGATCACTTTTCCATAAGAAATGTGCGGGGTCCTTTATTAATCCCTTATATCCAAAATGGAAATATTTCTCAATTCCTCCGTTTCAATCAAAAAACTAATAATTTAATCAATATATTCATGAAAAAAATCCATAGGGAACACGAATAAAATCTAAATTTCTGAATTGAAAAACACGTACAAAAGACAGCTATAGATTTTTCAATATCAAACATTGGTTCTTAAATTTAATACTAATGCTCTATCGCCGGTAACATTTTGACCCTGAATCTAGCCCATGCAATAACATTTTGACCCTTTAAATAGCTCCATCATCGTCCCGACATTCTGACCCCTGATTCAGCGCATGTAATAACATTATGCCACCCAAAATAGTCACATGGAATTTGATTGGTAAGGTTTCCGGGCTATGGCTAGATTGGGTGGCAGAATATTTTGATGCGTACCTACCGGTTTGAAATGATTTGACTCTCATAGTTTTACTTATTATAAACATCAAGCAAAATGAGACATTATTTCACAAATGATCGTACCTACCTGAAAAGTCATTTGCGAAGCAAAAATAAGCTTGTCACTTTCAAAAAGCCCTCTTGTGGTATATTGAAATACGGAAAACGATATACATTCAATCAGATTATTTACTCTAGCAGCTACAGTTTCTGCAGGCTCAGCTTTTGCTATAGCTTTCTGAAAGACTACGTTGAAAGCCTAGAAAAAACTAGAGAAATTAGATCCAAATCATTACACAGCGTGTAACAAACCTTCAATGAAAATTGATAGATAGGATTAATAGTGTTAAGCTCGTTTAAAATAAAATATAGTAAACTAGCTCTAGCAGCTGCGGGTCTATAATACTCTCTAGCCTGATCAATTTCAACAGAAGTAATCTTGGCTTCAGCTACTTTCAGCTCAATATCGGCTGCCGTTCTTTTAGTTGTCTCTAAGTTTTCCACCAAAGTCGTGTCACCTAATAAATTGCCCCCGGCAGACGACAAACGGGACAACAAATCATCCTCAAGACTTTTGAGCATTATTTTAAAGTCATTCTGTTGTTTCGTAAGGTCAGCTTTGAGTTCCTCCAAGTCGGGCCGTTCAGCTTTTACAACTTCAGCTAACAGCTGATCTTCCAGTCCATCTCTTGTCACTGTAAAATTGATTAGGGTCGCTTGAGCTTGCATTTCAGGCTTGTAGTGCGGATTTGCTAGTTTTGTGTGGAGGATTAATCTGAAGCTTGAATTGTATTCGATTTCTTTGTCGCCGATTTTGATTGCTCTGCAATATTACTTTGAAGCTATTCAAAAAAAGTGTAATTTTGCTAAAACATACTTTCCCTTTTTAATTAAATTTCTTCCCAAAAGTGTATCTAAAACAGGATCTACGGTTTCTTCGATATTTTCTACGAGTACAGTGGAACCTTGGCTAATGGATTTTTCTATTACATCTAAATATCCCTTCTGGCCTAATCTTATAACTTTAAGATCCTCGCCGTACTTTTCTTTAATCCATTTTATACCTTGCAGCTTTAAATTTAAATTATTCTTTGCTTTCTCACTAGTTGATAACTTACTTGTGGATCAATCATGAGAGGCCACCTATCTGAGTTAATCAAAATTGTAGCGTTTTCCGTAGACATCCTATCGCTCGGTAGTCCTTCGTTATTCCATTTTGCCACAATTGTATCGTCAGTTAAGAGAGATAGCGGATCTAGTTCTTCAGTTAGAGGAACTTTAGGCTGAAATTAATTAATGAGGTCAGTCAATGAAGTTGCCCCAAAGTGACAACTTACCTCCAATGTTTTAATATAAGGAAACCATAATTTATGCAGCAAATCTAATCTGTATTGCTTAGTGAAGCATCCTACATAAGATATAAAAGCTGTTGTCAATAAAACGTCCCCTGGCATCATTTTTCCATTTTCCATGAAGCTATAGAAAATAAATGTATTGAATGTTGAATGTTTCTTAAGTTGTCAGCAACATTAGATTCTGATAATGTTTCTTTTACAATGCATCTAAAAATTTTGACATTTCTTCAAAACATTTTGTGAGAATTTATCTTCAAACATATTAATGTTGCTGGCATCTTATTTTCATGAAATTCTACATACGTATTTACTGTTTCGGCCCAACGGACGTTTTCGCTAGCCAAACCGCCCACAAGCCGATTAGCTAAAGCTATAGTAGCGTTGGTCGCATCAGCTTCTTGTTGGCAAAGCAGTTTTTCCCTAGTAGCTTTTTCGAAATCCGCCGTTAGTTTGGCTAATTGAGATTCCAAAGACTACAAATTGATTAAATGTCAATATCAATTTATGGGCTGAAGCCAAAAATTCAACCCACCCAAAACATCTCCCAGCCTACAGAGAAACATTTTGGAAATACCTACCTTATTCTACAAATTTTCAATTTCTATCTTTCTCTTAAATAGTGCACCGCGGAATTTTCGAACTCTGGTGATTTGTGCTTAGAGACTTTGGGACACTCTGGACACCACCTAGGACACTTGTGCAACGTCTGGACAATTTTGGACAGGGTCAGGATAAGTCTGGAAAGTTCCTAGAAAAGTCTGGATAAGACCTGGAAAAGTCTGAAGAAGGTCAGAAAAGTCTGAATCGGTCTGGAAAAAATCTGGAAAATCTAGAAGGGTTCCAAAAAGACCAGGGGAGCATTTTCCAGATTCTGGAAATTTTCTGGAAAACCCCTCAAAACGCACCAGAAAGACAACCCAAACCTGATAAAGGTACAGAGATTGAACTGATATGCAACATTGCCAGGAAACAGGAAACACCGGCATTGAGCTTTATAGATGGAGAGGGCTCCAAAAAGAGAAGGGAGCGGGAGGAAAACCAATGAAAGGATTTAGAGCAACAAGAGCACCTAGCCAATACGCTTGGCTCAATCCCAAAGAGACCGACGTTAAGGAAAATGCCAGAGGTGGTCAAAGGGATCACAGAGAGAATAGAAGCAGAAAAACACTGCAAACTGGCCGAAACAATGCACGACATCCACGGCTCGCTGGAAAAGTCCATGGAGCAGATTGAGGAGGCAAGCGCCACGCCAAAAAACGCAGGTTCTAAGGGCATCTCAAGTAGTGAGGACGAGGCAAGCTACAGAACACCCAGCGGCAAAACAGATGGGAAAGAAAGGGACCTTCTAAAACGGCTTTCAGCACAGGAAGAAAAACAACAAAGAGTAGAAAACCTGAGATTGAGAATGGCAGATGAGGAACGACAACAAGCATTGGCAACACAAAACGAGAACAGAGAACAAATGAGACAAGAACAGATAGCAAGAGACAAACAAGGTCCAGAATGGTGGGACACACAGGAGACAAATAAGGGGGCAATGCACGCACTGACAGACGAGAGTATCAAAAGAGTACGGATCTGCGCCGAAAGCATCGTAAAAGCCACATCCAGATACTCGGGAGGCAAAGTTAGTTTCAAAATGGAAGACAAAGACGCCGTACATAAAGGCACTAACACGATTCTAAATGAGTTCCTAAACCTGGCGACCCGACTGGAAAGGGCCCAAGGAGAAGTCGTCAGGCAGCAAGAAAGGAACAGGTGGCTGATAGAACAAACCCAATCCAGAGAAAATGAGTGGCAAGCCCGCCTACATGCCACCAAAGAAATCAATACGCTGCGAAACGCGATCGGGGACCAAAATGGGACATGCACTGCCAACAAACTACAACATACACAAAATAAACCTGACAAAACAAAGAGAACCACCACATAGACTAACAGACAAGTTACCAGACAACAAGAGCCCCCAAGCGAACAACAAATTGTAAGGGAAACGGAGACCAACGGAGAGACTGACGCCAGCGACTGGACCAAAGTTAAACACAGAAAGAAGAAGAAGACTTACGTCGACATGGTCTTCATTGAGAAGTCGGGACAGGAGCGATTGGAGCGCAGCAATCAAGAACGCGGGAATGGCTGGGTTACGCCTGATACCAAGGAGAGCAACCCAGAATTCGAGGTCATTGTGAATGGAGCGGAGAACACCACCCAGGAACAGGCTCAGCAGAGATGCAGAAACGTACGTACCCTGTTGATCACAAACAGCGTCAGGGAAGTAAAGGCCATCAGAACAACCAGGCAGGGAGGCTCCATCATCTTAGCCAAAGATCAGGAGCAACAAAACAAAATAAAACAGCTATTACAGCAAGGATAGGTAGGGGAGATCAAAAGGGGGGTAAATCGCAGCAAAGTCCAATGTTGGAACTATCGGGCGTGGATAGAGGCCTGAAAGACGAAGAAGTCTCCAGCTTCCTACTCCTGGAAAACCCTGAATTCGGAGAACTAGCGCACATACGAGTGGTGCATAGAAAAACTTGCAGGAACCCGTACAAAGAGAATATATTGTCGCGGCTTTGTGTTGCCTGCTGACAGAAATCCTGGGTTCGTCGTTCGTTTCGTTTATTCCAAAAATCAAAGTCCAATTAACACAGCAATAATTTATTCCACTTAACAATACACTCTGACACTAATTACTTTAATAACTAACTCAACAGTTAAACTTTACAACTCGATAATCACTATTTAACTCGTATCACAGTCAAACTTTAACTTAACTTGCAAGCTAAAACCCGTCCTTATATATATCCCTAAATCTATTCCTGTAAAATCTAGAACACACACGATAATGTTATTTCTCGATTATAGTAGAATAATTCGCTAGATTCGAGTATTTTCATCGTCGATTCTTGACAGTCTGGCGGACGATATCGTGACACTGCCCTCCTCTTAAGGTTGATCGTCCCGATCAACTTCACGTCCATGATATTTCGCCAATCTGTCCAGATGTACAACTTTCATCTTACTCCTGGTGTTGCGCTGGACTCGATAAACAAAATCATTGATACTCTTGATTATTCTATAGGGTCATTCCCATGCTGAAGACAATTTCGGCGATATTCCTTTCTTCCTTGCTGGGTTATACAACCACACTAAATCACCTTCTTGAAATCCGACCGAATTGGCTTTCAAGTCGTATCTGGTCTTCATTCGGTCACTGGCTAGTTGAATATGCTCCCGAGCCAAATCATGGATACCCAGAAGTCGTGCCCTTACTTCGTCGGCATAATCTCGGATTTCTCTTCGTTCTTCTTCGGGTACTCCAAACATCAGATCGCAAGGTAACCTGAGTTCCCTTCCAAAAACAATTCTAACCGGACTTTCACCTGTTGAATCGTGAACAGCTGCTCTGTAAGCCATTAAAAATAGAGGCAAATGCTTGTCCCAATCTCGTTGGTTCTTTGCGACCACTTTTGTCAGGTGTTCCTCTATGGTCTTATTGAATCGTTCCACCATGCCATCAGATTGAGGGTGTAAAGGTGTTGTCCTTGTCTTACGAATGCCCATGATCTCACAAACTTTCTTAAAGATGGCAGATTCGAAGTTTCGTCCCTGGTCTGAATGTAACTCTAGTGGCACACCATGACGACTAAAAACTTCGTCCACTAGCACCTGGGTAACAGTGATGGCTTCTTGATTGGGAATAGCGAAAACTTCTGGCCATTTACTGAAGCAATCCATGATAACTAAGATGTATTTGTTACCACGCTCTGACTCTGGGAACGGTCCTGCTACATCTATCGCTATTCTCGCAAATGGAAGACCAACGTTGTACTGTTTCATGGGTCCCCGAGATCTCAGTTTGGGGCCTTTACTGGTAGCACAGATGTCGCATTTTCGGCACCAGCTTTTAACGTCTTCATGGTAGTGAACCCAGTAAAAACGTTCCCGAATTTTGTCCAAAGTCTTGTTAACTCCGAAATATGCCCCTGAGGTTCCGTCGTGTACTTCTTTTAATACATCTTCCACTCGGTCTTTCGGGATTACCAGTTAGCTCTTAGTAGATTTCCCCTCGGCACTTTCCCAAACTCTTTTGAGCAAACCATTTTCTACGGCCAGAGAGTTCCACTGGGACCACAATGCCTTGTAAATCAAGCTCTTGTTTGACACTTCTCTCCATTCTGGCCTACATTCATCATTTTCCTTAAGATGGAGAATCTGCCCGATGTCCTGGTCTGCTTCCTGATCTTCTCTCATTTGTTTCGTAGACCACTTGTCATCAACGATCAGGCCCGTTCTTCTCACAGATGGACTAGTGTTCTTCTCATGTGGGTTTCCAGGTCGATGTTTAGGACTAGCGTCTCTGGACCTCCAAAAGCTTTGGGAACGATCCCTAGATGGAGAGGTCATCCTTAGTCTACAATCCCATTGCATGTGTCCAAGCCTTTGACACCGGTAACATTTTACTCGGTTTCTTGGTGTTGGTGTTTGCTTGGAGTTGTTTTCCATTTGTCAAATTTCTAGTACTAGTTTCTTGATCTTTTCCGTGAACTTACTCATAAGATTCTTGAAGCTACCATCTTCTTTTGACGTTTGTTCATCCTTTGGGTCTTGAATGGTCACTGCTCGTATTCTGGGTGTTGAAGCACCAAAGATTGCTTCCAGTTCTAATGCTCGGACAAGGGCTTCGCTACTTTTCCTGAACTTGGACATTCTTAGGTCTTCCTGGATTTTGGAATCCCGGAGGCCATCAATAAACGTAGATACTGCCATCCATTCTTGTATGTCTTCCTCAGCTGCAGGAAACGCCAAACTCACTAGCCTTTTAACTTCCGATTCGAATTCTTGTAGACTCTTGCCGGGTTTTTGAACTCTTGATTTAACTTGAGTTCTGAATACTTCTTGTCTGTAATGATCTCCGAAGCGCAGTTCTAAAGTTTGACTCAGATGCTGGTAATTCTGTTGGTAGATTGACGGAATGGACTGAAGAAGATCTAAGGCTGGTCCTCGTAGTGCCACTATTAGTGCTGTAGCTTTTTCTTGGTCGTTCCATCCGTTGGTATTTGCAGCAGCTTCAAATTGTCGAATATACATGGTCCAGGACGTAGAACCGTCGAAAGTTGGTGGCTGCATCTTCATACTGGAAAATGCTCCAACACTAGCTGAATTGTTGGACTGTATTTCTAATCTACGCATCTTATCTTCGAGTGCTTGAACTTGGTCCTCAACTTCTTGTCTTAATTGCTGAACATCGGTTTTGACTTCAGCTTTTACTTCTTGAACGTCGTGTTTAACTTCTTGCACATCGTCTTTAACTTGTTCAATCTTCTGGTCTAGGTTAGCGACAGTTCCTTGTATGGTTTGGAATATTTTCTGTAGTCTTCCAAGGTCCTCCTGCCGTTCTTGTTGTCGCTTAGCTTCTTCTTGTTGTCGCCTAGCTTCTTCTTGTTGTCGCCTAGCTTCTTCTTGTTTTTCTTTTTGTCGTCTGGCCTCTTCTTGTTGTCGTCTAGCTTCTTCTTCTTGTTTTTCTTGTTGTCGTCTGGCTTCTTCGTCTTGTTTTTCTTGTTGTCTTCTAGCCTCTTCTTGTTGTCGTCTAGCTTCTTCGTCTTGTTTTTCTTGTAGTCGTCTGGCTTCTTCGTCTTGTTTTTCTTGTAGTCGTCTGGCTTCTTCGTCCTGTTTTTCTTGTTGTCTTCTAGCTTCTTCGTCTTGTTTTTCTTGTTGTCGTCTGGCTTCTTCGTCTTGTTCTTCTTGTAGTCGTCTAGCTTCTTCGTCTTGTTTTTCTTGTTGTCGTTTGATCTCTTGAAGTTCCAACATTTTGCGTAGGAGTTCTTCAACTTTTTGTTCGTCCATTTTGGCTTGTTGTCTTGTGATAGGCATATACAGAATGTTCTAGAATTTCCCTCGAACTTTCTTCAAATATCTTTTCTGGTCGATCTTTGCTCGAAGTTCCAAAAACGCCGGTGAAGTTACAAATTGGATAACTTGCTTTATTCTAGAATAGAATGTTCTGGAATTTTCTTGAAACTTCTTTTCTAGATGTCGATTGATACAGCAAACACGTCGGTGAAGTCACAATTTCGATATCTCCCTTGGTTTCCATATAGAATCTTCTAGAATTTTCCCGAAACTCCTCGAAAAACCTCTTCTGAATGACGATTGATGTTCCGAATACGTCGGCGAAGTCACAAATTCGATATCTCCCTTAGTTTCCAAATAGAATTTTCTAGAACTCACTCGAAGATTCACTATCACAGTCTAAATCGGGTATAGAGTCACTTCCGGGGTAATTCACACGATGGGTTAAGTCTCTTTTTGTGATTGTCACTGTTTGCACTGCACTAACTGTCCCAGTGTTTACTTAGTGTTCAGTTTTTATACTACACTAGTGTCCCCGCACTTCCGTAATTGGATTTCACTCTGCAGTCCTTTAAATCCCACTTCTGAAACCAATGTCGCGGCTTCGTGTTGCCTGCTGACAGAAGTCCTGGGTTCGTCGTTCATTTTGTTTATTCCAAAAATCAAAGTCCAATTAACACAGCAATAATTTATTCCACTTAACAATACACTCTGACACTAATTACTTTAATAACTAACTCAACAGTTAAACTTTACAACTCAATAATCACTATTTAACTAGTATCACAGTCAAACTTTAACTTAACTTGCAAGCTAAAACCCGTCCTTATATATATCTCTAAATCTATTCCTGTAAAATCTAGAACACACACGATAATGTTATTTCTCGATTATAGTAGAATAATTCGCTAGATTCGAGTATTTTCACCGTCGATTCTTGACAGTCTGGCGGACGATATCGTGACAATATAGTGTGCGAGGTGAGTACGGAGGTATTTAGGAAGGCTATGAAGTCGGGAAAAGTCAGGCTGGACCTGATGAGCGTGTACGTAGACGAGTACTCCGAACTGGTGATGTGCTACAACTGTTACCGGTTTGGGCATGTAGCAAGACACTGTCGAAAGCCACCGTCGTGCATGAGGTGTGGGGGAGCACATGAGAGGAAGCAGTGCGAAAGGGTGGAGATATATTGCCCAAATTGCGCCAGATTAACCAGCAGAATGGACGAGAGACACCACATGGTCTGGGACAAAGAATTTTGTAAATACAGACTGGGACATATTTAAAGTGCAGATAAGAACGCACACGGCTAAACATACATGGGGACAGAGGACCGAAGAACAACTGGAAGAAAACGCCGCAAGACTCCAGGAAGCATGCAGCAGAGTCTGCAAAGAATCCATCCACACTGAGATCGTGGAGGAGAACACCAGAGAGTGGTGGACGGACGAACTCCAAAGGGTCAGGCAAAAAACTAGAAAATGCAGAAGAGAATGGCAGAACGAACACAAACCGACAAGAAAACAGACGCTACAGAGGTATAGAGCCCTTCGCAGAGAATACAAGACAACAGTCAGGGAAGCCAGACATAAAGCTGTACAAAGGAATGAGAGGAAAAGGCCAATACGGAACCCTGGCAGAGACTCTGGAAGATGCTGGGAAAACGAAAAACTGACACCGTCACCGCAAACATCCAAAAGGAAGACGGAACATATAGAATGAGCGAAGAAGAGACTAATCAATACCTACTGACTAAGTACTTCCCAAAAAACGAGCCCGATCGAGATAGCGAGACCATGAAACAAAGAAGACAGAGACCCAAACATTACAGCAACAACGACAACGCAGAAAAAGACCTAAACAGAAAGGAACTACAAGACCTAATCGCCACACTACCGAAAAATAAAGTCACATGCGACAGGGTACCCAACGAGGCCATACCCTACATATTAGAGGCAATTCCAGAAATCCTTGTCGAAACCTACAAGAGCTGCCTAACCAGGAGTTACTTCCCGAAGGTCTGGAAAAAGGCGAAAATAGATTTGGTACCAAAGAAGGACGGTACGCTCAGACGTATCAGTCTGCTGTCTACTCTTGGAAAAATTTTGGACAAGGCAATAAACAAACAAAAAAGGGAGGGCACGGGTACAGTAGAGGCACTGCACAACCTCATGGGTATCCTAGACAGGAACATAGAAAATAGCACGCATCAAGTCATAATCTACCGAGACCTGAGAAATGCGTTCAACTCGGCATGGGGGCCCAATGTCAGTGAGGAGCTGGAGCTAGCCGAGACACCGGGAAATCTAAAGAGGATATGCGAGAGTTTGATGGAGCAGAGGACGGTCTCGGCAGGAAAAGTGGCAATAGATATGACACGGAGATGCCCCCAGGGCTCAAGTTTGGGTCCAACTCTATGGCTCCTGGTCATGCAGGGATGGTTTCGCAGAATGGACAGGGCAAACGAGGTATGGATGGACAACAATGAAGACAGTCTGGCCGATACGCAGGCGTATGCGGATGATCAGCTAATAGTCATCTCTGGATCGCTCGCAAGAATCAAGCAAAAATGGGAGGCTGTCTGGAAAGCCTACAAGGACTGGGAAGAAGTGAGCAACATCAGCTACAATAAACAAAAAACTGAGTTACCTACTGTTCATCCATAGAGACAAATATACAAGGACAACCAAGACTATTAGAGGGCCCAGAATAAAGATAAAGAGAGAGACCATTCCACTAAAAAAGCACGTTAAATACCTCGGACTTTCGATAGACAAAAACAGAAACTACCAGGAACGCATGAAGGAACTAAACACAAAGCAACAAAATTGGCAATGACAATGACTGGGTTTATACGGAGGAAATGGGGACTAATTATGAAGGACATCCTAGAAATGGTAGTGAAGGTGAAGCCACCATGCTGTACGCAAGTGAGATTTGGGGAGCAAAGGCCAACACGGCGATGGGACGCAGACAACTAGACGCAGCAGTAAGACCAATGCTGCTGGTTGTATGCAGGGCGTACTCAACAACCTCCAACGGGGCGCTACAGGTGCTAGCAGGCTTCCCTCCTCTATGGTTGGAAGCGGAGGAGAGGAGAAAAGACTGGGTAGACAATTATGCCGACATTTAGAGAATTAAAATACGTACGACAAACAAACCCCACACAGCTACAAAAGGGAGACTACACAACAAAACTAGTCGGAAATCTACGTGGATGCGAGCGTAGACCAAGTGGGGAGGACAGGCATAGGGCTCTCCATGGAACATGAAAACAGACTTATCAGAGAAAGGACAAGAGGACAGGACAACATCAGTATAGACAAAGCATAGATGCTAGCCATACTAAAAGGCGTACAGACCGGGATGGAAAGGGACATAAGGGCCATGACTATAATAACGGACAGAAAGCAGGCAGTAGAAAGGATTCTAGGGATCAAGACTAACGACAAAGTAATCGCCCACATACTAAAACTAGCCGAACAATGGCAAAAACATCCGCTTCCAGTGGAGAAGAGGCCATAATGCTGCAAACCCAGGGAACAGGGAGACAGACAGGGAAGCTAGGTCGGCAACAGACGCACAGGAAGTGGATGGAGAGCTCGACACATACCTACACAACGACAGACAAGCTCACAAATCAGAATACTGAACAGATGGCAGAACATATGGACAAGTAGCGACAAGGGACGGAAGCTCTTCAAGCATTGTGAGGAGTTTGGACTAGACAGGATCGATCTAAACTTCAAAGCGACACAACTGCTTACCGGTCACGGCAATTTCAACAACTACATTGCCAGATTTAACCTGCAAGACATTGACGCAAACTGCACGTGTAACGACATCCCAGAAGACGCAGAACATGTCAGGGAAGGGTGCTCTCTGGCCTACCGACAACAAATCCGGGAAAGGATAAGGGAGGAATATGCGGATCTGAGGATAAAACTGAGGGAGCGGAATCAGGCGACCGCAGATCAAGTGGCCAAAGCCAACAAATGGGCAGAAGAGGCAGTGGCAGATACAAACATACAAGAACTAGAGCAATAACAGACCAAATATGAACAAAACAGGGAATCAAATCAAATCAATCAAATCAAATATACAGCCATGAGTACAAAAAGTGGAACACATGTTTTTTCTTATTGTAAAACAGGGTCACCAGCTATACCTAGGGCAATAACATATGATTGTCATATTTGACAAAAAAATCATTGTAAAGAAAAGACTGATTTACCCACTTTTTGTGATCACGACTGTATTACCTAATTAAAAAAAAAAAAAAAATGGAGACCAAATAGAAAAAAAAATGAAAGAAAGGCTCCTACTCGCTAATTTGACCATGGTTGGCGTTGGGTTGTAGGGGTTTCTAGTTGCCGAAACAGGGTTCCTTCGACGGTGGTTCCTCTGGATATTGGGTACCTATACGAGCACCGAATCTGGACAATCAATAGATAATGCTGAAAGGCGGGAAGCTAAGTGGTTCGCCACACTCGAATGTAACCTGTATTTCAAAATGAGTGTTTTTTTTTTTTAAAGTGCCTTCAAGAGTTTTTGAGATAACAATTTGGCGCAGTCGGTAGGATCTGTCAACGCTGTCAGAACAAGAATATTCTAACTGATAGCGGCGGATTCTAATCCTTTAAACAGAAAACGAACGGAAGAATCCCAACTCGAAGTGAACACGACGAGAACACGACGATTCCATGGAGCCTATTCTTTGACTTGACTCTGCGGTAAAGGAATAGATGAATTTGCCAGAGAGAATGTTGGGGCGCTCTCTGACAAACTGGGCAAGAAGCCTTGTTTACTCCGCACGGTCGCGGAGCGCTTCTTTCTATCTACCAGGGCTTGGCGAACTGATATTCATTTTTTATGAAAAATGCGAAACTTATTTTCAGAAATTTCAGCTTCAAAACATCAAATAAATCATGAAATATATATCAGAGAATCCATACATTCGATTGGTTCAAAAGAAAACTCAACGCAGCGGGCTAGTGTATCTTTTGCGTGCAAGCAAGTAGAGATTCACACGTACAATCGCAACTTCAAATGATTTTGCGCACCAAACAAGTTTCGTATACGAACAAATTGATTCAACTTTTCGTGCACGCAGATATTTGCGATCGATTTCAAGTGAAGCCCCCCCTGACCAATAAGGACCAACTAATTTATAACCACTAGATGGGATATGTATGCAATCGCCAAACTCCGTGGATGGAAGGGTATCACACCCCATTTTTTAGATGTTTTGGGCAGATTAATTTAAAAAAATCCACTTACCGCCACTTTCCTCTTGATAGCATTAAGCTTCTCCTGGGCAGCCGCCAATTCGGCGTTAGCAGCTGCCAAAGCTTTCCTTTTGGGTTCCACATCGCAATAAACTTCGTAAAATTTAATTATATTGATTACCCAAGCACATAGGCCAGCTGCAGCTGCACTTTTTGATCGTACAAACTCGGGTTCAAATTCAGCATCTTTCAAATAAGGTTCTATGGCTTTCATAATCTCAGGATGTATGTTTTCTTTGTCGTAATTTATTAAAGCGTCGAGAAATGCGTCCACTTTTGCCATGACAATTTTGGCAGCTTTCCAGCTACGGTCTTTTGGTATTTTACCTGCTGGAGCTAGTAATACCATCACTGCTGCTGTGACATTGGTCACAACCCCAGGAGGTGAACCGAATGATTTTAGTTCGGTTAAGTTAGCTTTGTTTAAGGTGTTTAAAGCTTCTTGGGCGGCTAATAAAGCTGGTTCTGCTTTTAATAGATCTTCTTCGCAGTCTTTTTGCTTTTTACTGACTTCTTCTGCTATCATTGCTACTCTTTCTTCTTCTTCGTCGGCTAGTTTCTTTTCAATTGAAACCTTTTCAGTTTCGACCCCGACGATTTCAATAAGAGTATCTGCAGCGTCATTTTTTTCCTTCAGCTCAATTTCTTGGACTGCAAGTTTCTTTTTAAGCTCTTCCACTTGCTTGGACGTAGTCCTTAATTTATCCAAACCATTCTCCAACCTTTCGACTTTCAATGATAACCCTTTGGTTTGAAGTCTGAGTAATTTCGAATATAGATTGATTTGTTCCAAATAAGACTTAGGGGTCGTGTAATTGTATCTGCGTTCATTTTGGAGATAAATTTTTGATGTTGTATTAACAGAACTGTGAGCGTAAGCCATGAATCTGGCTGCAGTTTCGCGTAAGTTATCTGGGAGAACTTCAACTTCTTGTAAAAATCTTAAAGACACAGAAACAAGGGCCTCTTGCGGCCACTCATGGAACCAATTGATTTGTGTGCAATTTATTATTGCTGGAAATTTTCTTGAACGTACTCTCAATGTAGTACCTACTGGGGAAAAACATAAAACTAATTTTAATTGTTTTCTGACTCTATCTATAAAGAATTTCCAGCAATTTTCACGAGTATCGAGCATTCCAGCTCCTTTAACTTCATTTCTGACACCGGCAATAATATTTTCTACTTCATCATCCGGGAACATGTCTGGAACTTCGCCTGAGGCTAACATATCATTGATGAGTACCAAAAATTGTTCATTTGGAACTTGAGCATCCGTCATTAGAAACATTATTCCAACATTTTTCAAGCCTGATTTCAAATATAATGAAGAAAGTTCACTTTTCAAGTCAGAAACTCCATAACCTTTTTTCAGTTGGATTTGAGATACTTCTAAAGATGAGATAAATGCCGCCAATCGGGCTAATGATTGTTTTCCACTACCTCCAACTCCTACCAGCAAGGAACTGCCTCTAGGAGATTCTAAAATTCTATTAATTCTACAAACGTGCATCATTGCGTCTTCAAAAAGAACCAAATTCATTGCGGATACTAAATCATTGTAACTGGACATGGCTTCATTTAAAAGTTTATTTAACGTAGACCAGTTGTTGATTGGCATATATTTTGGCTCTCCAATACCTCCTGCGAAATGACAATATACGTTGGGCTTTTCAAAAACTAAAGATTCGTCGATTTCTTCGAAATTCTTTTTGAAAACGTCCATTTGGAGTTTGGAGAAGGCGTCGATGTCTTTTTCTTCGGTAAGTTTGTCACCGTATACTCGTTGACATTCGTGAAGCCAGAGTCTCACCAAGTCTGAGGGTTGATTTAGACAATCGTTGGTGCTAAATAAAAGCCCCTGAAAATGTATTTTTGTGAGTTAAGATTCTTATAAAACCTAGTGAGTAAATACGTCATTGACTGACATAATTTGGAAAATAAACTAAATTATAGGAAATGGTCTTTGATCCGGAACTATTTAGAATTAAGTTGCAACAAATTCTTTTGCTTCAATCAGAAGATGTAACTAGAATGTGTTTCATTTGCGGACGATTTTATTCTAATGGCGATGACACTATTCAATGCAAAATATGCGAAAGGTATATGCATTTACGCTGTGTGATATCATCTAACTCTTATGAAACATTAAATAATGGCAAAATCTGCCAAATGGGTTTTATATCACATGAAATTCCGTTTAAAGATCGCGAAATGAAGGACATAGTCTTGTTTGATGATTTCTTATACCATTTTGTGTCACATTTCAAATGTGACCTTGAAAACGTTATCAACAAAGAAACCGCTCATTATGAGATTATGCGTTTCAAGAAGACACAAAATTCAGAACACATCAAATGGGACTATTCTACGGCATACATTTCATTAGGGCAATCCGCCAAAATAAGAAATATCATAATATCATTATTCCCTTATGGAAATTATAATTACATTTGCCTTGTTTTGGTACCTTTTATAAGCTCCAAAATTTTTTATACATATTATGGGAGTCCAGAAAAAGATATGGTGCAAACGTTCATGGAGAGATTTAAAATTGAAACCGCTTCGCCCTATTTTTTGATGGATCTTGCGAAATACAAACTTGAATGCATTATGTGTGGTACAACATTTAATGCTTTACAAATTTGAAAAAAAAAAAAAATTGCTCTACCTAGAAGTTATATTTTAAGGAAGTTTTTGATGTTCGATCTGTGATTGTTTGAAGATGAGCATTTTTTTTATACATATTTCATAAGAATAGGCAGTAGCTAAAAAAATATGAGAATGGTGATTACCAGAAAGGAAATGAGACTAATTATCGTATATCGAAAAACACAAAAATAGTACCAACATAAATTTTTGGATGTTTATTAAGCAATTTTCACCGAAAATTTCCTTCAGGTAATATTTAGGTGGAAATACAGAGGCGTCTGGCAATTTTGGGCCAATAGGAAGCAAATTACAGCGATAATTTTGCACAAGTGCAAATTATCGATAATTTAATTTGCACTTGTGCTAATTGCCGATAATTTTTTTCAGATATTTTTTGCCTGACTCAACTAGTTATTATCAGCTTTGTACAGTGTGAATTAGACACAAATTATCAGCTTTCTATACAGTAGATTAAACTATTTCCGAATCGACGTTTGAGATCTCTTCGTATTGATCGGCGTAAGGTCTTCGATACTTTTATCAATATCATCTGCTGAACTCTTCCCAAAATGAGCCATATTTGCTTACAAATTCGAAATTATTTTTTGAATGAATTTTTTGACAAATTTGTTGATTGACAACATAGCAACATAATGATTGTTTTAAGCAAGGTCCCTAGTAAAATACTGCGAACAGGTATAACGATTCAGGAAATTTTCTTATAAAATATAACTCGTGCAATGAAAATATATCCATTATTTTTGAAAAATTTGCACTCGTGCGTTTTTAACTGCAAAAGGCACTCGTGCACTTCGTGCACTCGTGCTCTTTTTCAACTAAACATGCATTCGGGCAAATTTCCCAAAAATTATCGATAATTTTCATTGCACTTGTTATATTACTACTGAAAATATATACCTACTCTGTATACAAGTATAATTAAGAACTTGGATAAAATATTTATCTACTTATGTCATTAGGCCAAAAAGTGGTCTTTTTAGGCTTCGCTCAATTATAAAGAGCACATGTTTTCGAAAAGAATGATATATTTATGAGTTTTTTTAGGCTCTATCTCCATGTATTATGACTCTAAGTTGTTGAATTTTTTCTGGTATCGATGATAAATTAAGTGTATGTAGGTGTAACATGTAGCACTTTAGAATTATTGTTGATACTGGTTCATCTTCACGTGCAGAAATAACAGATGCCGGTATTTAGATAAATATGTAGGTGCTCCAATTATTTTTGTGCCTCTTTAGATAAGTCTGATTTATTATGATTTCCACTAATTTATCACTCTGATGACAACAAAATAACAATTATGAAATGCTTATACATATTATCTACTATCTAAGTTAATATTGAGGTAGATAGGTACCTGAATTTGTGATCGTGTGAATAGAATACTCCATATTAATATAATAAATTCCCGTTGTTGATACGTGAAGGCGTATCTCAAAAATTGACCAAAATGTGTTAGAGATACGCCAATAAACAAATTATTATGTCCTCTTCTTTAGGACGAAGAGGCGTTACGAGTTACTCAATCTAAAACCATTCAGATAGTATGGAACTATATGATTCAGCCCTAACTCAAATATAAAGAGAATATATTTTAACATATATACTCCAAGACAGTTAAAAAATCTTATATGGTTGATTGGGAACAAAATAACATGAAGCTGCGACTAGTCTCAATCGATAGGATTTATGGTCCTGATGAACATACTAAAAGTCCCCAGACCTCCTCCTAGAGGAACATTGTCAAAAGGGCGCCGCCATCTTGGATTTTTGATATTTTTTGCTTAATTTACGTTTTACTCAAAAACTACTCATTTTTCGAGAAAATATGAAGACAAAAAACCCTTTAAAAAAGGTATTTTTCATAGATATATAATAAAAGAGGAGACAGAACATCTCAATCAAAAATCATTATTTGTTTACAATCATACATAATGCCAGAGTTATGCAGGAGTTAGAAAAAGATGGGCTCAAAAAATGGCACCGCTGTAACCTGCCCCTCCATTTCCCGGGCTGCCTCTATCAGAGGCGTGCGGTTTTCCTAGATCATGAAAAATTAAGAATACAAATGTTTTTCAAAATATTTTTGAATGATGAAATCTCCTAAAATAATATTATGTCGCATATTATTATTTCTTTCATTTATTTATGTTTTTAAAAAAACTTTATAATAAATTAGTATTTGCTTAATGTCCTCTAAATATACAATTAACCACACCACTGCTTGGCTAAAAAAAACATAAACTGACGTACCGTCGAAATACAAATCCAGGGTTAAAAAAGGCAATTTTTTTCACAGATCACGCAATGGCGAAACATTGTAGTTGCTAATAAAATATAAAAGACGGAAAAAACACTGAAAATTGATTGAAAATCGAAAATATTCCCAAACACAGCACAGCAACACTGGATAGTCAATTTTTGACATAAAATTACTGAACGTGTCAAATCCCATGTCACTGGAGTAAACAGCGTTGCCACAGCTATTTCCCTAATACATTATAAATTTGCGTTATTCAGAAACTTAATAATTTTTATAGTAGAAATTACAGATTTTATTTGGAAAAAAGCACATTCATATGTGTAGTTACATTTTCAATTGAGATGACACAAATAATGCATGCAAAATGATCAACATTCCCTACGTTTTCAAACACAGACGGTAAATCTAGGGCAATCCGCAGAAATTCGCCAACATTGATTTTTGGAGAAAACAATGTTTGATCGGGATAAAATGTAAACAGTTCAGTCTCTCTTTTATTATATGTCTATGGTATTTTTGGACTTCCTTACTGAGATAGGAGCCAAAGAATTACTGTCAAAAAACAATTTTTTGCCTAATTTTCATTTTACTCATAAATCACTCACTTTTCAAGAAATATAAAGAGACGTTAATCGAAGAATTAAATCTTAGGTGCATAGGTATCACCGAACATCCGCGGTAGTACCCTTACCAAGATAGGAGCCGATGGAGTACCGCCGACATAGAATTTACTTATTTTGCTTTTTTTTTTTTTTTTTATTTGTCAAACACATTGTGCTTATTACATTACAATCTAGTCAGTAAGACTAATTAGCAATTTTGTTTCAACCTAATTTACTACAAAAGTTTACAATTCTTGAGGTTCACTCAACAGTTTTCCCCACTTTGCTTAAACTGTAAATCACAATTTTGATGTGTTTATAGCACTGTTTTGTTGTGTTTTTCAATTTCAGTTCACTAGCTCGAACGGCTTCACCCTTCTCAGTCTTCTAACTAGCTCAGTATTGTCTAGGAGCTCAATCACTTCCACATTCACATGCCGATGTAGTCTATCTTCATGGCTTTTTGCGTACTTTCTTATAGTCTCTGTTACAGTATCAATTCCTAGTTCCCGATGTAGATCTCTATTTCGAACGTACCAAGGTGCATTAACAATGTTTCTTAGTACTTTATTTTGGAATCTTTGAATAACTTGTATGTTACTATCTTTAGTGCAACCCCAAAGTTGAATTCCATATGCCCATACTGGTTTCAGTATTTGCCTATAAAGTAGTAACTTGTTATGTATGGTTAAATTGGACGTCCTTCCAATTAACCAGTACATTTTTCTATACTTAAATTCAAGCTCTTGCCTTTTTTTCTTAACATGTGCTTTCCAGCGCAATTTCGCATCAAGCGTCATACCAAGATATTTAGCTTGATTTGAATATGGTATAGGGGTGTCATTAATTGTGATTTGTATGTGATTTACGTTTTTGTTTGTAAAATCAACGTGAATTGATTTGGTTTCATTCAATTTTATTCGCCATTTTTTGGTCCAATTTTGAACTTCACTGACAGCGTTCTGCAGTTTTTCTGTTGATTGTTCAATACTTTTTTCCACTGTAATTAAACTAGTATCGTCGGCGAATGTTGCTAAATGACAATTTTCTCGTTTTGGGATGTCGCATGTAAATAATAAATATAAGTAGGGACCTAGCACGCTACCCTGAGGTACACCTGCTTTTATTTTTCGTAAATTTGACTCAAAATCTTCCTGTTTGACTCTGAAATGTCTATCACACATATATGATTCCAAAATATCAGAATATTGTTTTGGCAGAAACAGCTTTAGTTTATAGTCTAAGCCTTCATGCCAAACTTTGTCAAATGCTTGCGCTACATCGAGGAAAACTGGGGAACAGACTTTTCCCTCTTCCAGCGATTTTTCTATTAAATTCGTTATTCTGTGTACTTGGTCGATCGTAGAGTGCTTGTCGCGGAATCCAAATTGATGAGTTGGAATGATTTCCTGTCTTTCTATGATCGGCTTTATTCTTTTTAGCAGTATCTTTTCATAAAGCTTAGATAAAACAGGCAATAATGATATTGGCCTATAAGATGACACATCATGAGGTGGTTTTCCGGGTTTTGGTATCATGATAACTTCTGCAACTTTCCAAAGTTTAGGTACGTATTTAAGCCTAAAGGACGCGTTGAAAAGGTTGCATAATTTCACAATAGCTTTCCTGGGGAGTTGTTTTATTACTTCCCCAGTAATTAGGTCATATCCTGGAGCTTTTTTCGGACTGATATTTTGTTTGATCTCTGTTAATATTTCTCTTGGTGAAGTAGGCTCAATGTGGCCTTCTTCTTGATAAGGTTCATTCCAGGGAAGAGTTTCATCCTGTGCTTCGTTAGGCTGGCATGTCTTTTCTAAATGACTTGCAAAAAGTTCTACTTTTTCTTCTTTACTCCTTGCCCATTGCTGATTTGACTTTCTTATGGCTGGAATTTGGGTAACTGGTCTTTTAAGGCCTTTAGTTGCTTTCCAAAGAGAATAATCAGTGCTTTTGTCGCCGGTGAGTTCACTTAGGTAATTGTTGATAGAGTCATTTTTGATTTCTTGAATTTCTCGCCTTATGCGCTGCGTCATATTGTTGATAATTGTTTTGTCATGGGGATCTCGACTTTGCTGCCATTTTCTTCTTACTTTCCTTTTTTCTATAATAAGATCTCTAATTTCTTTTGGGTAGTTTTTTCCCTTAAAAATTCTTTTTAATTTGGGACTGTTTTCCCAAGCTGCTTGTTGAATATTGACGATAAAACAATCGACTTCTTCATCAATTTGTTGTGGCGTTCGCAACGGTACTGATAAGTTTATCTTTTCCGACAGACTTTGTTTAAAACTAGCCCAGTCCGTCAGTTTATTAACTAATGAGATAGGTGCTTTTTTCTTAATTATATATTCACTCAGAGTTAGGATAATAGGTGAGTGATCTGAGTGTAAATCATAACTTTCTTCTATCTCCAGAAAATTTGGAGATATATTTTTTATTACGAAAAAATCGATTAGATCGGGAATTTTTCCAGGATCGGTTGGATAATATGTTGGCCTACCTGTGGATAGGGGCTGGCATTGATATTCATTAATAGCTTGCAGAAGTTCCTTCCCCTTGGAATTGGTTAGTCTGGAACCCCAGTAGGTATTTTTTGCATTAAAGTCACCCCCAACTATGAATCGATTTCCCAACTTTCTAAGAAAATTGAGATATTGATTTTTCTTCAATAAATGCCTTGGTGGTATATAGGCAGCAGATATGGTTAGTGTATATGTTTTGGTTTTTACACTTACTGCTGTAGCTTGAATTTCAATTGTTTTGTATTCCGTCTCTTCAATGTGAGATATGTTTTCTTTAATTATGACAGCGCTTCCTCCATGTGCTGTATTGCTAGGATGAATTGTGTGATACACTTTATATCCTTTAAATTTAATATAGGATTGATTTGTGAAATGCGTTTCTGATATGAGGCAAATGTCAATCTTTTGTATATCTAGTATAACTTGCAACTCTTGCTGATGCTGCAAGAGCCCATTGGCATTCCAAGCTAAAATTCTAAGGTTACTGACCATTTTGACGATTGATGATAGCGCCATTATTGCTATTTTCCAGTTTAGTTAATCGCTCATCAAGTTTGTTTAATTTTTCCAAAATCAATTGCAATGTTTATTCCATAGTGCTTTGGTTAATAGAGTTGCCACTAACAGTGGCAGGAGCTGATGCTACTGCTTGGCTGTAAGTCCTTGTCGCAGAGTTTTGCGTAGCTGCGTTTCTTGGTTGTTGGCTGTGACCATTTGTGCTTGCTTGTGGTGTGGGAGTTGGCCTTTTCGGGTTATTCTTTAATTTTTGTATTTCTTTAGCTACAATGCACCCCCTATAGTTAGCTGGGTGTTTGCCGCCGCAGTGGACGCATTTTGGCTCAGAATCTTTTGGTTTCGAACAGTCTACAGTGAGATGTTTTCCTGTACATCTCACACATCGTGGTTCTTTAGCGCAATATTTTTGAGTATGTCCATAAGATTGACATTTTTTGCATTGAGGGACTAATTTGGAAGTTTTTAGTGCTTTCATTTCCACTTGAGTTCCAAGTATTTTGGGAATTTCGAAAATTTTGTTGATGTCTTCATCATGGCTAAATGTTATCATAAACATGTTTAGTGGTTGTTTTGTTCTCCACTTAAGTTTGTTGGAGGCTTCTAGGGCCTTGAACCCTTTATTTTTAAGGTCAGCTACAATTTTTTCTGGATCACAGGAAAAGTGTAACCTGTTGGCACTCACTCTAATTGGCCTTTCTTGTTTGTTTTCATATGAATGCCATTGAAGTTTTATTTCATTTAGCATTTTGGTGACCAGCCTGTAGCTGTCTGCATCCTGAACGTTTATTTTGATATTTTCGTTATTCAAAACTTTTATTTGGACTCCTTGTATGACATTTAACTTATCGTAAATATCGTTAAAGTTATTAACTCCATTAACCATTATCGGTGGGGGTAATGGCACCTTTTTAGCCTTGGAGGATTCTCCAGTAGTGTCCGAGCCAGCGTTCTTTTGTGGTGGTGATAGCGAAGTATCCATTCGACGTTTTTTCCAGCCTTTTCCCTTTTGTCTGATCCACTCAGTTTCTTTTGCTAACTCGTCTTCGTCGGTTTGGTAGTCCATGTTGGACTCTTTTTTTTTGGTTAACTTTTGTCTCTAGATCGGCAAACTTTTTTTGCATAGTTTCCAGTTGGCTCTGGAGATAATCCACTTGAATACTAAGTGAATTTTTTTCGTTTTGCGATTTTTTCCATTCGCTGTATAAGGTATCTTCATTTGGTGTTCTAACATGGCTCTCCTCAAACAATGAGGCGTTTGGCATTTTTGGATTTTTTGGAGGATTTCTTTCTATTTCGAAAACAAGCTTTACAGGTGACGACGTAACACTTTTTTTCTTTTTAAACATAATATAATATTACCAACTGACATTGTTTAAATGAACTTGGCCCACTTTATTTATAACGCGCGACTGTTAAACAAAAACAAATTCGCGACTTTGTTTACTTTTGTGGCACGTTTGTGTGTACTGCAAAATCGAACCGTTGCGTTTGGCGACCGAATAGATACTGAATTATTTTGCTTTTTGAGAGAAAAACATTAGCAGGAAATTTGAAGAAAGTGACTTAAAACATATTTCTGATATGAGTACTCGCGTGAGGAAAGTGTCACTTTTCCGCACGCGATTACAGTTGGCCGAACAATGCGAAGCGGAGTTCTGCCAAGCAATCAAGTAAGGAAAAGAGACTTTCACGAGTATGGAACGATATTTTTTTACTAGATGAAAATTGATACTTGTGTGGGCTTATCCGCACGCTAGTAAAATCACCTTATTCGGCAATTATTAAAAATCCGCAGGTGTGTTTTCTTGACTTCCAGTCATTACGTACGGATTAGATTTGAATGCGATACGAAAATACGAGAATAGTCTGGTGAGGTTTGAAATGTGTTTTTTTTTTATTATCCAGTGCAAGGTGCAGGATTGGCTGAATTCCAAGGAAATATAGAAAAGGTAGGCAAGTTCTCCAATAACTTCATTCATATCATCTTTGTGTTTTACCCAATGTGTAAAATGTATTGCATTTTAGGTGGGTTGAATGTTCAGTTTCGTCTACGCGCCCTGTATATAGTTGTAGGTTAAATTGGGTATTTAGAAGGTTAAATCCTATTTGGGAATAGAAATTGATTAGTTTTTCTTTATTTATTTTATTTTTTTCTTATTCTAATTGAATTGCGCGTGCTCTATGCCTAAGAATGATCCGGCTTTGGTAAATTTGGCTTTTAAAAATGCGCGCGTGAGTGGCGACTACAGGGGGGGGGGGGGCGTCTCGAGTCTCCAGATTACACTTGAAATTTTTCTTTAATAGCTTTATTATTGGACTATTCTGGGCTATTTGAATATGAAATCAGTAAATTAAATATCACGGATTTTTCACTAATTGATTTTTTACTGTGGCAGTTTGGACTTCCGTTATAATATAAAAATAAAAACGATAAATACAGGGTGTCCGAAAAATAGCGTAAAAACTCTCCACGTAGTACAGGACCCTTTGAGAAACCCTAGAAAAATAATTAAATTTAAAAAATCCTTCTCCAGCATTATTCTTGGTAATATGATGAGGTAGAAGTGAAAATTCACCTTCGAATTCTGCAGGTAATTACATGGGTAGGTATTTAATTTAATTCTCTGACATATTGTCAATGGGATATTTTCAGTGTTGCCGATTTTAATAAATATTAAAATGCAAATAACTTTCTTAAGAATGCCAATAGATTTTTTCAAATATTTTCCTGGGGTTCCTTGTAGAGTCCTCTACTACGTAGGGAGGAGTTTTCACGGTATTTTTTGGACACCCTGTATAACTCGAGACCAGACGAGACAAGACTTTGGTACTCGAGAACGAGACTAAGTCACGGTCTCGTCTCGAAATGTCGAGACGAGACGAGACCATCCCTAAGTCTCGTCTGGTCTCGTCTCGCGGCACCACTAGTTTCCAGGCTAGCGTTTTCCCGCATTTCTTTTCCTGTCGACTGCGGAAAGACGCTGGGCTAAATTTCTACCTTAAGAGGCCTGGGTACCTCCCGCATAATTGAGATTCGATCGCAGCGCCATTTGTAGTTCACGAGTTACACTTTCACACAATTTGGCAACACCGCTAGCTGCCGACCACTTTCCGTCGCTCGGCTGGCTTCGCCCCAAATTATTTATCCTAAAGTTCATTGGCGCACGGTAGCCATATTCAAATCAGAAGATAACCAAAGGCGTAGGAGGATTTATTTGGTTTTATCATTTGTGATTATCGCGTTTATCATATCAAATAAAGTAAATGGAAAAAAATAAAAATAACAAAATGTAATTCTTTTTTTAGCGTAGTAGCGCACCCCAGGTATACGCTAGTTAATTTTTATTACACACTTTGTCGTTCAATTTCCTCCAATTTGAGTATTTTTGAAGCACATTGAACTACTAAAATAGGTATTATAACCACTGTTGTGCCCGTATTACATGTGTGTATTTTTCCGTGTATTTATTCATGTAGTTCAGGGTGCCAACATTATTTTGTTGTTCATAATGCTGATTTATGTTGCGTTTGAAGTTTTTCGGTTGTCACCCTGAACTACATGAATAAATACACGGAAAAATACACAGATTTAATACGGGCATTGGAGTGCACGAAGTATTTCGTGCTCTAGTGCGCAAAGTATTTCGTGCACGTCGCTAAGGTAAATAAAACCAATTTGAGATATTTCGCACAGAAATGAGTGTGAAAATGTCGTAATTTTTTGACAAATTGTGTTTTTATCCGTCAGATTACATAACCTGACAGTTTATCAGAAGGTGAATAAGCCGGCCCTAAAGAAACGATAAATGGGTAAAGCTTGTTTTTTTTTTTTTTAAATAAAAAAATCTGATATTCCTGTGACCTAGTATATTAACCTCATGGATTCCGCAGAATTTATCTCCATTGAGTTTTTTTTTTTAATTTGATGGATGAGCATCAGTAATATCATTGTTATTGTCATTATTGATGCTGAGATAGTTATTTTCCTAACAAATGCGCAAAGTGTTACTTTTCCGCACGCAAACACAGTTAAAGTCTCTTTTTTTTGTAAAGATTCCCCAAGTCAAAAATTTAGTGAGCAACTATGTTGGCAACACAAGCCTTTTCTACATTGAAAATTTGCCAACATAATGCCATTTTGACTTTTATCTTTAAAAAAAAAAACAGACTTTATACGAACGACGTCAAGCGGAGTTCGGATAAGTTTTTGGACGAGGAAAAGAAACTTTGCGCACATGTTGGGAACAAAATTTTTCCTACGAATTTTTACCGCACTTAGTCTACATTAATAAAGAATATGAACACTGTTAGAGAGATTTTTTCAGGTACCTGAAAAAATCTCTCTAACAATTTTCATTGCCAACGAAAGCTCAGACCAATCAGTGTAGTTCAACGCCGGTAGGGGTATTTGCCCTCGGAGTAGTTGTTTCTGACTGGTCAACGAAGTTCAATATGAACACTATCAAACGTATTTTTAAAAGAGTGCGGTAAAGAAGTTTCATCTACGAGCGTGCGGTAACTAAGGTATATCACACGATTTTGCGTGCGGTATGTACCATGTAACCGCACGACGTGTGGTAATTTTATTACCGCATGACGTGCTGTAATAGCGTGTGGTAATATTATTACCGCATGCCTTCAATTACACACCTATCACCTAAATTCTACCCGTCCACTGTCAAATTAATGTGCCAGAAGCAATTTTATTTTCTATAATTTTCCAAACTTCTATCAAATATTTTGCTACCGCACGGTTGTAGATAAAATACTGTATATAATTCGTATGGTAATTACTAATTAGATTATGTCCGCCCTTAGAGATTGCAAAGCTCGCCTCACCGGCTCGGTTGGCAAATTTCTCCCGTGTGCGGTAATAACCTAAATACCACACTTGTTTTGTAATATACTATTACAGCACTGCGGTAAAGAATTTTTATGTACGACCCACACTGTAAGAGCTTATCACGTAACTCATTTAAGCCTGTTTGAGTGTTTGAGTTACGTAATAAGTTGTATTATCGTACTTAGTGATGTAATCAGCTCATTACATCACTAGTGATGTAATATAAATCACTTGTGATGTAATGCGCTCATTACGTAACTCATTTTCATTGAAAAACGGCATTTTTTAAAATTAATTTATTCGGAAAAGTTATAAATTTAATCTTTTGTGGAAAATAAAACCAATTTAGAATACATACAAAAAAATCTGCGTCATACATAAAATGCTGTATATCACACGTACGGTAACGCTCATTACACCACTCGTGTATTTACCACTCTTTACTGTAATAAATGAAGTTCATACCGCACTTGTGATATAAATAACTATTACCTACGAACGTGCGGTAAACACCTTTACCGCACTTATTTGTAAATAGAAAGTAGCACTGATTGAATGTCGCGAATCGAAGTTCGGTCAAGCCGTTGAGGGCGGTAGAGGCACTTTCCGCATGTATTAGGTACAAAATTTTACCTACACCCCCCAAAAAAAAAGGCATCAATTAAATTATTTAATGAATTAGATTAATTAATAAAATTGAATTAGATTTAAAAATGACAAAAAATCTCTTTTCTGGAAAACAAGGGATTTTTGATTATAAATACCAAAGTCTACTTTACTGCACACTATGCGGTAATAGTTATTTACCTAACAAATGCAGAAAGTGATACTTTACCGCACGCAACGGCAGTTGACGGAACGACGCGAAGCGGAGTTCGGTCAAGCCCTTAAGGGCAGTAAAGGCACTTTCCGCATGTGTTAGGTACAAAATTTTACCTATGAACATCTCCAAAAAAAAGGCATTAATAAAATTAATTAATGAATCAGATTAATTAATGAAATTAGATTAGATTTAGAAATGATGTTAGGTACAAAATTTTACCTATATGAGCATCTACAACTCCAAAAAAAAGGCATTGATCAAATTAATTAATGGTTCAGATTAATTAATTAAATTAGATAAAATTTAGAAATGATCAAAAATCCATTTTCTGAAAAAAAGAGGATTTTTGATTATAAATATCAAATTCTACTTTACCGCACACTATGTGGTAAAGTGCACTTTACCGCACACTTTGTGTTCTACTTTACCGCATACTATGCTGTAAAGTTGACTTTACCGCACACTATGCGTTAAAGTGCACTTTACCGCATAGTGTGCGGTAAAGTGATACTTTCCATTTGCAAATACGTGCGGTAAAGTGCACTTTACCGCACGCTCGTAGGTGAAGTAACTTTACGGCATAGTGTGCGGTAGAGTGCTACTTTCCATTTCCAAATAAGTGCGGTTAAGTGCACTTTACCGCACGCTTGTAGGTAATAGCTATTTACCTAACAAGTGCGGAAAATGAATTTTTCCGCACGCGGCTGCCGTTCACCGAACGACGCGTAGCGGAGTTCGGTGATGCAGCCGAGTGCGGAAAAATATTTTCCGCAAGTGTTAGGTACAATATTTTTCCTACAGGCGAAAAATTGTAAAATTTTTCTTTTTTTTTTTTTGACATATCAGTGCAGTAAAATTTTTTCCGCACTGACAGCCGTGCGAAAAAAATTGTTCCGCACTGACATGTCAAAAAAAAAAGTTTTACCGCACCGTGCGGGAAAATTCATTTTCCGCACGCATATCAGTGCGGAAAATCGATTTTTCCGCACGGCTGTAGGAAAAGTTACTTTTCAGCACTGAGTAGGCTCCCTACGACACGCAAATGAGTGCGGTGAAGTGCACTCTACCGCACGGCATGCGATAATATTATTACCGCACGCTCTATCCACATAGGTACGTAATACCTTCAATCGCCTACCAAAGATATATTACCTATACCTATCACCTAAATTCTACTTGTTCACTGTCAAAAGTGAAAGGCTCATTTTTTTCATCATTCTTTAAGCTTCTTTTAGATATTTTGTTCCCGCATGATTGTAGATAAAATATTGTATAATAGGTATGGTAATTAGGCTATTACCGCCCTTAGAGATTGCAAATTTCTCTCGCGTGCGGTAATTACCTAGTTACCACACCTATTAATTATATTAAATAATGTACTTAATATTACCATTTCACCTAGATTTTTTTTATAGGAAGTCGTCAATTTTTACGTTCAGTAGATAAACGTAATCTTTTCCTATCAAAAATTTCTGAAGTTGTACCAAAGGTTTTACCCAGTTTATTTTCAAAACACAAAAGGCAATGCAAAAACTCTTCGACGGCACGGAATGGTCGGAATGGTCAAAACAATTATTGAGATAAGAATAAATATTATTTTATTCCCGGGATGTTGTCGAAGCGCCGGCCGGGGGTTGGCGGGGCAGTTCTCAGTGTTGCCATGCCATAGATTATGTAGTTGCGATTGTAGGAATTGATCCGAAATAATACATTTTCTGTTTTTTTATGTTTAACAAGAATATACGTGTTTAACAAAAAAATTATATTGGTAAAAAATGTTAGTATTTTAACATAGAAATGTGAGAAGTATTTTATATTCCAATCTTTTTTTTTTTGAGAGGCGAGATAATTTTCAGAATTACTTTTTTCTATAAAAAATTACTTTTCATTCTTCTGTGATTCATCATCTATCATCCCACCAAATTTCATTGATTTTGATCCAATACTTTGGACGTAAATCAAAAAATAGTTTAACCCGTCGCACAGAGGTACCCAGGCCTCTTAAAAATAACGAGACTATAATCCAAAAGTTCAAAAAGTCCGCCAAATATTATTTAAGTTGGTCTTGTAGTGGATGGTGGCGCTAGTATCGATATGACGTCATCGCGATGCCAGTGTCGTACCACAGAATCGGTAACTCTCACAATGGTTTATTATATTTCTCTATGGTACCTACCTATTTAAAATCACCTTATTCTTCTAAGTAGTTCCCCCATTCCCATATTTTTAAGGGCCATTCCTTGGAAAACCCGTATCTTGCACAATGCGCCGCCAAAACTAACCCAGTCTGGCTTAATTTGGTTTACTTTAAAGGGGGTGTGCGCCAAAAATTAAAGTTTTAGTGTAAAAAAAATCTAAGAATAACTGTTCAAACCTCGTTATTCTACGACAAACCATCGCTGAGATATACCGCTTTAAAGTATGTGTGGCGTCACGAGAGCTTCGTCCAGCCGCGCTCCGCATTGTTAATTTGATTGTTCCCGGCACGCGTGGGTGGTTTTTGTTTAGATTATTGCAGGTGACACAGGCAAAACATATGTAAATTCAACTTACTTCACTGTTATTTCTTAGATTTTTTTCCTCTTTTTTTTTAGATGAAGTTGTTTTTTTGGCGCACACCCCCTTTTAAACTTAAGCTACCCCCCCCCCCCTTTCTAAAGGCCTGTATCCGCCCCTGGCACGCGTTAAAAAACTGAAAAGGATACCAGCAAGTCCTGACGCTTCCTGCCGACGAGCAGAATCAGGTGCCAAAAACACTTCTCCCGATTCGTGTGGATCGAGAAAATAGACCCGCGGTTTTTCGTTTGCCGCGATCGGTTGACGGTTTCATTGCACACCTGCGCATTGGACGTGAACCTTATGAATGAGCTGGCTAGCTGGGTGGAGTTTGGAAGTAGAACAAGGTAAGGTGAAAAAATACCCTTTTCAGTTTCGATATCTTTCAATTTCATTTTAAAATCTTTCATCGATTACCATTCTAAGCAACCTATGGATTTTCGATGTTTATATATATAAATATAAATATTTGTAATGTGTAGTTTAGTTTGAGTTATCATAAATATATAATTTCTTTTCTTGATTATAGTTTTAGGACATTAGACGGTAACATATGAATAACGACCGATTATTTCTAACTGTTAATCCCAACTGGAGCCATGGAAAATGTTACAAGAATATTCCAGTTAGGAGAAATGTTCTGGATCAATGGACATCCCATCAGGCCCAAAAAAAGGGGCATAAATTTTGGAAAAGTTAAAATAATAATAACTTCCTATGCGCGATCGCAGTTTCAAAATTCGCAAATACAAAATCATGATCTTCCTACCTACAGTGGGATGAGAAACACCATGAGCTGATTATTCAACAAAATAATGTTTTTGTATTAATGTATATCTTGGAATAAATAAAGGTTTAAGAAATCTATTCTTTGATTTAATAAGTTTATTCGAATCATGGTGGATGGTGGATGGTGCATACCTGAATTGACTCGTGCATCAAAAAAATCAGATAATTTTGCATTCATTTTGCATTAATTTAATTTTGCCCTTTAAAAACTACATTTCATATTTCACCCAGAGGCGACGGGTGACAATAAGCCAATAAGTCTGTTAGGGGTAAATGGTGAAGGGGCGGTCCCCCGTAAAAAGGGAAGGGCACCCGGGGATTCAATGCTCCGCAGTTAAACAGTTTTACAAATTTCAAGGTCATTCACTTTTCCAGAATAATTATTTCTTTTATAAGAAAAATAAAAATATTACTATATTTTCTTTTGTCATCGTGTTTTTCTCTTGATTATGATATTCTCCTGGGGGGCGAGGGAGCCCCACATTCTATCCCGTTTACTAAGTATAATAATTTTATACATATTCGATCTACGAATTAAGGCGGAAACCCATTAGCAACACGCCACGCAATGCTATACCACGCCACGCCATGTGACGAAAATGTATGCGTATATTCTTCGATTTATTTACACGTGCCGCATACACACTTGCCACACGCCATACCACGTCATGGCACTCCACGCCACCCGACGTGTGACAATTTCAAATCCCCAGATGCTGCCCATGCGTGTTGGTACGTGTAGATGTTCTCCGGCCGCCTCTCTAGCCTCGCCGCAAGCTGTTTCTGGATTTATTCAATATTTTGTCGCATCGCAAATAGTACAGAACTATATTTTTCTCGATTCCTGTTTATTTAGTACACCCAGTATCTTCTATTTTTTTTCTTCTGTAAAATCAGAGCCGCAGCAGCACATTGTTCTAGAAACTCTAAGTCACTAGACGAACTGCTTCTATAGGTACTCTTAATGTACTCAAAACTACTGACAATTTTTCCAGATAAAATGTATAGAATAAAATGAGCGTGTCATCACGTGGCGTGTTACAAATTTGCACACAAACTGTCCAACGTGAACATATGTCACATGGCCTGGGGTGGCGTAGCATGACGTGGCATGTTGCTAGTGGGTTTCGGCCTTTATACATATGACAATTATTACTTACCTGAAAAACGTTAGAAATATCCCTGAGATTGAAAATATAATGGAACTTGATAGCTGTCGGTAAAAATATCTGAGCAACTTTATGATGTAAAACCACAGATGCCGCTACAATGTTTTCCGCAAGCTTGCAAACAATCGAGGGAAATTTGTATTCGGAATTTGTCAAGTGCTGACTCAAAATAGCGTGGTAAATAGTTGTAAGTGCGTCAGTTCCAGGAAAACATATAGCAAACACGTAAAAGTGCCTTTGTAGTCTTGGATTAATCGTAAAACTCCCTGCGGTTGGGTTCATACAAGAAACATATTGGCAATTATGGATATCTTTCAGAGACAATCTGCCACGGTCATACCAATGATGATAGTCTAAATGTTGCCTGATGAGAGTGTGGGGTTGAACGGTTCCATAGGCATCCACTTCAGGCATATTCATATCGTCAATAAAATAAATCAATGTCTTATTGCCCGGAGGACCGTAATTTCTTCCGGCTTTCTTTTCCAATGGTTTCTCCAAAATTTTCTGAAGCATTTCGGATGTGGTGTAAAAATTGAATGGGATATTTGTAATTGCGTAGTTTTCGGAAAGAGCTGTTAATTTTTCCGTTACCAGAACTGTTTTTCCACAACCGGCGTTGCCTACTAACATAACTGGACGTCGTTTTTCCATCAGGATATCTATGAAGTATCTGACGCGAATTGATTCGGCAGTATGAACTAAAACAGCCTGTGAAAATTGAATAATTGAGAGGAAAATTGAAGCAATATTTATGGCTGCAAAAATAACGGCAACTTTTGATCGATGTCATTAATGATCTGGAAGATGACCATGATGAAGGATGGTGTCGTTATATTTGCAGGCTTAAAGCATCTTCACAGAATTTATGTGGAGTCAGACATAATAATTACCTGTAAGGGGGCATCAGGGTCCAATTCAAATCTTCCAAGTTTATCAGTCCACGGAACGAATTGTTTGGTTTCATCATCAATATAATAATCAAATACAGTGCCTTGAGATGGAAACTTTACGGTTTTGAATTCGTTGACCCACCATTTCGTAAATTCAACTCTATAGTCGGTGGCCTTAAATATTGGATAAGTATGAAAATTTCACTTTCTAATAAAATGATAGTTTCAAACAATTTTGATGATGCACTATTTTTACCTGTTCTTGGAACATAGCAGATCCAAAAGCCCAAACGCAACAAAAAGCAAAATACAATTCATACCAGTCTTTGGGGCAATCGAAAGGCGTATTCTGTAACGTCAAAATGCACTCGAGCAAATGGCACAGCATGGATATATGAGATATTTCCGCTATGGGTGTGATTTTTTTAAATCTCGTTCTAACATTTTCCAGGCAAATCGGGATGTATTTGTCAAAGAGCATTATCAGATTGGATTTTTCTGCTCCGTTTTCTCGAGTTTCTATCCAACTTGTTACATATCTAAAATAGAAAATTATTTTATAGAAATGTACACACATACAGAATTCGGCGATTTGCTGATCTGAGCTAAGCCAATAATTGGTTGCCGTGATATGCAGTCTACCAACTGGATATTTCGCTTTTTCTCAAATTGCATGACCCAGAAATAAAGAATACAAAAATCGTATTTTTTTGCCGTCTGCATATAGGCCTATATGCAAATCGCATCGATTGCTTAAAATGCGATCGGAAATATTTACGATTCCATGAGATTTTCTGTAAGCTACAGGAAGTGCAGAATTGCAAATTGTCTATGGGCATTTATAGGCTTATCGAAAGTTATAGAGTAGGGGGCGCATCCTTCAGCTTGGCGTATGCTATAATTCGCTACTGATTGCTTGGTGGGTCTCTTGGTTAAATTTCAATCTCTACTCTTGTCTTGTCTTTTTCTTCAACCCACTCTTTGGTTGTTTCGTGCTGGAGAGCTTTGGAGGATTCTCTTGCTGGTGTCTGGTGTACGGCCAGTGCACGAGGTGCCACAATACCTGATAGGTGGTTACGCAACGCTGGCTGAAAGTTCGCCTAACTAGTGCAACCAAAATAAAATTAAAAATTCCAAAAAAATGCTCTAGAATTTATCGCCTACACTGGATACAGCGAGAGGGTTGCCTAGGGTTATCTGTCGCGGGACAGCCAAAGCTTCGATAACTTCTTTTATTTCCTTTACTTCTTCTCTTTTCTTTCCTTCATGACTTTGCTTATTGTTGCCTTTACCTTTAGCTTCGTTGACTTCAGTTATCTTATCTTTTATCTTACCGTTGTGTTTTTCAAGGCAAAGTAAGTGGATGTTCATTCTGCAGGGATACAGCTACCTTTCTTAATATCTACCTTTTAATTTTTGTAACCTGATAGTCATTTTGAATTAATTTAAGTTTAAATTATAAATACATATATTTTACATACTTTATATTACCTAAGTTCTCGAGTTTGCTTAGATTATCGTCGGAAAAGTTTCTTTCTAACTTTCCTTCCTATCGTAGGAGAGGGGGAGTTGTAACAAGCCAAAATTGCCTAGCTAATTCTTACCTACTTTCAGTTTTCTATTCAAAATTCCCTTTAATTTGTTAACATTTTCTCTCTATAAAATTTCAACAACAATCACAACGGTTGCGGATCCTGTAAATTTTCTAATTTTCAATGGTCAAATTCTATTTTCATTTGTTACTAGTTCCTATTCTGTAATGATTTTTCCTCGATTTTAATCCATATTTTAATTCAATTTCAAAATCAAAACAAATCAATATTTTAATTCCAATTTAAAATTCCATTTCCAATTACTTCGATTTTCATAATAAACAAATAAATATTCATTTATCAAAAATATTTCTTTTGGGGTTATGTTTTTCCAAACCTTTTGACTCGTTTTCAAAGTGTATGTACCGAACTACTCTGTTCGTACTTTTTTATTCTGTTCGGTTAGTGAACTTAGTGCAAGTTCTAGTGGAACCCGGGCACAGCCTCCTATACTTAACAAGCCATGAAGTTGGAAATGACGGCAACGTCGCGTATGGTTCTGTTTTGTTATTGGGTTATGTGTTTCTGTGTATTGCTTTCATTGTATATTGTTGCAATTTAGTATTTTTATGGGCATTATTGACGAAAAAGTGGATAGAAACACACCAATATATTGCCCATATTTAGTTGATACCTGTTCCTTTGTGCTTTGATTGCAAATTTTTAGCAAATGGGTACAGGAGCAAAAATGAAGGTAAGGTAAGGTAAAACAATAAAAACAATATTAATATTTGTCTACAAGAGCATAGGTCTCGATATGTTACCTAAGATATTTAAACTTGTTCCAGATGCCATGAAACTACTGTGTTCCTGGGTGCAAATCGAACTATTAGGAGTTCCTTAAAAACTGAAGAAATGCAAACATTTTTATTTCCAAAAAACTTCTGAATTGCAAAAAATGTGGATGAAAGCAATACACCAAGATAATTATACCCGAGATTATACAATAACGAAAAATTTTGTGGTGTGTTGTCAGAGCTGGGATCGTTACTTGAAAAAAGTAACGCGTTACTTTACAGTTACTTTTGCTTAAAAATAACTCGTTACTTAAAATTTACAGTTACTTTCGAATAATGATAACTTAATTTTCGTTACTTCTTATTGGAAAGTAACGCGTTACTGTAACTTCGTTACTTTGAAAGTAACTTCTTTACTTTAAAAGTAGTTCGTTACTTTTAAAGTAACGCGTTACTTCAAAAATAAATATTTACGTCGAAAATTGCGTTATTTCTTAATTTGACTCACCAACACAGCAGTCCAAACAATCGAATAAGACCTATACGAAATGCCAATATGTTTTTAGTTTGTGAGTCCGACTATGTGAAAGACTATTCTTGCAAAATTCAAACGGATTAAGAATTAAGCGACTGAATAGAGCACTTGATTTTGGACAAACCTGCTCTTTGAAGTGTCCCAGTTTGTGCATATAGTGTCCTTAGAGCAGAGGCGGCGCGTGGTACGCCCAAAAACGATTATTTTGAGCTTTCAAAAGAAATTTTCTGTACTACCAACATTTTATTTGACGTACAAAGTTTTTGGATTACTTATTTTCCTTTTCCTCACTTATAAATTATTTGTAAAGAAGATAAACAAATTGAGAGAACGAGTTACTTTCATAGTAACTAGTAACGCGTTACTTCCAGCGTTACTTCAGGAAAGTAACGTCGTTACAGTTACTTATCAATCAATCTGAAAAGTAACGAAGTTACCAAGTAACGCGTTACTTTCAGTAACTCGTTAAACTTTTTTTTGTCGTTACTCCCAGCTCTGTGTGTTGTAAACATTTTGAAGAAACCGAAATAATTAGATTTGAGACAACAAGGATAAAGGCGTAGTTCGAGAGTTCAAACTATACTGCACTAAATAGATTTATTGGTTAGAATTTTGACTTAATACGGGGGATTTTAAAGAGTGTGTGCTAATTGCAATGATTCCGACTGTACCTCTTATTTTCGAAAATCAGCTCAAGTATTTGAATGGACTTGCCTTCCGAAAAAATTCCGAAGAAAGAAAAAGTTAGATTTTCAAAAGACATAATGAAACATAGGCCTATAACACTTTAGACTCTAGAAATATATTCATTTAAATCAATTATTTACTGTTCTTATTTACACAAATAGTTAAATTATTCATTGAATTACTGTTTTTGGCCCTTTAGTACAATAAATTATGCATTTTTTGTGATTCATATTAATAAAATAAAAAATATATATTTATACAAACAAACACCACCAGCACCACTTGGCGGTAAGATTGCGGTGTTGCCTTTTTAACTCCATGGCTTGTTAAATGTAGGAGGCTGTGACCCGGGTCAATCATTAGTTCGATAATCTTTTGAAGTGTCATTAATTTTTGTCAACTGGCTGTCGATTAGTAATGTTTTTGGTATCGTCGATTCTTTCTAAGCCCTCTAATTTCGCAACACGGATCACTTACTCTATGTCGTATTCTTCAAGTTATGATTGTTTAATTGGATAATTATTTGTTGTTATTATTATTATTCGTCAGCCGTTGTCATTTTTCTCGGATTATATTGTTGTGTGCAATTTTTGGTAAGTAAAGATTCTATCGATTGATTTTTGACGTTTGTCGTTATCCTGAATCATCTCTGAATTTCTACCTTTAGGTCAGCTAATTGTTGTAGTAGTTGATGTGTGGCACATTTTTTTCACGTTATGGCTGTTTTGAAGAAAAGGTCTCCTGAAGAATCAAATTTTTTTCTTCGCCTTCAAAAGGGATTTTGGACCTAATTTTTTTCTTAATTGAATTTATGGCACACTGAGTTTTCTTGCGTTGTGTTTAATTTTCGTAAAGTGCTATAATTTTCGCCGATGTTATCGGATTTGAAAACAACCATTTCGGTAAGTCTTGCTTGCACATTTTTTCCCAAGCTAGATTTTGACTTTTTCCATTTAATCATTAGTGAAAAAGCTACCCTAAAGAGTAGAGAAAAGAACAGCTCACTCACGCCAGGATTTCGAATAGACGTCGATCCAGATTTCCAGAATATTTTCGAGGCAAACAAACCCTATTTCCAACAGGTAAAAACATAACCTTACTAACCTCAATTTTTGCAAACTCGAGGCACATTTTCTTTAATTACTATCATAGCTTTATTATGATTTCATCCAATTTTTCTATTAAAATAATTTTCAAGAGCTATAGTTTTTTTATCAAGTAAACTTGCTATTTGAGACTAATTGAGTTACATTATAATTTCATTTTCTAATTCAGTCTATTCATAAAGTGCTTCGCTATGGCTCAATTACAAATACAGTGTGTTATAACAGTTTTTATCTAGGGTTTTTACCACCGAGTTTTTGCTCGCGGTTACAGTGAACAGCAATTCACATTCAATCGTAACCGAGGTAGGCTGTTGCTACCAGAGCCTACGCCTTTTATTTGGACGGTTATCCAAGCCTTCTGGACCGTAAATTTGAACCGTAAGATTGGTTTGACTATCCAACCACAACCAGTAGCCAGGACTAATCTGGTTAATTGTATCAACCACTATCACCTGGAACATTTTGGTATCGTACTAGCTTCAATTAACCTATCTATCTATATTTTATTGTTTATTTACATTCTGTCCCTATTTTGTACGCCACAGTGATCACTACGGTATTCAGTGCTTGTCCCAATGTGGCAAATGAATTATTTATTCGCTTGGCTGGTCTGTTCTCCAAACTTCCCAAAAAATTTCGGAATTTTTTTTATCCAAAATATGCAAAGCATCAACATGAGAAGTTCACTTGATCTTCGATCGCTATTTTGATAGTTCCATAAAAGACTCCGAACGCAGAAACAGAAAGGAGATTGGCATTCCGTATACGATTGTAGGTCCTCAACAAACAAGGCCGAACGATTTTCTGAAAAGTTTAAAAAATTAAAATTCAAGGATGCTTTTGTCAACTTCCTAGCAGATCATTGGAAAAATGATGACATGAAACCCTTTATTGGAAACAAAATTGCTATTTATGTACCAAGGGGATTATATAGATTATAATGCCCGAAGGCGAAACTAGCTCGAGGGCCTATGGCCCGAGGGATATATTTCGCCTGAAGGGCATTATAATCTTAAAATCCCCGTGGTGCATACAATGCTTTATTTTCTACTCAACACGATGTTTTTTCATCAATTTATTATTAACAAAATCAGTTAAACTTGTGTGACAGAATATTGTTTAGTATTTTGACATGTACATGTACCTGTATCTCATAAGGTAAGGCAACGGTGGTGGTCCTGTGGGTTAACGCGCTGGACTACATGGGAAACGTTGATGGTCAGTGGTGCCAGATTGTTTCAGTAGGAATTCGTAAGATTGGTCGCCAAAAATCGTGAGAAATCGTGAGACAACTGCAAAGCGTCAATTTGAAAGAAATTCGCCTTGTAAAACGTTTCTGGCGACATCTAGTGGTATTATATTTTCACTTCTGACGCGCAATTTGTTTATAAAAAAAATTATGTCTTAGTTATTCACCTTACAAGTGCAGAAAGTGGTATTTTTTCGCACGAGCCGGCAGTTGCACGAACGACGGTGCGGAAAAGTACAACTTTCAAAACGAAATCTCCTGCGGGGAAAAGTAACTTTTCTGCACGCTCGTAGGAAAAAAGTTTTTTACAAATTGCACGTGATAAATTCGAAAACAACAACAGTTTCTTATAATTATAATTTAAACATAAATAAATAATAAAAAACGCGATATTGAATAAAAACGAATTCCTGGTGATTCCCCGCGGCTGCTAAAAAATACCGACCATTTGCCTCGCGCTACAATAGTGCCATCTCCCGTTGCAGCGCTGATCTAATAAAATTTCAGTGTTGCCTGAGGTTGCAGTGTTGTTGTGTACCAACGTCGTACCAAAGAATTACTGATTTTTATCCTAAATTATACATATTTATTCTCATATTTCTGTCTCAAAACCCGCCAAAACTTTAAAAAATCGTGAAATTCTTGGGACATATCGTGAGATCGTGATATTCGATACAAAATCATGAGATCTCACGATAAATCGTGAGATCTGGCACCCCTGTTGATGGTAGACCGGGTTCGAATCCTGGCTAGACCGAAAATTATTTTGGGTCAGACATTTAGTGGCTGTCTAGGGTAAAGTGCAAAATAATAGAACAATAACAAAAAAAACACCTTAGATTATGAAGAGGCGGATACTCGCATTATCTTCCACATTAGTAAAATTGACAAGCCAAAAACATTATTAGTCAAAGAATCAGACACAGATGTTTTAATTGTATTGTTAGGCAACATTCACAAATTCCCTGGTTTTTTGTTGTCGGCTTACAACTGCTTCATCAAAAAAGGGGTTGATTTAATTGTGTAAACTACAATGATTTAGCCAAAAATCTTGGCCCAAATTTGTGCCTTGCACTACCAGCATTTCAAGCCTTTACCGGCTGTGATTACTCTGCATCATTTTACAGAAAAAGGAAAGTTAAACCTTTCCATAAAGCGTTCACATCTCTGATTAACATCCTGGATATTGAAAATTGCAAAACAATAAGTTATATACGGATTGAAAAAATGTTCAAGCATTGATGCGGCTTGTTTACACATTTTGCGAAATATCTATTAAAGAAATAACAATCAGAGCGTTTTTTGAAAAAAATCAAAGGCTTTGGTTCGGCCGTATTATCGATCATTAAAGCAAAAAATTTTGAGAACAATTTTTATCAGCTCTATGTGGAACAATTCAACAAATGCAAAGTGTGTATTAGTAGATCCGAGATCTGTTAATGTATGTAGAAAATTGCACAACTTTGCAATTATATAAAATCAAAGACCCACAAAAGTTACATACTTTTTTATTAATTTTTAACTGAAAATTCTTTTCTAATAATTTTTTTACATCCAACCACGTTTTTTTCCAAAAAAATAATAATAATAATAAATGACAAGTGACAAATTGTTTCTCCGCTAGGTTAGAAGTGCACACATAGCGCTTTCTTTCAGCCTAGTAGTAGAACCATATATTTTAATATAGAGTATCGAACATATCGCCCGCCTTGAAAGACGCAGCTTTCAAAATTCTTACAATCATTTAAAAATCATAAATTCAAAGGTAAAGGACGCAATTTAGAAAAGGACCGCTTCACAAGTCCTGCTTGAGTTTTCACAGACGCCACTCGGGCTATGCCATCTTTACCACGAAACACATTCACAACTTTACCCAGTTTCCAATTCAAGGGTAACACGTTATCGTCTTTTATCAACACTAAAGTACCTTCCTTCAAACTGTCATAATTGTTCTTTTTCCATTTTTGTCTATGCTGCAGTTCAGACACGTACTCCTTACTCCAGCGCGTCCAAATGTGTTGTTTCATTTGTTGCAAATGCTGATAGATTGATAAACGATTTGAAGGTTGGCTGCTCACATCATAACCAGGAACAGGACTCAGCTGTCGGTTGATTAGGAAGTGCGAAGGCGTTAGGGGAGCAAGATCGTCAGGATCAGAGGAGAGTGGGGAAATAGGGCGAGAATTCATTATTGCTTCAACTTCAGTGAGCAGCGTATAAAAATGTTCGAATGTTAAGGCAGTTTTGCCAATTACACGCTTTAAATGATATTTCATACTTTTCACTCCGGCATCCCAGAGTCCCCCGAAGTGAGGTGATTGAGGCGGTATGAAATGCCAGTCTGTATCTTCTTTACATAATGAAGACGTTAATTCATTATTTTTTTCTCGAAAATATCGTCCAAGTTCTTTCAATTCCGAACTGGCTGCAACAAAATTAGTCCCGTTATCAGAAAAAATCTTGGATGGTTTACCCTTTCGTGATGAAAATCTACGAAATGACAATAAAAACGCCTCCTTACTGAGGTCAGTCACTAGTTCTAAGTGGACTGCTTTAGTCAAAAAACAAACATAAAGCGAAACATAGGATTTTGAGACTTTGGCACCTCTGCCACTTTTATTTTTCAGCAAGAACGGACCTGCATAATCTACTCCTACAATATCGAATGGATGATTTGGTGTGAGACGCTCTTCAGGTAAATTTCCCATAATAGGCTTTAACATTCTCGGACTATATCTAAAACATTTTAGACATTTCTGTACAATTTGTTTGGACAAAGATCGACCCGACACTGGCCAATATCTTTCCCGTACAGAAGCCAACAAATGCTGAGGTCCGCAGTGATACAATTTGACATGCTCATGTTCTAAGATTAATCGAGTGAGGTTATGTTTTGGGGCCAAAAGTAATGGATGTTTTTTCTCAAAATTGAACTTAGCATTCGACAATCGTCCCCCAACTCTTAAGAAACCGAATTCATCAAGAAACGGGTTCAACTTTAAAATTTTACTGCGAGAATTCAAACCTGTAGTTTTAAGCTGAGCAATGTCTAAAGGAAAAGATTCATATTGAACACATTTTAATAATATATTGAATGATATATCTATTTCACTCTTCATTAAAGGACCTAACTTGCGATCACTTTTGGAAACCTTACAGTTGTATACGAACCTACGCATTAGAGTGGTTATTCTTTTAAGTCGGCCGAGATCAGAAAATTTATCAAAGATAAAATTTTTATTTTCCTCCGTATCCTTCTCGGTATCAATATTAGCCACTAAATGAGAATGAGTTTGATTTTTCTTCAAATCTGGCAAATTTTCAATTTTTGAATCTTGGCCAGAATTTCGAGGCCAATGTGCTTCATCAAAATATAAAAATTGTGGTGGTGGTTTAGGACCACATATCTAAATTGAGTATCTCAGAACATTTGGCTCCACGGGACAAAATATCTGCCGGATTTTGATCACTTGGTACATGTCTCCATATACCATGACCAGTTAAAGTCTGGATTTCCGAAATCCTATTGGCAACAAAGGTTTTCAACTTATTTGGTGGTGTTCTCACCCAACCAATAACTATTGTGGAATCAGTCCAAAAGAATGTTTTATCAATGGCAAGCCTGAGGGACTTGGAAACCTTATTAGACAATCTAGCAGCTACAAGAGCACCACAAAGTTCCAATCGAGGCAAACTAATTGATTGCAAAGGTGCTACCTTAGCTTTCGATGTTAAAAGATGTATGAAAACGTCACCATTTTTATCAATAGATTTGAGATAGATACATGAGCCATAAGCCTTTTCTGAACTGTCTGAAAAACAATGCATTTCTACTTCCTTATGCTCTTTGCAAACTACATGACGCTCAATTTTTAAATAATTTAAAGAATTTATTTCAGACCTAAACTTTATCCAAGCTTGAGCTATTTGATTTGGAACCTGATCATCCCAAGATAATTTCTCGAGCCAAAGGCTTTGAAGCAGCATTTTAATGACAATTATGCAAGGACTGATTAATCCTAAAGGATCAAAGACTTTAGAACTTTCTGACAAAATTAATCTTTTTGTGATAATTGTATTGCTGGACATGTTTTTCACATTGAACATTAATTTATCTTGATGAGGACTCCAACTTAAGCCGACTGAAGAATACACCTAATCGCTAAGAATGATGCAGCCGCAGTCCCATACGTGACTGTATTCAACTCGTACGACTCTAAAGGACTCTGAGGATCGAAACGCCACAATATTTTTTGTAATGGCCTATCTTTACGGGAAACCCATACAGATCTGTACATTTTAGTACAATCCCCTGCAATCGCATAGGCATGCTGCCTAAAACGAATCAAAATTGACAATAAATCTTTTTGCATTGTGGGGCCAACCATTTGGATGTTATTCAATGAATATCCTGTAGAACTTGGTAAGGACGCATCGAAAACGACTCTTAAATTGGTTGTGAGAGCATTTTCCCTGTAAACGCCATGGTGACACATATAATAATTAGCAATAGATGAATTGTTTGACTCAGTGACTCTGGACATGTGCCCCAAATCTATATATTCCCTCATAAACTCTTGATATAATTTCTTATACATTGTATTGGCCTTAAATTTACGTTCCAGACTTAGGAAACGTTTTTTTGCCTGTTCAAATGAATTATCCAATTTAGTAGTTTCCAGTTTGAGGGGTAACCTAACAACAAATGATCCATCCTCATTACGTGTGGTATTTTCTATAAAATGGTTTTCACATGCAAGTTCCTCTTCAGACAATGCTTTGATATCAGAGCTACAATTTTCCAATTCCCAAAACCTTTTCAAATCATCATGAATTTGTACTTCAATATTACTGAAATTACAATTCGAGACCTTTTTTTTATTAATACCAAATGGACCTGATACAACCCATCCAAATAGAGTACTCTGCAAGATTGGTTAATCAGAACCCAAAATATTTTTTTCTGGAAGCACTATGTTCCAAAATATATCTGCCCCAATCAACATATCGACCTCTTGTGGTTCATAAAAACTAGGATCTGCAAGCTTACATTTTACAGGGATCCTCAAATTACTCACATTTAATGAATTGACAGGTAACGTTCCAGTTATGTTCGGAATTACAAAGCATGAAATATCAATGGAAAAATTATTATTTTTTGAATAGATAGTTGAATTACATTTGAAATTTATAGTTGAATTTGAACCGTTTATGCCATTGAGACCAATATTCACTTTTTCTCTAACTAACCCAAACTTATTGCAAGCATTGTCCGTTATGAAACTTGACTGTGAGCCACTATCTAAAATAGCACGAATAGTGTGTCGATTGTTAGATTTATCCAATATATCAATATGAGCTGTTGACATCAAAACATCACTTATTTCAATATTTGCAGAATTGCAATTTGCATTATCTAAATTCACAAATGAAGATGACACAGGACTATTTTCAACTAATTAGGAACTATCTTTCTCATTTAAATTTTCCATATTAGAAGGTTTATCACGATGAAGTAAAATATGATGTTTTCCATGAAATTTTTTTGTACGTAGGGCGTCGACAAGCTTTACTAAAATGCCCTGAACGAAAACAATTTAAACAAAATGCACAATTTGGTATCCTATTTTCAGAATAAACATTTGAGGCCTTATTTTCAATAGCCATTAAACCTCTAGTACCACTATTTTGATTCCTTTCAGAACCCTTATCAGGTCGATTCTGCTCCAAAGTATCCAGAAGCTCGGCTTTCGAATTCAAAAATACTTTAAGGTCCTCTAATGTAGGAAAATTTTTAGCTTTTGGCTTAAAAGATTCCCACTCTCTGGTCGATACTTTGCCCAACTTTGTACCAATTAAATATACTAAGGGCACATCCCATTGATCAACTGGAGTACCTATTTGACTTAAGGCACGAATATTTTTTGTCAATTCATTGAGAATGCTCCGAATGCCTTTTGATGACTCTTTGCTCATGGGTTCAATATTTTTTATATGATTATGGATCAACATTTTATCATTGCTATAGCGTTTTCCTAACAAATCCCATGCAATAGCATAATTATTTGATGAAAATTCAATTGTTGAGATTAACTGAGACGGTTCATTTTTAACCGAGGCTCTCAAATAATGAAACCTTTGAATATCTGATAAGGACTGGTTTTGATGGCTTAGAGATTCAAAAACGTCCCTAAACTCAAGCCAGTTTTGCAAAGAACCATCAAAAGTTGGCAAATTAATATCGGGAAGCTTAATGTTTTTAATAGGATCTATTAAATTATTAGGAGAGTTATTACCACCAGAATGAATCGAAGAGCCATTACCTGCAGAGTTTGAAGACCTCTTTTCTTCAACATAGCTTTTTGCTTCAGAAATGTTAGCATAATACCTATTCTCAAAATCATACCTGTCCTCATATTTCCCATCCAAGACAGCTTCATCACACTGAGACTCAATCTGATTCTGAATATCCGAGAATTTTTGTAATAAAGTACTTTCAATAGTCTCAATTCGAGTTTGAAGCTCAAGGACAACATTTTCTGGGTAATCAGTTTTATTTCTAAAATTTTGATCAATGAATTTAATAAAATTTGTCAAACTGGCCTCCACAGAACTTCTCTGCCTCTTAAGTAAATCCATTTTAATATACACTCATCAAAATAGTCTAGGGAACAAGAAATATCTGTCTTTCAATTTTAGGAAAGAACAACTTTTTAAAAAAGATAAAGTGAGTATTATTTATTGCACAAATCTTGTCAAATTTACCATGTCGGCTTTTTTTTTGCAAACTTATCTAGTTTAAATATTTTAAAAATAAAATCAGCAAAAATTTCTGATAAGTACAGAAATTATCTTGTTCCCTAGACTATTTTGATGTGTGTATTTAATGTATTAAACAAACGCGACAAAAGCAATACATAATAAATAGGAAATAAATACAAAACTGTGGATGAATAATAACTAATTGGATTAAAAGAAGGAAAGGTACTTACTACTTGACTCCCTAACAAGTTCAATAAATGCACTTATACAACCTTAATCAACCTTTCTTCTTTGCCATAAACAATGTCCATAAGTTTTGCAGGAAGCAGCAAGAGCCGGTGCTAAACAAACGACTTTTGGTACGGATACTACTAAACCAATCCAATGTGTTGATCCAATACACTTTTTATTTGATTGCTGTGGCTCCTTGCAGTCCTTGACTTTTTCCATACAAAATATTTTTCTTCAATTTTGGGTTGGGTCAATTCCCAAGTACATATCGGCAACGAAGGACCATGTAGAAAATTGCACAACTTTGCAATTATATAAAATCAAAGACCCACAAAAGTTACATACTTTTTTATTAATTTTTAACTGAAAATTCTTTTCTAATAATTTTTTTACATCCAACCACGTTTTTTCCAAAAAAATAATAATAATAATAAATGACAAGTGACAAATTGTTTCTCCGCTAGGTTAGAAGTGCACACATAGCGCTTTCTTTCAGCCTAGTAGTAGAACCATATATTTTAATATAGAGTATCGAACAATGTGTCTCCAGAAACATAGGCGGTTCTAGGTGGGGGCTTGGGGGGGCTAAGCCCCCCCAAATCTGGAATTAGCCCCCCAAATTTAATTAAGTGATGAGTGGCAAAAATTCGCAGTCCCTGAATAAAAAATATTCAAGCGTAAGGATTACCTAATTAACTACATAATTTCATTAATTTCACTGATTTAATACCTTTATCTAATTATTTCATAAAATTTTATTCAATTATTTCATAAATATCCGAAATCGGGACGTCTGGGAACAGAGACAACCCTAGTCCCCACCGCTAGGGACAGGGTTGCCTCTGTTGCCTGTAGGTGTGTGTAATAAGTATAAGTATAGGAGCAGCCAAAGTTTACGCGCTGCTCTGTGGAAGCTCATGTGGGAGCTCAACTATTTGGCTAAGCCCCCACCTAGAACCGCCTATGGTTATGTACTTGTGTACAGGGTCATCCACCAAGGCCTGAACAGCGGCTTATTTCTGACCTTCCCTCTATTTTTAAAAAAATTCAAAATAACCAATTGGAATACTTTTTCTGTACTTAGAATTAAAAATTGGTACCAAAAAATCATTTGAATAGAAAACCGAAGAGTTACGCCATGGATGAACTATTTTTTTTCATGAAACACCCTGTTTTTTTACCGGTTGAACCCGATCGTTCGTTCCAAAATTGACCGGAATGATCAGCTGTTTAAAACCGGTGAGGCACCGAATCCACCGGGAATTTTTGTCGGTTTTTTCGGTTGGAGGTTTATTGACACTTTTTTTTTGACGTACATTAATTTATTTGCTTTGAATGGGCACTATTGCGCATTGGCATTATATTGTTAAATTGCTGCTTGCAGATGGCAGAATAAAAAAATGTTTGTGCGTGGGCGTCATTATGAAATCGACAAACCAAATACTCAGCTCACATAATCTACAAAAATCGTACTGAAAACTACCGTTTGTTGACTGTTAAAAATAATAAAAATACATACCAACCTCACTGCATCCCACAAAAAAATCCATTCCAAAAAATAATAAGCAACACCACCAAACTTTGTTACCAAAGCGTTCCAAAATGCACCAGAAAGATCTTGTAATCGGACTTGCATCTGACTTTTACCGGAATTTTTGGACAGCTACCGGTTTATTTAACCGGTCAATTTATCGGTGAAATTTGGAAAGTGCCCTTATTATGTTCGAAATATTTGATATTCCATTAGCTGTTTTTATTTTATTTTACAATGTTTGATCCGTCTCTGTGGTATCCCCTATTCCTATTGTAGGGCCTTCTTGGTTCGTACTCTTTTTTGTACCATTCAGCCGTGGCTTTAAAATCGCTTGAATTACCGCCCTTTCGCTCGTCAATTAGGCAATCTACTGACCTATCAAAAACGAAATTCAATATGGAAGTTCGGGTCAAGGACTGTGTTGTTTATTCTGTGTGTCATTGATTCTGTCACATTCTGGACAAACGTCTAGATTTGAATTATCGGGTTTTGTATTTTTGTGTGTGTTTAGGTATTGTGTTAATTAAAATGCCAGCGATTTGCATCGTAATTGGGTGTGGAAGTCGAGGTAACAGGAAAAATGTGAAATTTTATTCAGTTCCTGCTATTTTAAATTATTGGCAACGCAGGGCTTTATGGATCGCTGCAATTAAAAGAAAGGATCTAACAGAGGCTCGATTTTCCCTTAATAATAATACCTTAAAATATTCACTCTCCATCTCAGAATTTATTAATAAATTAAAAAATACGTAGAAACACTATAAACACTATAAATATTACTTTGAAAACAACAAGGGCCAGAACACTAAAAAATACGTTGAAATACTAAAGACTATAAAATTCACTATGAAAACAACAATGGCCAAAACCAATAAGAAATACGTTGTTGGAAACAATATTCCAACAGTAAATTTAAAATTCAAAATTTAATTTTCCTGGTATGCACCGGAAGTGTGCGCGTATGTGTCAAACAGTGTCAAAAATCACTTGTCAAAGTTTTTGGTAAAGTGGCTTCCGGCATCTACGCGAGTGAACCAACGGGAACAGTCAGTGTCGAATCGAACCTCACCGAGCGCAACAGATAATTCTGGCCAGGTCCTATATGACCATTTTTACAGACTCTATAAGTCTAAAAACGTAAACAAAAACGAGAAAATGCAAATTGTAAATAGTGTAAATAGTCGTGTGTGTAAATAAATGTAAATATATTAATAATACAGTCCACTCTCATTATTTTAAAGAAATCAACATTCTTTTTGGTCCAATCGTAACCGGATAAAGTGCCGCGAAGTGAAAACTATGAAGCAAAAAGGTGATATGTGTTGTTTGCAGTGTCCAGAGCTTGCCCAAAAGTGCCTTCTATAAACGGCTCAGTGAAAAAATAATAAAATATTGTGCAATGCAAAATGCAATGTGGCGTCATGGTTTGTGCAAGAAAAACAAAATGGATTCCTCCTTTCCTCCAATGAAAAGCGCGGAAATTGGCGGGAATGATCAATCAATAATAAGGATCTGTCAGGCTCACTCCACTCGCGCCATCTTCAAGTCAACTACAGCGACAACAAAACCGCTGTAAGCAGTAGCAGAGGTTCAAGATTACGCCAACAGATGGTGAGTCTGTTCCAATTTTAAATTTCAAAAACAACTGTCAACGGCCAGTCAGGCAGTCAGCTGAACAATTTCTTGTTTACGTTTACTATTTATTTATTATTTCAATTAAAATTAAAGTGAACCCAATAATTTATTTATATTGGCACAATCCAAATAATTTTACGTATTATCTTGGTATTATCTAATTTTTTAAAATGTCTAAGGCCGAAGCCAAGGCTATAAATAAGAAAAACATGGAAAAATTAATTGAAAGAGAAAATTTGTGTACAAAAACAATGCAAAGAATTCAAAGATTTCTACTAGAGCATAGGGACGATGAAGTTACTAATCTTTTAATTGAGAAGTTTCAAGCTCGCAAGGTAACAGCTAATGAATGTTATAAAACTTTTATAGAAATACAAGTCGAAAAAGGTGTAATTAATAAAAATGCAGTAACTAATGACGATTTTGAGTCAGATTATCTTGATTTAATTACAGAAATTAATGAGTTTATCTCAGCAAATCGAAATAATGAGCCTATAGTCTCGCCACAGTTTGCTATATCTAACAATAATTCTGCCTCAAATTCTGCAAATAATAATGTATCAACTGCCAAGCTTTCGCATATTGAAATTCCAACCTTTGATGGAAAAAATCTAAATGAATTTAAACCTTTTTTAGACATGTTTATAGCAGTTATTCATAAAAATAAAAGTTTGAGTGATGTTGAAAAACTTTACTATTTAAGAAATTATTTAAAAGGTGAAGCATTTGCTCTCATCAATAATCTTCCTATTGTAAATGACTCTTACGATGAGGTTTTTAAAATATTGCAAAAAAGATACAATAATGAGTCACTGTTAGTTAACTCCCATATTTATGCTCTCCTAGATATTCCTAGCATTCAAAAAAGTTCTTCCCATAGCATTAGGGAATTCATTAGTAAAATAGGACAACAGCTCGGTGCATTAAAAAATTTAAAACAGCCAGTGCAGGCTTGGGATGCTCTTTTAATTTGCATACTTTCAAGAAAGCTCGATCAGTTTACGAATAGGGCTTATCAAATAGATAGGGATCAATTGCAGATGCCCACATTGGATAATTTTCTTATTTATTTGGAAAATAGAGCTGCTGCTCTCGAAGCTGTTGCTCTACCTGAAAATAAAGTAGCTCACCATAATAAAAATTCAAATTACAGCCATGTAAGTACGAGTTCAAACTATAATAATAACAATAATAAGTGAACTTCGTTGACCAGTCAGAAACAACTACTCCGAGGGCAAATACCCCTACCGGCGTTGAACTACACTGATTGGTCTGAGCTTTCGTTGGCAATGGAAATTGTTAGAAAGATTTTTACAGGTACCTGTAAAAATCTTTCTAACAATAATAAGTGTCCATTTTGCCAAAATACAGGTCACAAACTTTACAGTTGTGTATTTTTTAAATCAAAACCAGTTGATGATAGAGTTTCCTTTATTGACAAAAGTAAAAGATGCAAAATGTGTCTAAATAGCCATAATGGAACTTGTAAATATTCTTTCAAATGTAATTATTGCCATAAAAATCATAACTCTTTGTTACACTTAGATAGATCTAGAAAAGAAGAAAACAAAAATAATATTAACACAGATATGGACCAAGTCCAGTCCTGTAGCAGTGCTGCAACAGCACATTCAAAACATTGCTACTCGGATGGAAATTTTGATTCGGTTTTACTGCCTACAATAAAGGTAAAGGTTTTTACTAGTAATGGAGAGTGTTTGATTGTTCGTGGGTTAATTGATAGCGGATCACAAGTGTCTTTTATAGTCACAGATTTAGCTAATAAACTAGGTTATAAAACGTTTTCAAACAATTTAAATATTATAGGTGTCTCGAATAATTCAACGAACATAAAAAAGTCAATTGACGTAACACTTAGTTCTTGTGTTCAAAACTATAAAATAAATGTCTCCAGCGCTATAGTAGATGAGATAACAGGCATTTTGCCACAATTTGAATTTAGTAAAAATTCTATTAACCTTCCAAAAAACATAAAACTTTCTGATTTAGAATTCAATAAACCAAATGCGATACAAATTCTTTTGGGAGCGAATATATTTTTTGATATTTTGTTACCTGAAAAAATATTTTTGAGGAAAAATGGATTAATTTTGCAAAATACTTACCTGGGTTACGTTGTAAGTGGTTCCATACCTAGCAACTCGAAAAATATCCAGTTCAGTTTAGCTGTAGCTTCATTTCATTGTATTGTTGATAACGAACCTAAAATGGAAGAATTAATTTCAAAATTTTGGGAAACAGAAAAAGTACCTTTAGTATATAAAGAGTATTCTAGTGAGCAAGAAGCTTGCGAAAACATTTTTAAAAATACTGTGTCTAAAATAAATAATAAATTTGAAGTTTACTTACCTTTGAAAAGAAATATTGAGGATTTAAATCTAGGAGATTCTTTCTCGGTAGCTTTGAAACGATTCGAAAACCTCGAAAAACGATTCAAAAATAATCCTGAACTACACAAAAAATATTGTGAATTTATTAATGAATATTTGGAATCAAAACATGCTATTATTTTTAATATTAGTAATTATGATTTAAATGGAGGTTTTGTCTATTTCATGGGTCATCAACTAGTGATCAGAGAAGTCAAGAAAAATATACACAAATGCGTGATTTGTTTTAAAAGTAAAGCTCGTTGTTCGCTACAGCTTATGGGCTCGTTACCTCGCGATAGAGTTAACCCTGCAAGAGTATTTCAAAATGTTGGTATTGACTTTTGCGGACCCTTTTATACTAAACAGTCAAGAATTCGAAAACCTATAATAACTAAATCTTATATTGCGCTTTTTATATGCTGTTCAGTTAAGGCAATACACATGGAAGTCTTGTCGGACTTGACTACCGATAACTTCCTAGAGGCCTTCAAAAGATTTATATTTAGAAAAGGGAAACCCTCACAGGTTTTTTGCGACAATGGCGGAACGTTTAAAGGCGCATAGAACAAATTAGATGAACTTAACCGGATTTTCGAATCTGAAAGCAGAAATAAAATAATACATTTTGTTGCAAATGAAAGAATCGTTTTTAGGTTTATTCCTAGCTACTCGCCAGTATTTGGGGGTCTCTGGGAAGCCGGGGTCAAGAGTGCCAAGCACCACCTTAAGAAAACAATGGGAGAGCGCAGATTGACCTACGAGCAATTAAACACTCTAGTAGTCCAAGTGGAAGGAATTTTAAATTCTAGGCCACTAACTCAATTAACAAACGATCCTTTCGATTTAGAATACTTGGCGCCAGGTCATTTTTTAACCGGTTCAGCTATAACAAGCTTTCCTGAAAAAGATTTGACTGAAATTCCGGAAAATAGGTTGTCATTTTGGAATATGGCTACTCAGGTGAAGCAACACTTCTGGAAGCGGTGGCACAAAGATTATTTAGCGCAGCTTCAGAGTAGGCCTAAGTGGCAACACTCGGTCCCTAACCTAAGGGAAGGGCTTTTAGTTTTGCTGAAGGAGGATAATGTACCCTCTCTTCAATGGCCGATTGCCAGAATCACAAGAACAATACCTGGGAAAGATGGCAAAGTTCGAGTCGTTGAAGTTCGAACACGAACAGGTAACTATTTAAGGTCGGTAACAAAAATTGCCGTCTTACCCATCGAGTGACTTGTGACTCAATGTCAATTTTATACATATTTATACATATTTATATAAGGTTTACTTAAGGTTTTTACTATTGTCCATAAAATTGTACATTTTGTAAATACAAATTTCAAGTCGCCATTACTAAATATTTTTTGTAGAATAATTTCTAGCAATATCTAGAAGTATTTGACTCTATAAGTCAAAACTTTAAGCTCTATAAGCTGTCTATAATTTATGTATAACTTATTAAGTTATATAAAATAATAACTTGGCTCTATAAGTCAAGCTTTTAAGCTCTATAAGCTATCCATAATCTATGTATAGTCTATCGAAAGTCAAATGAGACAGTAAAAAAAATAATATTCTTTTGGCCGTCGGCGTTTTCTTTATGAAGCACCGGCGGAGTAAGGGAAATTTATTAAAACAGTTTTATATAAAATAAAACATGAGGCACGATACAACTCAAATAGGAATCAAATTTATAAAAACTATCTACTGCACTGTCTTTCCAGACGAAACTGAATCGCAAGCGGCGGCCACTACAAAGAAATATGCCGCCAAAGAAGCCGCCTTTTCAAAGAAAAACGCCGCTAAAAATTCTAACCAATAAGATATTCCTGGAGTCAACGTTGACTGTATAAAACAACCAATAAGATGCGTTGTTTGCAAGTGGATTCGCATCCAATGTATACGGGCACGCTCAATATATTTTTCCTAATAATAGTATAATAATTTTAACGGGCAATACAATAATTTGAAGAGACCCCAATTTTTGCCTTGTCTCATTTGACTTTCGATAGACTATACCTATAATGTAACTTTCTTAGTTTCATAAAATATGTAATAACTTGACTCTATAGGTCAAATTTTTGAGGCTCTATAAGCCATTTAATAAGTGCTATATCGCTTAATTATTTTGTGCAACGATGCACATATATTTTACTCTCGTTTAATTTAAGTTTACAATGTTGTAGTATTTGTAATAATTTTAAGAATCTTTCTTGGCCGTGAGCATGTTGGAAACAATATTCCAATAGTAAATTTAAAATTCAAATTTTAATTTTCCCGGTATGCACCGGAAGTGTGCGCGTATGTGTCAAACAGTGTCAAAAATCACTTGTCAAAGTTTTTGGTAAAGTGGCTTCCGGCATCTACGCGAGTGAACCAACGGGAACAGTCAGTGTCGAATCGAACCTCACCGAGCGCACCAGATAATTCTGGGCAGGTCCTATATGACCATTTTTACAGACTCTATAAGTCTAAAAACGTAAACAAAAACGAGAAAATGCAAATTGTAAATAGTGTAAATAGTCGTGTGTGTAAATAAATGTAAATATATTAATAATACAGTCCACTCTCATTATTTTAAAGAATCCAACATACGTAGAAACACCAAAGACTATAAAATTCACTTCGAAAGCAACAAGGGCCAGAACACAAATGCTCTCCTTATGAACGTCACCGGCTTGTCACCCTTGTCACGGCAATGTTTGACCCGAACGGCCATTATAAAATCACGTGATTGAGATTGCCTAATTGTTTTCCTTTTATCTTCTTGTATTCAACCTGAACTTCAATTTTCTTAGCAGTTGTTCTCCGCTAAACTCCTTCGAGAAGTCTGTTTTTATATTTTCCCATGTTCGGTTTTGATTTGCCTGGCCTGATTTATATGCTGAAAACCAGCTATTTGCGGCGCCTTCTAAGAAACATCCAAAAAAAGATATTTTGTAGGAGTCGGACCAGCCACTCAGGGCTGCTGCTCTTTCATATTTGCTCAGAAATTTAGGGGGAATCTAAACTTGGGTTAAAAGTCGGTGGTTCCATGAATTTAGGGGTTGCGGGACTTTTGGCTTCTAACGAAGCGTCCTGGATTGTTGTGTTTGCCATTTTCCGGTTTCTACCTGACTCCGGATTTATTAATATATCAGACTTCTGTGATTTGCTCTTTAGCTCCTGGTCTGCAGTTGCAACGATTTTTTCGACTTTTGAGACTATCACTGTTGAGTCTCGCTGGGAAAAAGGTCTTTCCTTTCTCTTGCTTATTACTGGATTACACTTCTGCGAATATTTTATGCTCGGAACTTTAACTCGGTGGGCTTCTGACTAATGTAAATGATGGGGTGAGAGTGCCAACTAGCGTGGTTCGGTGTGTAGGGTTGAAATTAATTTTCTCGATGCTATCGCTTCTCTCCTGTTTTTCCGAATGCGATCTTGCTTTACTACGTGTCACTCTGTCTGCATCACTTCCACTCATTAGCAATTAATAAAAAGGTCTTTTCTGTCCAGACTTATTCTCTTCAATCATGTATGGTAAAACTTTTGAAGACGATATGAGGTCCAAAAGAAAAAAATGCAACCGCAAAAATTTTTATCAATCGGGGGAATTATATAGAAATGCAGCTCAAAAATATTTAAATTGCCCAAAACATAAAAAAAAATAAGAAATACTAATATTGTACTGGCACTTTTTGATTCACGTAACACCCAAAAAGAAAAAAATTACAAAATAATTACACCAAATAGGAAGATTTGGCGAAAGGGAAAGAACACTGCACCTCCACCCAGTGTTGCCAGAATTGAAGGATTTCCTTCAATATGAAGGGTTTTGATCTAAAATTTTGACTACTGATTGAAAGTTTTTATCCGAATTTGGCGAATTTTGAGGCAAATTGTATATTTAGCCAATTTTCCAATCATTTCACCAACACATTTAATTTTTATTAAAATAAATTAATTAGTTGCATGAGAAAAAATACGAAACACCAAGTTCAACTACGCCATTGGGTCAGAATTTATGATAAATGCCTCGTTCTCACTTGCGCGCCTTTTTTGACATTGCTTCGACAATTTGACGTTTTATGCGTGTATCAAACGTCAAATTTTCGAAGCAATGTCAAAAAAGAGCGTATTTCGCGCAAGTGAAAATTAAGCTTAAGGCTACGAGTATTTTGTTTGTTTTGTTTTTTTTTTTTTTAATTTTCTTAACAGAATTTCGTTCATGTTATAGTATTTTTTTTTTTGGTAGAATATATCGTTATGCTGCCCTCCGCCCCGCCACTGTTTTAAAGGATATGAAGGGTTTTAGCCACTTACTTGAAGAAATGTCGTCGAATAACTCTGGCAACACTGCCTCCACCACCTGCGGCGAGCGACCTCGGAGCAGGGGCTTCAGCCCCCCCAGCACAGATGGGCTAGAACCGCCTATGTCCAGAAATAAACAACGTGTTATTAGATTAACCGACTAGAGTTTCAAGCACAGAAAGTGATGGGCAGTTCAGACTCCGAACCAGAGTGATAATAATTGTATTCGGAGCTTTTAATTTTCATACGAAAATTTTGTGTCATAAAAATTATGTTTTTATGTGAGATTAGGTTATTGACTTGAATATACCGATATACGGTACCGGACATTTGGGCGCCTCCATTTGGGCGCCGCCGTTTGGGCGCGAGAAACTTGGGCGCGGGGACATTTAGGCGCGAGGCCACTCGGGCGCGGGTACACTTGGGCGCGGGCTATTTGGGCACGAGAAACGCAACTAAGGCAATTAAGTTCCTATATGAATAATAATTATTATTCTTCATTATCTATCTACACATAAAACACAAAAAATGTGTCTACTTACATTATAAATATGTCAGTTATAGACCCTTTTTGTAACATGTAGATAAGTAACAGCCCATGAACTTGATAAAAGTAGTTATGATTTTTTTTTTTTAAATGAATTGTTTATTATGACAGGTTCCATGTACCTCAGCTTTTTTGTCTGGATTGCATTTATTGGCGTTAATTCCCGACAACTAGACGGACACTTTATTTCCACCAAACCATTTTGCTCTACAAGTCCCATGCGGTGTTGCCCCCCAAGATAGAAGTCGATTCCATCCACAAAAAAAAAAATCGCACGGCTGTATATCTATTTCTAAAGATTCTGCGAACTCTTTAACAGCTATTGGCTCATGATCTATACCCTAAGCAGTGCTCAGAGTCGTAAAACTCTTCAGCACTGCTTGTGCAGTTTTTTTTGGATCAACAAAGCTGTTCATACCTTGGTTTCCGCGAATAAAAATAATTACCTACACACTACACAACAGTTACCAATAATTATAACAATAACACTCCATAACAATAACACTTCCTAGACGTAAGCACCCGATGGATTTATTCCACAGAATAGTTTATTCTCTTTGTGTAAAATTTCAAAATCTGAGGCAAAGTCATTATTTTCTGAACTTAGACGTAATGCGAAATGTGATTTTTTTTTATATTGATGTGATAAATTGATGTTCTACAATTCTTGTTGTGCAAGATAAGATCTTGCACAAGATGGATGGTATTTTCGGACAATTACCACATTTTGAAGTGATCGAACTAATCAACACTCTCTAACATTACGTATTACATCTAAATTCAGAAAATCATGACATGCCACAGATTTAGAATTCTGCACAAAGAAAATAAATCCAAGAAATTAAATTATCATGAGATTCTGGAAATAAATAAAAGAAAAAGGTCTTTTCAGATATACTCAAGAATATAAATTTCCTGAAAAAAAAAAAAAAAAAAAATGAAAAACGCTAGGAGATTTCACATTCATTCCTGTACCTGAAGATAATATGTCCGAGATATGTCCTGAAAATATAGGAAAAATTATTTGCTATTAATGTAATCACCATTTGCATTATTCAGCTTACATCTGAGAAAACCTGGGAGAGAAGTTTTTCGTGCTCCGCCCTGTATACACAAGGTGTCCCATGACGTTTTACCCAGGTGATAACTTCGGAACGCGTCATCCAATATAATTGAAATTTTCAGGATCTGGGTAACTTTTTGCGCCGCTTCTACATGCGTCATGCATCCAATGTCACTTTCGCTTCAGTTTTAGTTAATTGATGGCAACTTTAGAATATTAAATGTAACTGATGGTACTATATCATTTTTCGTTGGAAAATTCGATTACAAAATCAGCAATGGCATATTTGCTAAGGCTCTGTTAAAGAAAATGATGAAAAATCACAAAGTGGAAACATTCGATGACGGCGATGACGCGTTCCTAAGTTATCACCTGGGTAAAACTTCGTGGAACACTCTGTTTATACAGGGTGGGGCACGAAAAACGTCCCACTCAAGTTTTCTCAGGTGTTAGGTAATTAATCAAAAACCGCTCGACCGTTTTATTTTAAACTGATGATAAAAAAAATGCGTATGTTCACAAGTCGGCTGCTGCAGGTCTATATGCCTTCACTGCCATGGAATAGACTTCAAATATGCTTGTGTTCTAGACGAGGATCTTTTCAATGATTGTGTTTTTGTTTCGTTAATTTTTTTGTAATTTTAAGCTCAAAATTCGTGAAAAAAAAATGTTAAAATTGCTCCAAGGGACAAGAAGATATTTGATTTCTAAAGATTTGAACGAACGGCCATGCTTTTTCAAGATGGCGTTTTTAGCTCACAATGGATTTTTTGGGATTTTTATATATTTGTTCCTCGACATACAATACATCGATTTCCATTGAAAAAAAAAACCCTTGAACTTTATTAAAAAAATAAAATTTGCCTGGTCTACATGTGCTGAAAAATGTTACGGTTTCATTTGAATAAAATTATGGAAATCTAGAAACTTTTGTGTTTCCAATCACATGTATTTCGTACAATACCTACAAAATAAAAATATTCGTAGGTTCTCTAATTCTATGTGGGTAGACCTAATTTTCCGACGCTACACGTCAAATAGGCAGAAAATAATACATTGTTTTTCTACGAGCGTGCGAGAAATGGCTCTTCCAGTCATTTTTTCCTTAAAAATGGAAATATTTTCTATAAGAGGAAAACCTATGTACAGCAGTAATGGCTACAGCTACGTGTTCGACAAGTTCAGTGCATGCGGCTAAAAAGTTTTGGCGTTGTGAACAGAAAAATCAAGGTTGTAAATGTCGAATCCATACATTAGATGGCACTATTGTAAATCAAATGCATAATCATTCTCACGATAGTAATGCAGCAAAACCAGAAATGATGGTTGCCTGTTCTGCGATGAAAATGCGTGCTGCTGAGTGCTGATACCATGGAACCAACTTCTCAAATTATCAATTTGTGTCTCAATCAAGTCAACTTGTTCCAAGCAGCACAAGCAAAACTACCACAATCGGATGCTTTGAAAAAAATGATCCGTAGAAAAAGAAATGATTTCCATATTGCACCTACAATTCCACTACGCGTAGAAGACCTTGTGATACCCGAATATTATAAGTCATGTGATGTACGTGGAAGAACAGAGAACTTTTTATTGGCCGATAGCGGACCAGAACCGCAGAGAATATTGATATTTGAAAGAGCAAAAAACATAATGAGGTAAGCGTATTAAAATTGCATTTCTTTTTTACATAATATGTTTGTTTTTAGATTGGTTTATAGACGGAACATTTTCCATTGTTCCGCCATTATTCTATCAAGTGTATGTGATAATGGCTAAACGATTTAGTGGACATCCCGTAGTGTATGCGCTTCTTCCGAATAAACAAACAAGCACATACACGAGATTAATAGATCTATTAAAGAACCTTCAACCTAGCCTCAATCCCAAGAAAATTTCATGTTATTTTGAATTAGCGGCTATTAACGCATTTAGATCAGCGTTTCCTAATGCCAGAACTAATGGGATGTTTGTTTCTTGTGGTGCCGCGAGACGAGACTAGACGAGACTTAGGCTTGGTCTCGCCTCGTCTCGACATCTCGAGACGAGACCTTGATTTAGTCTCGATCTCGAGTACCAAAGTCTCGTCTCGTCTCGAGTGGTCTCGAGTTATACAGGGTGTCCAAAAAATAGCGTAAAAACTCAACTCTACGTGGTGGAGGACCCTACAAGGAACCCCAGAAAAATACTTTAAAAAATCTAGTGGCAGTCTTAATAAAGTTATTTGCATTTTAATATTTATGAAAATTGGCAACACTGAAAATATCCCGTTGACAATATGTCAAATAATTAAATTAAATACCCATATAACTACCTGAAGAATTCGAAGGTGAATTTTCACATTATTCTCTTCATATTACCAAGAATAATGCTGAAGAAGGATTTTTTAGTACTTTGCACACTTTGCGCACGGAAACTCTTTACGCACTCATTTTTGTTAGGCATAATTACTGTATTTATGCTCGATTTTTCAATGTTTTGATGGTTTCTGGGATAACCTAATATTCAAAAAGAAGGGTTTTAGCTGAATTTAGCGCTTAGCAAATATCCTATTAATTTGAACCACAGGGAACATTATTTTTTGACTTCGAATAGGCAACAATTATTCCATAGATAAATAATGCCACCATGCGTATCATGATATGGTGTTTGTCACTTCAGACTTTTGTGTTGCTGAGGCTGGGATAGCAACCAAGTACAAACATTTTCTGAAACGTCAGAGAAGCGTCGACAAGGCATCAAGAAATTTGAAAAATCTCTTCGAATCCTTTCACAATGGAGGAAGAACTCCCAGATGATGTTCTAGAAGCCGCTAATTTGGCAAACTTAGAGCTCCTGCCGGCGAAATCGAAAGAAATGTATGAGAAGCAATATTATTTATTTGAAAAATGGTATGAAGAAAAAGGTGTGAAGACTATGAAAGAGAAGGTACTTCTAGCATATTTTCTTAAATTGAACAATGAATTCAGTCCAAATACCTTATGGTCCAAATATTCCATGCTGAAGAGTGTTTTGAAGATCAAGAAAAATGTAGATATAGGCACGTTTTATAAACTGACGGCATTTATCAAGAAGCAAAATGTAGGCTTTCAGCCAAAAAAATCGAAGATTTTTTCGAAAGAAGAAATTTCCACGTTCCTTAATGAGGCTTCAGATGATATATATCTTTTAATAAAAGTTGCCACTATTTTTGGACAGTGTGGATATTGTTACGAAACTTCCGGTCGAATATTTGTTTTTTATTAACCCGGAATTTCTGAATTATTATTTTATTATTATTCGTCCGGAAAATAATACACTATGTACCCCTGCAATGACACAATCATTACTCCCTATCCCCCCAGGCCCCATTGTGCTGGCGCTGGCGCCGCGCCGCCAATTTCGAATTTGAATTTTCTATTTTCTCCCGGACGATCAAGCAGGAAACTTTAAATGTAAAACTTATAGATCTTGCCGAGTACTACAAAAAAGCCTATAAGAAGTATCCCTCCACGGGGCACCGTTTTCGAAAAAATCGACCTCGAAAATTTTGACAAAATTACAATAAATTTCAACTTTGACGGCCAATATCTCAAAGACAAAAACGGCCTGGAAACTCCATAAAAAAAACATTTTGTAGGTAATTTCATCCTCTTTCAAATGAGATATGACTCGAACCGATCGGTTAAGAAATAGCGGAGTTATAGGCGAAAAAGTGGTCTCGTGTCGGATACCCACAATTTTTTTCTGATCAAAATCGAAATTTCCTTTTTTATTTTTTTTCGGCCTTAAGATGTGCCGCAGCGAGAAGGGTCAAATTAACTTTTCGACGTATTTTTTGCTCCTCTATCCGATAGTATTTTTTTTTTTTTTTGAAATTCAAAACATGATTATATACAGTGTGCGCCATAAAGTTGGGTGCATATGGGAAAATTCTTAATTATTCCTTTTTTCAAAAAACTTTTTTTGGGGATGGTTTAGGCATGTTCGATAACCAAAAAATCGATTATGACACATGTCATACGCATATCGGTTAAGCTGGAATGTTGAAAAAAGTTGATATTGATGTCGAAAAACGGGTAAATTTGACAAGATATCAAAAAATATTATAAAAAAAAGTTGTTCAGAATCCAAAAAGAACTCCACATGCAAATCAGAGAAACAAATAAAACTACTTATTTTACCCATACCATTAAATGAAAAATCGAAAATATTAATTTTATTCTATCGTGAATGGTAAACTATCATTTAATCGACTCAAAACTCGTTGTTAAAGTAACACTTTATTTGAAGTAGTGAAATCGAACAATTTTTATCCACTCATTTCTCAATTTTACCCACTCATACGTCAATTTTACCCACTTGTTCAAACCTTTTATAATAATTATAGTGTTTTTGACAGAAATCTGTTATGTTGCATGATTGACAACACCAGAATTGTGTCAGTTTGTTAGGTACTTTGTCAACTTGTCATAATCTATGTAAAATTTTAGCACATTCTAGTTTATGATTTTAGGAATTGTGATAAATAAAAAGTTGCTCAAGAATAAAATAGAATATTACACACGATGGTAAAAAAGCTTTACCTGTTCGTGGAATTAATCCACTCGCTCCTTCGTCGCTCGTGAATCAACATTTTCCACTCACAGGTAAAGCATCTTTTTACCGTCTAGTATAATAAATAACTATTATTTCAAAAATAGCTTTATTCAACTAAACTACATAAGTTTGATATCAAACGAATCGATTGTTTTGCGAAATACACACTTAAAGGTCATAAATTAGAAAATACCGTCCGGTCGTGTCGCTATAACTGTACCCATCTCCCTTTTTGCAAATTTTCTGGTCATAAGAAAAATAATATGTGCCATAATCGATTTTTTGGTTATCGAACATGCCCTAACGATCCCCAAAAAAAGTTTTTTGAAAAAAGGAATAATTAAGAATGTTGCTGGGTTCCTTCGACAGGTAATATTTTGCAGAAATAAGAACCCACTTGTTCAACTTTACGTTTTTAATTACGAGAAAATAAATGCTTGCAGAACAGTACAATTTTACGAGGCAGAATGGCTGACTATTTACTAGTAACGGCCCTCGGCAACCGCTCCAAGCTCCGCCCTTCAGCTCCAATATTCCTACGCCGAGTGACATATGACAAGCGCGGTCGCGCCAAGTTTTCAGGGCTTTAGCCGTGTTGCCATATCTAATAATATGATACTAATACAAATAAATGAAATAAATCCTTAACTCTAACATAACCGCCCCTCTTGAAAGGCTGCGGCTTTGAAAATAGATTATCTAATCAGTTAATATTAAGTTACACATCAGTAATTTATAAAAACAAAGATTCAGAGTAACTTAATAACTAAATCCTAAAGAAAAACTTAAGCTATGTCTATAACATTTCTTAATTCTATCCTAATACAATTCTGAAACTACTCGAATAACAAATATTTTAGATTCAATCGAATTAAAATTTATGAAAATCCGTTTCAAGTCATTCAATCGCCTTTAAAAGCATAATTGCTTATTTTCACACTGGCGATTTCACTTTAGCACTTTAATTAGCAATTGGCAATAAAGACAACTTATTTACCGCACGCTTAACAACACCATTTCTAGTCTTCACACTGACCACTCTGGTGATATTGTCACTGCCGGGATGGATTTCAACGATTCGGCCTAAAGGCCAACACATTGGAGGAACATTTTCCTCCTTAATCAAAACTACTGAATTAAGGTGGAATTCGGGAGGTTTATCAAACTGCCATTTGTTCCTGACTTGTAGCAAATGGAGATATTCCTTGCTCCAACGAGTCCAGAAGTGCTGTTTTATTTGTTGTATGTGAAGATAGCGTTTCACATGATTAACCTTTTGATCTGTCAGACAATGTTCTGGAACTGCTGTGAGTTGCTCTCCGATTATAAAATGCCCTGGTGTTATAACTTCTAGGTCGTGAGTATCGATTGAAACAGGGATTAAAGGCCTGGAGTTTAAAATTGCCTCGATTTGACAGGTTAAAGAATAAAATTCTTCGTAGGTTAAATGAACGCCTTTGAGAACACGTTTTAGGTGGTGTTTGCAGGATTTAACTGCGGCTTCGTGGAGACCTCCAAAATGAGGCGAACGTGCTGGCAAGAAGTGCCACTTAATTTTTGAATGATTGATGTAACCCTGAAAGTTACCTTTTTCAACTAAATCTTGCACCGAAATGATTATGTTATTTGCGCCAACAAAATTAGTGCCGTTGTCTGAAAAAATATCCTTGCAAAGGCCTCTACGTGATACGAATCGTTTAAGCAAATTCAGAAAGCCGTCACTAGTTAAATCTGTAATAAGTTCAATATGAACTGCTTTAGTTGAACAGCACACAAATACGCATATGTAACCTTTAACTAATTTATTTGAGCGTAGTTTGCTAGCTCGTAATTCGTAAGGACCAGCATAATCAACCGAAATTGATAAGAATGGTCTTGACGGACTAACACGCTGTTGAGGTAAATCTCCCATTTTGGGATAAATATTGGGATGTGGATTGGCTCTGAAACATTCAACACATTTGCGAACTTGATACCTCACGGCATTTTTGCCATTGAGAGGCCAGTACTTTTGTCTGACGTGTGACAGTGTGCATTGTGTGCCTGAATGTAAAGTACGTTTATGTTCGTATATTATAATTAATTGAGTAAATTTATGATTTGTTGGTAATACTATCGGATGTTTAGTGTCATAGTTAAGTCCTGAATTTTTAAGTCTGCCGCCAATTCTGATTATTCCGTTTTCGTCAAGAAAAGGGCAAAGCATTTTTAACTTACTTTTTTGAGGTATTTGATGAGATCTTTTCAAAGAATCAAAGTCTTTAGTGAAGCTTTCACTTTGTACTAATTTTATGAGTGTGATCTCGGACATTTCAATTTCACTAATTGATAGACGCTTTTCCCTTCTCCGACCTTCTTTTGGTAATTTTGAATTGTGACAAAACCTTAAGCAATATGCGACAACGTGAATTAGGGTTTTCAGATCAGAAAATAATTCAAAAATATTACTTCGATTATTTTGAACGAGCAATGATATAGGTTTGACTTCAGGAACGTCTAACAATGAATTTACATGAAAAGAAATATTCGAGTTTTCGGGCCATTGTTCAGGATTTGTAAGAAACTTAGGTCCGTGTAACCATAATTCAGAATTGATGATTTGTTTCAAACTTGCTCCTCTACTAAGGATGTCAGCAGGATTTTCTACTGAAGCTATATAATTCCAGTCTTGAGTTCGGGTGTATTGTTGAATTTCTGCTACGCGGTTCGCGATAAATGTTTTCCATGTTTTTGGTTCTTTTGCAATCCAGTTCAACACAATAGTGGAGTCTGTCCAAAAATATGTGCGAGAGAAACTTATTTTCAATGCTTCGACGCATTTTACTAAAAGCCTAACTAGAAGTAACGCACCTAAAAGTTCGAGTCTAGGTATACTTTGACATTTAATTGGACTTATTCGAGATTTAGCGCAGAGAAGATGACTTTCGATGTGCCCGTCGTGGTCTATAGAACGAATAAAGATGCAACCTGCATAAGCGCATTCGCTCGCATCCGAGAACCCGTGGATTTCAATAACTCTTGGATATTTAACTAACACGTGGCGTGGGACCTGCATTAAACCAACTCGTGATACTTCGAATTTTAATGTAAGCCATTCAGAAATTAAATCATCGGGTATGTTCGTATCGTCCCAATCTATATGAAGTTTCCAAAGTTTCTGTATTATTAATTTGGCACGAATTGATAACGGCCCTAATATTCCTAAAGGATCGAAAATTTTCGCGACGAACGATAAAATCGATCTTTTAGTTATGTTCTGAATTTCTCTATAGACGCTCGGAGAGTTATATTCGAATTTGTCTAAATGTGGCACCCAAGAAACACCAAGAGTTTTAACAGAAGAATCATCCGAAATTACGTAATTCTGGCCTTCACGAATGTTTTGATTGATATTAGAAATTAATGTTGAGTCGTTAGATTGAAATTTTCTAAGTTCGAATCCGTATTCTGATAAAATCTGACCGAGATTTTTTCTAAGCTTGTCCAAGTCTTCGTAACTAGTGGAACCTGTCAATAAATCATCGACATAAAAATCGGATCTGATTATATTACTTTCGATTTGATAAGTTTTGTCATTATCTATGGCTATTTGTTGCAAGCACCGTGTTGATAAGAAAGAAGCCGAAGCTGTGCCATAGGTTATCGTATTAAGTTGAAAATGCTTGACTTCCTCCTCCGGTGAATTGCGCCAAACGATGCGCTGTAAATTGCGCTCATCTTCGTGTACCAAAATTTGTCGGTACATTTTGGCTAAGTCTCCTACCAAAACCACGTTATGTTTTCTGAAACGCACCAGAATTGAAAACAAATCATTCTGTATCGTAGGGCCTACCTTCAAAACATTATTTAACGACAAATTTGTAGACGTTTTACAAGCAGCGTCAAAAACTACTCGTAATTTTGTAGTTAGACTACCAGGCTTCTCTACAGAATGATGAGGTATGTAAACGATTGGGGTTTTCGATTCGAGATCGCGAGATATCTCAGACATATGACCGAGGTCCTGATATTCAAGCATAAAGTCCTTGTATTGTTTCTCTAATTTCGGGTTTTTTGATAAACGTCTTTCCATAGAATACAAACGATTTAACGCGATTTTTTCTGATTCTCCTAAGTCAATGAAATTACCTTTTAACGGGAGCTTAACGACAAACCTGCCGCATTGATCTCGCGTCGTGTTTTTAATGAAATGTTCCTCGCATTCGAGTTCTTCCTGAGACAGTGACGCTCGTGGTAAAGGGTTTTCTACCTCTTCTACAGACCAGAACCTCTCTAGGCTTTGCTCTAATGTATCTTGAGTTTGACTGTGATAAGAACTTGTCAAAGTAACGTCCAGTTTGCCTTTTGCTTCGCCACAGGGCAACGGACCCGATATTATCCAGCCTAAAAGCGTTTTTTGAAGAATAGGGAAACCTTTACCCAATCGAAACTGTCCCATCGTAATCAATTCAAAAAATACTTCGCAACCCATCAGCATGTCGATTTCCGAAGGTACATTGAATCCTGGATCTGCTAGGTGCAATTCTGAAGGAATATGCAACTTTGAAGGATCAAAATATCTCTGAGGTATAAACCCACATACTGATGGTGCTACGAAAAATTTCAATTTTGTTTTATAGTTTGTATGTCGCGAAAAGAGCTCGATTTCAGTTTTTTCAGTTATCGTGGTTTCTGTTTGACTTATGCCTATCACCGAAATATCAATTTTTTCTGTATTCAGCTTTAGTTTTTTGACAAAAGATTTCGAGATGAAATTAGACTGCGAGCCAGAATCCAGTAAGACTCTGCATGATACAACTTTCCGATTATTATCAAAAACGTTTACGATTGCGGTCGATAACAAATTGAAAGAGTCTTTTACATCTTGACACGAATTAGCTAAAGTAGTTTCCGAATTTTCGATATTTTCGTAAGATTTGTGGCTATCATCCGAGTTTTCAATACGGTTATCGCGAGGGTATTCGTTTTCAGTCACCATATGTGACGTAGTATTCCCATCCGATTTTCGCGAATTGACATGAGATTTATGAAGATTATTCTGCGCACGATTGTCCTTGTGTAATAATGTGGCATGTCTCATTCCGCAGATTTTACAGCCTGCAGACTTACACTCCATAATTTTATGGCCAAAACGCAGACAATTAGTGCATAACGATAGTTTTTTAACTTGTTCGATACGATCCGGTATTGAGAGTTGCTTAAATTTGTCGCAGAAATAAATAAAGTGTTGCTCTTTACAATATGGGCATTTTGGCTTGAATGTATTTTCTGTGTTAGTATAAAAAGATTTAGATTCGTATTTTTTATTCACGTTCGTGTTTGAGTTATAAGATTTGCTGTCTAAAGTTTCTAAAATTTGACAACGCTGCGATACAAATTTATTGAACTCTTCGGTGGTGGGGTTTTGAAAATGTTTACAATATATCTCCCACTCCTTTTTGCTATTAAAATCCAGCTTCGAGACTAAAATGTAAATTAATATCCTATCCCAATCTTTTACGTTTTCACCCATTGCTTCGAGTGACCTATAAGCTTTAAAGAAAGTATTTGATAAGCTTCTTAACTGAATGTGAGAATCCCGATTCACTGATGGAATTTCCATGATTTCTTTTAAGTGCGAATTGATTATTATTTTTTTATTATCGTAACGATTTTTTAACAAATCCCAAGCGATTTTATAATTTTCGTCTGTAGCTGTTAATGATGCAATTAATTTTTTCGGCTCTCCAACTAACGCTTCTTCTAAATAACAAAACTTTGCTACATCCGGTATGTTTGCACTATGCACGATAGCTGTAAAAATGTCGCTAAACCGTTGCCACTCGGCATAATCGCCCGTGAATTTAGGAACCTTCAAAAATCCTAGCTGAGATGCAACATTTGGCAATGCCGGCGGCTGTCCGATCGCCGAAACGTTAAATGGTGAAAAAGATGGAAGAAATTGCGCACCGCTACCTCCTGGGGCCCCAGGAGCGGCTCCAGCCACAAACAAGCCGGAGGAAGAACTGATGCCTGAGCCAGGAGCTACCGGCGCCGGCGCCGCTGTCTTCAAATGAAAACTTATTATTTTTTCTGCCTCACCGATTACGTCAAAATATTTGTTTTCGAATGTTTCGCGTTCGTCTTCGAATTGCTGTTCATCGTAATTCTCCGGAATTTTACTCAAGATTAGTTCTTCGATCTCAGTTTGAACTTCTCGAAATCGATTTAATATTGTTTTCGCGTCTTTTAAACGAATTTGGAGTTGTTCGAATTTTGAACTTTCATATTTATCGAGAAATGTTTGAAATCGAGTCATTTCTCGTTTTATGTTGGTTCGATTATTTTTAAAACCTTCCAGTTCGATTTTTGGGTCAAGCCCAATATCGTTCGCGTCACCGTTTTTAGACATTTCGTTTTTGTTTTAAGTAAATAAAATAGTTAAAAATTTAGTTAATTTTGATTAAATTTTGAATAATTAATTATTCACAAAAAATATTATTTCAGACGACGGCACTGGAATAAGCTTATCGCCTTGTTAGTTGCTTGGCGTGAAAATTAAAAAAATAATAGGGCAAATCGAGGAGCAAATAGGGTAATCAACAGTGAAATTAATTAAGCTACAACTATTTATACAAATACGTTCTCAGGGTGGATATCCTTTCGTTCAAAAACTAATAATGTCGTGCAGAACAAAATGCATGCAAAATACGTGATACTGTGATACATTTAACCTTGTTAATCGTGCAAACACCGCGTTTTCGTGTTAATAACGTTTTTAATATTTGATTTTTCGTGATTTTGTGAACTAAGTTTCTAATTGAAACGAGAATCGAGATTATTTTTGTTGTTTATTTCGTGATATTTAAGTTAAACAATTTTTAACTCCACGCGGTGCATAAGGTTATTTGTTTCACGGTTGAAATAGTAATAAAAATTAAAAGGAACGACCTAACCTGTTGTGTTTCGTGATGGCGAGCATATGACGAGCGGTTCGGAGGCAACCGTATTTGTTTCCTTCGATTTTTTCTTCGATTTTCTACAAGCACTTGCACTAATTCTATCCGGCTCGAAGGACCATGTTGCTGGGTTCCTTCGACAGGTAATATTTTGCAGAAATAAGAACCCACTTGTTCAACTTTACGTTTTTAATTACGAGAAAATAAATGCTTGCAGAACAGTACAATTTTACGAGGCAGAATGGCTGACTATTTACTAGTAACGGCCCTCGGCAACCGCTCCAAGCTCCGCCCTTCAGCTCCAATATTCCTACGCCGAGTGACATATGACAAGCGCGGTCGCGCCAAGTTTTCAGGGCTTTAGCCGTGTTGCCATATCTAATAATATGATACTAATACAAATAAATGAAATAAATCCTTAACTCTAACAAAGAATTTTCTCATATGTACCCAACTTTATGGCGCACACTGTATAATATTTCAAAAAAGACGTTCGGCGTCGCCAGGCCGTTAGTTTTTGACATATATTGATGAAACTTTATGTTAGGGTTTTTGGAGTCTGGGGATCGTTTTCTGACTTTTGTTTTTTTAAAAATTGAAAAGATAAAAAAATTTGACATTGACAGTTGTCCAAATTTAAAAAAAAACACATGGGCGTATAGATTTAGCCTCGACGAACACTGTCAAAGTCAAAAATTTGACAAGCAGGTACAATATCGAAAAAAGAGATTCGTCTCGCACATTATTTTTCCGAAACATATCAAGTCGCTTGAAACAAATTTTGGTTATAAATGTACTGGACTACTGGTTAATAACAAAGCGCGCGAAGTGTGCTGTTGTTTTCCTAAATTCAATATGCAAGGACTAGTACGCATTACGTGGACAGGTTAGTTTGGGCTAGTTTGCATATTTTTGGTTAGTTTTAGTCCGGGAGGCAGTGAAATTTTTTAGCACTTATTTTCCCAGTTGGTGTATATCAAATAGTTTGTTCTCTTGGTGATACAAAACAAGAATATTTGAGTTTTGCAAAAATTTTCGGATGGGTTCACTAGATCAATTAAAAATACAAGTACACTTATTTTCCCAGTCATAAATATTTCACATCCACTACAATAGAACATAAAGTATATGAACATAGCAATTTGGCTTATCTCAGATAGTGGAAAGTTAGTCTGGCTGAAGTTTTTCGGATCTTCAATTTTTCACTTGCCAGACATATTATCCATACTCACAGATTAGCCGGAGTATTTTTTTACGTAACTTCAGTATACTTCTGATTAGTTGACTTAGTTTTATCACTGGAAAAAAAAGGGCCGTGCATTGGTAAGCTCTAACGCATTTTGCGCTTCAACCCATAGGAAAACCCCCCCCTAAAAATATATGAATTTTGCTTAGAATTACTAACCCTACAATTCTATCCATGTTTCGTGACTGGGAAAATAAGTACCGAAAATCGTCACTGCCTCCTAGACTATTTCATTACAGTTCATTTAATACTGGTTACTCGACTGGTTATAAGTGTACTGGACTACTGAAAAAATGAAATTCGAAATTGATGCTTACGTGGCATAACATAACCTACGCTCAAATGTGTCATCGTACAAGTAAAAAAAATTTCAAGCACACAGAAGTAAAAAAACAATCCGGACGACTAATAATATAATAATAACCCGGAAATTCCGGGCTAATAAAAAAAAAATATTCAACCGGAAGATCCGGGTGATTAGGGACACCCATTTTTGGACTCGCTGGTGCCTGCAGACGAGAAGAACTCGCAAAAATGAGGACAAGTGACATTGAAGACAAAGGCAATTTAATTGTGGTAAAAATTCGAGACTCAAAAAACTATACTTCACGTTCTTTCGTCATATCTGGAGAAATAAACGATGGAAAATATTTGCTGTTCTATCGGAAGTATACAGCCTTACGCCCATCAACAACACACCAACGCTTTTTTGTAAATTACAAAGGAGGAAAATGCACAAAACAATGCGTTGGGATCAATACCTTCGGGAAGATGCCTTCTGAGATCGCAGCATTTCTGAGGTTGCCGAATCCAACGCTGTAGACTGGCCATAGCTTTCGGCGATCTTCCGCAACGTTACTTGCAAATTCTGGAGAGGGACTCACGGATATAAAGCGGTTGGGCGGCTGGAAATCGAGCACGGTAGCCGAGGGATACATTGAAGAATCAACTAGCTACAAAAAAGTAACAAAATTTTAAACAGCAGTCCCAAGAAACCATATGAAATGCCCAGTTTGTCAAACGCTATTCGAAAAGTTGAAATGCAAACTTATACCATGCCAACAGTGAGCAGCGAAGCATCATCATCAGCCTTCCCCTTTCCAAAAAATCAGCTACAATCGGCAATAAATCTTCAAAAAGCAACTAGCTGTACTTTTAATATTAGTATTGTTAATAATAATAAATAATAATTTTCTCCTGTATTTGTGTTGAAATAAAGTTTTATTATTTATTTTAGAATTCTTCTTTTTTAAGACACTCGTAGAAAAAGTATTGTTCCTGACACTTGCGCGAGACGAGACGAGACCAGTCTCGAGTCTCGCGGCATCACTATTTGTTTCATTTAACAAAAAACATGAGAAAGCATTTAGGAGAATTGCATCTTCTCGGAAGATATAATATACATGCAGATTTTGCTCTGGATGCTCGCATGGTAACGTCTTTAGCTTTTCTTCCGAAGGACCATTTGGACAATGGCATTTACGAATTGTCCAATGCGTTGCCCCCAGGGCTAGAGCCCCTTCTACAATGGTTTGAAGATTCCTATGTAGGTCGTCCAAATAGGAGGGGAAACGGACGCCGCCCAGCGATATTTCCTCCAGAGCTATGGTCTGTCCATAATCGGGTGTAAGCAAACACCGACAGAACAAATAACCATGCAGAAGCTGCACACAGAAGACTACAAACAGAGCTGTCGATGAATCATCCAACCATTTGGAAATTCATCGACAGCCTTAAAGTTGTACAACGAGGAAGGGATGTTGCCTATGAAAATTCACTTGCTGGAAACGAACCGACACGAAAAAAACAGATACTTGTCAAGGCTGATAAAAGAATACAACACCTGGTCAACGATTATATTAGACATGCCGGCGGCGCAGCTGGACGGACCATTCTTGAGTTTTTGAGAGGTATATCTCATAATTATGAAATGGACGCGTAGCGTGATAGTTATAATAAATATGGAAAAAAAATGTATCTAGCAGTATCGAATAAATAAAAACTTAATTTATATGTTTCCATAAAATAAACAGCCAAAACTAAATGAATAAAAATTAACTGTGTTTATCAATGTATCGCCCGTATGCCATTGCCAAAGTTTATTTGCGCCCAAATATCCTCGCGCCCAAGTATCCCGCGCCCAAGTATCCCGCGCCGAAGTCTCCCTGCGCCCAAAGGTCCTCGGGCCCATACAGCGGCGCCCAAATGACGTGCCCAAACGGCGGCGCCCAAATGTCCTAGACCGACCGATATATTATGTTCATTTGCAATCGATGTTTTTATTTATTTCTTCCTATCATATTTTCCATAATAATATTCAACAAAACTTTTGCATTTCATTGTCTAAAAAGATGGTTAGAATATGTGCAGACATGTCGAATAACAACAGCTGTAATTGCCGTATTTTTAAATGTTAGCATGTTTAAACAATTACAAAACTTCTCGATGCGATGCACCAACTCCTTAGTCTCATTATCAACATTTCGCGAACGGAAATAATCGTTCGTATCGCGCTGAAAGAGCTGCGAGCAGGCAATTTGTAAGTGTCACGCGCGCTTCACTTTCAATAACCTTTGATATCACTTTCGGCCATCAAAGTCATATTATTTGAGAAGACATATTGAAGAATATATCCACCAATTTTCAGCTATTGCAACGATAACATTGTTCTATCGGAAAAAGGGGGGTAGTTTATGCCCAACCACCAATGGGTTACGGCGACGGATGGGGTGGCAATCCTTTAGCAATCGCATATGATGACTACCCCCCACACCGCAAAGTACTTCTTTTTTGTAACGCTTATGGTTTTGCTTTGCTTATAAAATTAGAAAAAACATCTTTTCATAAAACAACTTTACGGCCATAAGAATAAAGGCAACCCATCCATTTGGTTGAAAGGTAACTATGAACTATTGTTTTATGTAAAAAGTATCCATTGCAATGATCACATACCCGTTAATATTGCCGGCTCTTGGACTATATGTAATCCCCCGCTACTTTTACGAGTCTTATGGAAATCGTACTCTGAGGACTTACGTGGAAAGTATGTCTTGGCTATTTGAATTATGAGTTAGGGATTGAAAAAACTTTTAATGAAGAAACGTACAAGTACATTGTTATAAAGTCAATTTTGTTCAATAATAGCTATTTATATAACAAGTACATAAAGTAGGGCTCTTTTGTACGAATAATTTTATGAGCGAGCGAGCTTGCGAGCGAGGCTATTAAATAACGAGTCAATAAAGCTTGTTTATGTAAGCGTTGTATACATTATTATGTACGATTGCGACTGGTTTTTATTGATAATTAGAAAAATTTAATGAAAAAATTGAAATTCGAGTATATCTGTTTCACCTTGGCAGGTAGGCAATAAAGTAGCGCTTTATTTTACAGTAGAATAAAGTGCTACTTTTTTGACGCAAAACTGTTCTATAAATAGCACTTGGTCAATCGGACATAAAAGTTGTTATTTGGAGTTGTTTCTGACGCGAGTTTTAGTAAACCCGGAATCCATGTAAATATATTTGTTATAAAACTTTTTTGAGGCAACCGATTATTCACAGCACAAATAGCAACATCCAGTCTACCCTGAAAAAACAAACCAACACTTACGGGTTCCATCCTAAGTCCTGGGGATTGATATAAAGAATCCCAGCTCTGGAAACTGTAGCCGGAGTGGCAGTCCTTAAATTCGAGATTTCAAATATCAACCTCATAGTCGGAGTCAAAGCTATTCTTTCATTACTAGCCAAAGTTAACACTTTATTATCATCCATAACAGTATTCAAAGATTCTATCCACATGGGATCAATGTCGCCATCCAAAATAATCCATTTCGGACTGTCGCCGCTAATATTAGCTTGGTCTCTCATCAGAACAGATAAAAGACCATCTTTCCATTCTCTAGTGGCGGGATTTATAATGCCAAAAAGTTCGTCGTTGGTGACCGCTTTGGGATTGAGGTCATTGAAAATTGGTTTACGTTTTATGTTGGCATAAGTCCGGAATAAGGTTTTCCAAACTTGAGTTTTGCCGGTGCCTGCATTTCCTACTATAAATACAGAGTGACGTACTTCGAGTAGTTCTTCTAATTGTACTACCTGAAAAAAAAGTATCTTTTTCTGTTCCAGAGCTAAAAAATAGATGATAGTCTTACTTTTAAAATAAAATTATCCTCTGGCTGTAGCAATAAATCAATGGTGGCTTGTTTAACAGTTCTTTCAAACTCAGCATCTCTTTTTCTTGGAACTTCTAGTGCAGGAAAGAGATCACCAATTAGTCCCATAAAAACTGGAGTATCGTCAGTGACAATTTTCGGTATATTAAAATCTCGAAGTGCTCGCATCAACACTTCTTCTTCGGGTCTTCCTGGATCACCCCTCTACAAAAATAATCAATCCCAATAGGAAACTTACAATTATCAAAACTACTAAATTGGTCCTTGCCTTCAACGATCCAGCAACCACTAAAACAGACTTGATAGCTCTCAAACCCCAATCATAATGATCTTGTTTCGATAATAATTCTTTACACAATGTGTATAGAGTAATAAATTTCCTGGCTAAAACTCTAGCATCCTGAAATCCTTCGGCGACTAACATAATTTCGCAAATTAATTCGAAGTCTGGGACCACCATAGCGCAAGGTCTAAAATTCAAAATATGTATTCCTTAAATGTTCGAAATACAGGCTTGTTTCAACATGTTAGGGAGAGTACAATCTTTTTAGTCATCTTAGCTATCTAAATCTCGATCGTCTTGTAGAACACTTCATCTCAGCTAGTAAAATTGGTCATATGTTCTACGAACGGAATGCAAAATATTTAAATCCTATTCAATATAGCAAGACTTGAACATCGTTGTTAATTCTCAGTATTTATTTTCAGCATGATCATCTATTGCTGCAATTGTTTTTCCTTACATGTTGAAACAAAACATCAAGTTAGGTACCTGAAAAGTGCTTTCAAATTTTCTGGTAGTTCAGTCCTGCCAGCATAACCGGGGTTCATAGTAATAAAAATCCCTACTGTAGGTACCAGGTTTATCATGTCGCCCATAAAATCAAAAGTTACTTTTTTGTTTTTAATTGCGTCCAATACTGATTTCACTTGAACTGCTACCACTGATAGTACTTCCACCGATATTCTATTAAATTCATCAAAGCATCCCCAAGCTCCAGTCTGTGCGAGGCCTTTGTAGATGTTACCACAAGATTTATAGTCCATTTGTTCTGAACAGTTGAAGACGTATACCATTATACCCAGGGCGCGGCCTAAATCTTTGGTTGTTTCAGTTTTACCGGTACCGGCTGGACCTGCTGGACCTCCACCCATTATTAGATGCAGAGACTAAAACCATTTCACATACTTTAGATGCGTGTTTCAGTTTAAGGTTGCCTTACTCAAGCTCTGACGATTATTTATTAACAAATTTAGATGTGATGTTATGATGACAAAAACACGAAGATAAAAGGGTCCTGCACATCGACAATTTGTTAAATAAGTGCCATCCCCCCACTTTTTACCTACGCGATGACTTCGGAACGCCTCATTCAATAAGCAGAGGAAAAATTAGCTCTATAAAAGAAAAATTGCACCCTGGGAAATTCATGCTGGTAGAAGTAAAAAACATGGTCATCGATCTGATCCAAAGACTATAAGATATTAAAGACAGAAAGGTTAGAAGGAAAGCGAAGACAACAATAGTATAAGAGTGGATAGAGAAACACAAATCAGGAGAAGCTACCAAAATTAACTTTGACAAGGCAAACAGAAAGTAAGCTGGAAATAATAGGTAATAGACAACATAAAGTGATGTAGTTAATATTAGAAATGAAATGAGCAACCGGAAAAAAGGAACAGGAAATTAGAAAGAAACATGTCAAACTGAGACATAAAGTCCGTCGATTTCAATCTGATACTCGAAATGAATGTGAGCTGGTGGCACCCTACATTAGAACGCCAATGGTCACCTGACGTCACACCTGTTTTTGTCATATACTTCACCCCCTCGCTTCTCATATGGAAAGTGTCAGATGAAAATCGACGAACAATAACAACAGTGAGGAAAAACTATACAGGGTGTATCCAGGTATGAGTACAAATATTTTAACATGAGATAATATGGCCTATTTCAAGCTAAAACTGTCCTATTAACCATGGCTCAATTGTTGGTATTTTCGGAGTAATGGCAGAATTTAAATTTAGAAAAATTTTAACAACGTGACAACATCGTACAGGTATCATCTCTGCCAGGATATAAATGTAAATAAAACTGGTAAATTTGAAGGTTTTTTTTTTTCTTGCAAGTTTATTTATTTCCATCTGTTTACGTTTTGATTTGTTATTGGCTTTCAAATATTGTAAATAATAACCTGCATTTTTATCACTTTTCTAAAAAAAAACAAAAAATTGCCGTTTTATTAAGGTGTGAATTGCACTCAAGGACATTTTGCACTGAATATTCAAGAGAAAAATTAAATAATACTTATTCAGCTACTTGCCAAATCCTCATTATGAATCGCTTTATTGTTAAAAGGTTCACAAAACTCTCAAATCAACACACATATTTTGCACACTCACACTTCCGCAATCTTTGGTGGGTGGGTGCTCTTGGGAAATCATCCCCTGTGAATGCTTGTGGCTAGATGGGTATTTTGCAACGATTCTGTCTAAACAAGTAGCTGGATATTTGACGTGTGTAAACATTCGATTTTCAAAAAAGAATGAATTACGCGCATTTCCCATGCTTCAACTAACTGACATAAGGCAAATCAAGTGTGTGTGTTCGATTCACGAGTGGAATTTTCAAGTTGTTTTTCCAATTTTTTATCATTTTTTTTTTTATATCTCATAAGGATTACATTTTTATCCTTCAAATATTCGTCAAAAATGTCAGATGTGACGTGCTTTCGGTTTTTAATTGACTTGAATTAATTGCGGTTAATTATCTAAGCGGTAATCTCGGGCGCCACCCTCAGTATTATAGTGGCTGAGGGTCCACTTGCTCCAGATAGCTTGTTACAGTGGAGATAATATTCAAGAGGTCAAACGAGAAGCTTTTAGAAAGTTATCTGAAAATAGGGCTAAAAAGGGAACGGGATAAAAGGTCATTGAATAAAACGGACAAGTTTTTAGTGCAACTGAAATTCCCATGTATTAACAATAGAATACCCTCAAAACCCTTATCTCCTAACTTGACCGACCCATGGAAACTGTGTGTGCCACAATCGGCACGTAATGCTGTACTGGCAGAAAATCACGATTCGCCTACCGCAGGATATCTAGGTATTGCAAAAACGACCACCCATATTGCTCGCAAATATTACTGGCCCGGTATGTTCAGGGATATTACCCGATATGTTTGACGTGTTCATCATGCCAACGATTCAAATCGTCACAACAAGCCATACCGGGGAAAATGCAACCTTCCAAAAACAACCAGCGATGGGAAACAGTAAGTACCGATTTGGTTGGACCGCTACCACGTTCTTCAAAAGGAAATTCGTACATTGTGGTGTTCCAAGATGGATACAGTGCCGAGCCATCCGCAAATTCGGATGTCCCCGCACCATAATTTCGGATAACGGAACACAGTTCACCGAACATATTTTGAGGAAGTTATTAAAAGACATGGTATTAAACCACCGGTTAACCCCTCCGTATACCTCGCAAGCAAACCCCGTGGAACGAACTAACGAAACCGTCAAAACTATGGTCGCTCAATTTTGCGAAGCCGATCACCGAAAATGGAATGTACATTTACCGGAATTAATATTTGCCGTAAACAGCTCTCGCCATGATTTTACTGATTTTCACCCGCCTTCCTAAATTTCGGACGAGAGTTGGACCCGCCTAAAGCCTTGTATCGCCTCCCTGTAGCTCAATCGCAGCTGCACCATCCGCACCGGTGATGGACAAGAATCTTGAAAAGATAACCGCTCCTCTAGATTCCTTTCAAATTGCATCACGCCGACCCTGTTGTCCTATCCCCTTGAAAAATATCCTGAAACCATCACTCACCATACACGCTACCCATACCAACACCACCGATACTGCAACCCAAACTACCTTGTACCCCATTTCTCAATCTTCCTCGACACTGCCGCCCTTTATTACTGAGGAAGATTCCTGCGATGGACCGACGGCGACCATCGAAGCGGAATTCGATGTCCTGGGGATTCTGAATGAACTCCTGAACCAGAACACTCCAACGACGGACTCCGGGGAAGCAGTCACTGGACTCCAACAACCGCTGCTCAACACCGAGTCCCTGGACAAGTGGTTGAATTTCCCGGATCTACAACCGTCGCGCCTTCCCAAATAACACCAGTGGTCACTATCGACCCGACAGCCGAGAAGCCAGTGACTACCCGCATGAACCCAGGGTTGGTCCTACCGCAGCAATCCCCTCAGTATGAGGGAGAGGCCAAAATCGCCGACGGACTGGTCGAATTTCCGGACTCTAGGGTGTTGTGGAGTTTCCACAACTTTGAAACTTAAGGTTTGCGAAGAAGGTTCTGGGTCGTATCCGGCGTAAACAAGAAAAAAAACAAGTTAAATCCTTAGATCACTACTAGAATTTATTACTTAATTGGTTGAGAAAATTAATATACTGAAGCCACTGTGCGTATATTGTGTGACGTGAGTAGCAGAGATTAATACATGGTTATGTGGAAATTAACATTACTACTACTGCTGCTTGCTTAGCGACAAACAGTTTTGTTGCCAACCTAATCACGTGACAAAATGATGGTTTGAAATTATAAAGTAACCTACTTTTAGGTGGCAACCACGGTTTGCTGCTTCAGCATTCAGCATTTACTAGAAAATAGAATATAATAAGTTGCATAAAATGTATTACAATGTTTTATGTTTAAATATAATTATGACTTAAAATGAAGGCTTAAACTAAGTAAAGGACAATCAACGGAGGGAATGGCCACCGGACTTGGTATCAGCTCTCCAGCGGTGCTCTCCAGCGGTACCGACTGCAAAATCTCCCCGCCAACAGACGATTCAGAAAGAAGTTCATCACCGAGGGGGGGGGGGAAATATGTATATGCCACCATCCCCTCGGTTCGGCCAGAGTAGCGAAGAAATCTCCACCACCGTTCGCCGTCTGGATACCGCCTTTTTTTTCTAGAACTATTTTCTTTTTTGTGATTTGTACTTTTCTGTGATAATTGGGTGATAATTTAGTTTTGATGTACAGCATTTAATTTATTTTCTTTAATTTTCTTTTGTAAATAAATTATAGTTACGGCTATGCTTACTGAGCATTATTTTTTTACACCGTACCGTTGTCGTAATACTTACTAAGCCGAGTTTTTTCTCTGTTGTCAGAAATAGAGAATCCAGTACTAGAGATAGTAACCGCTATGGAGGAGCTTGAAGCTATCCTGACAGAGGCGGAGAATTCCGGTAGTTTCCGACCGACTAGTCAAGACTCCCAGAACCGAGAAACCAACAACGATCCCAAGGGCACTGAGATCCCACCAATTGCTACACCCGAGAGCACCCAGACACGGAAACGATCCTCAAGCACCCAAGAAACCATAGATCGGGGAACTTCTTCCAAGTCATCCAAACCCGCAACCACCGGTTCTACCCACCGTAACGACCCCTTATTCTTACCTGTTCACTCGCTTGTTCATATGGGTCTCTGCGGGCGATGTGGGTACCCGGGATACCGAAGAAACGCTTGCACGGGCAAACCCGTGAAGTTTTCCTCTCAATGTAGCAAAGTAGGCCCACTCTCCCGCGAGTGCGACTGTCGGGATGATAAGTCCCCGATAACCGAAACTCGCAACACCAGTAGGAAAAGAGAAACCAGACGTGCTACGACATCTGTTTCCGAAAATTCCGAGCGAAGCAGAATTTCCAGGGGAACCCAATGTTGCAGTCATACGCTGCGTTATACACCCTGTCGTCACTGCGGGTGCCCTTACGACAGGCGTGAGTAGGCATCATACCGATGGCTGAATCCAGCGTACCCGGAAAACGGATTTATTTGTCAATTAAAAACCGAAAGCACGTCACAATTTCAAATCCCTTTTTCTTGAAAATGGTTGAGTTTGGACCCCATGTAGTATAAACTTTTTTTGTTCAAAATGGGCCATATTTTCACGTGTTAAAATTTTTGTAGTCAAACCTGATAAGCCCAGTATGATGTTATGAACAAGCTTAAAGCCTGGAATCCAGGCCAAGAAAGAGGTTACCATACACCAAGCAGACAGAGGAATAGGAAAATAAAGGAATCAGGGAGAGATAATAATGGAGGATTATCTCAGTGCGAAATCATTCATCTTGGGTTCATGGGATTCTAATCAAAGGCGAAATGATGAATAACCTCACCTTCCTAATCGGGGGGGGGGGGGGGGGATGAACTAGGATCTCCAGAATGATATTATCCAGGTTTCATTGGCGTTGCTAGAGAGCAACGCCAATGAAACCTGGATAATAAATAGCACTGCACGTCCGGAGACAATCAATGAAAAAATCAAGTCCTAAAGGATTGACGTAACAGGGGAAAATTTGAGCGCCCACTTCAGTTTGAGATACCACATCGAAATCTCACTACATAACGTCTGGAACCTTGGCCCATAGTGTGTGAAGCGCTGATCTCAAAAACTAGTGATAATTACTTGAAAATGACATAATTATTATCCCATTTTCAAAAATTACTGAAAGAGCACAAGAAAAAGCCAGGAACGAAGTACAGGTAAAAATCTTATGAAAAAATGGCCAACTTGTTGTGAGAAGTATATATATAATATATGAGCCATGAACTTTATACGAGATCTAGAAAACTGATTGAACTGCAATTGGGGCGAAACCGAGTATTATCTAACATAGGCTCTCACTGATCATGCAACATTTGGAACATACCTACCTTTAGAAAATCCAAAAATTAGAAACACATGAAGTACTGGTTCTGTAATGAACTAGACAGAACACATAATCACACGTGTATCATCTCCTGTTATTTTAACAGCTACGTATGTATTTCAACATCTATATACCTGTCTCTATTCTGACATATAGAATAAACAGTGAGATATAACTTAACGTCAACAAAAATCATCCTAGGCCTGAATATTTCTATGCGAAAAATTTCAAGCTGCTAGCAGATATTTTATGCGAAATAAAAGTGCGAAAAGAAAATGTGGCAGAACTTATGATGACAAGCGAATGAAAATGGAAAGCACAATAGTTCGAAAAATATTGACTAGAGAACAAAAAGAATGGAAAAAGTTCGAAAAATCCCCTAGACAAAAAAGGGGCAAAAAAATCCCGGAAGAAAAGCTTTGCTACTTTTCCAGAGAATGGTTTTAGTGGGTCGGAACTGTTTTAAGACGCCAGAACAGTTATACCTACTCTAAATCGGGCGAATGCATTTCCTAATTCGTACGACAGAAAAAGACTAGCTTGGGGTAGATGGAGCTTGCGGTTCATCGTGCCTAGCACTCGTGGATTAAAATTTATAAACAATTAAAATGGATTAGTCTTGGCTGAGACACCCTGTATAAATAACGTTATAAAAAATCCATCAAGAAATATGTTAGCAAAAACTTTAGCACGAACTAGATGGCGTTTGTTTTACGACTTAACGAGGTGCTTATGTCTATAATTTGTACAGAGATCACGGTTTTATTAGTGTCATTACATAGTTGAGTAATTTACAAACGTCTTGTAACTATTATTGTTCCCAGCCAGTAGTCGCCCAATAAAATGTGAAGCTTTCCAAGTTCACTTACCTGAGTCAAAGTTATGTAACATCTATCAGTCAATGGTGTAATAACCAATCGTGGCGTGTTTCCCAAATATTCATAACTATAAATAGATTGGGCGTCACAAATATTCGCATAACAGTGTTTTTCTTTTTCGCACCATCTATGCCTCAGCTGTGATACCCATTGGAATGCTAGAGCACTCTCAACTTTACTCTGTATAAGTTTACTGACAACGTCACGCGAGTGAACATCTATAGTACAAATGGTCATAATTTTTTGCCTGTCTTGCTTCGTCAGGTCTCCTAACAGAAGTGAAATTAGTGTGCTGAGTTGAGAAACTTGTTTTTTGTAATAATCTCTGATAGCATTGTCGTAACCTTCTTCTAGGCGTGAGAATGCTATATTAACTTCAGTTGTCCACCAAATCTGGGTGCCGCACAATGAACCTTGAGCAGGGAAATCAAATAGCCATTGGTCTCTGGGTTTTTCTTCATAAGAAACAACACCTTCTCCGATGTCGTGGCGAATGGTTGATCTCATAGCGGCTTGGATTTTATTCAACCAGACCTCGACCTGTAAATGAAAAAACATATGGAACGCTATCGACTTACAAAATATATTTAGGACTGACTGGTTGATTCTTTCGAAACAAAAATTTTGTTGTTTGTAAACCAAGTAATGTGAATTTCAGCTTTTTCATAAAACCAATATAAATAATTATAAAGAAGAGGCGAACAAAGATTAACAGACTGAGACCTTCTCCGTCTCCAGAGATTAAAGCACCATAAAAGTCCGACCAGTTGCTACTATGTCCAAAATCAATTTAACTTGATTTCAATCAAGTTAAATTGGGTTTTCAAACTGGCGCAGTCGGTTGGATAGTTAGTTCAGTTATCCAACTTTCAGAAACAGCGTTTCCAGGAAAAATATTTAGAAGTTTTTTTTCTTACCGGTTCTATATGTTTTTCGGGGTGCTAAATCCGAATCTGAGGTTTGCCACCTCGCCAAACGTCGGTTCCGTCCGAAAAATTGCAAAAAACCTTTAATACTGGCAATACTGGGCTGGGATCACGACAAGTAGAATTCTACTAGAATTCCACTTTCATGACGTCAGGTTGCCTAGCAACCATCATCATCGCCTGTACTGTACGCGATAAATAGGTCGAGGGTGACGTCATGAAACCAGAATTCCACTCGTCGTTACCCCAGCCCTGGAAGTCAGTGAGTCAGTCGACAGGTGGTTTTATTCAGGTTTCGTGTCAACTTCAGTTTTGTGTGAGTTTTTGTGTTTAGCAATATAGGTTTTCGGCGATTTTTGAATAAATGACAAGTATATTTTTAATTTGCTTTAATTAGCTTCACTTGTGAGTTTGTGACTAAATAAGCATGTGAGGTTATGTACTATGTTCTACCTAAACTATGTAATAAATCTTTCTTTAGCTCTGTTCCAAAACAGCAGGAAACCGTACAATTCACCGTCACGATTCTGCGCAAAATGAAAAACTTGTGCGTAGAACCCAAAATTCGTCTACCTGCCAGTGGTTTCAGAATTCAGAACCGTTAATGGGACGGTTTTCGACGTGTTGGAACAGGCCTACCACAATTTTCACTGACTTCCGCTATTTCCACACGTATTAACAACCGATGACACTAGAAAGTTCTCGTGTCTCAGACGCTACGCTAATACAGTACCGCTAACAATACGGTATTTTATATGGTATTTTATAGTTCTCGGACACGAAAACGCAAAAATCCTCTAATCCGTGATTCTGTTTACATTTTGACAGCTGAGTTGAGTGATCTAACTAACTAACCCAAACTAACCCAACTTTTTTTGCTTGTTTTCTAACTTTTACTTATCTTAAAGGTTCCTGAGCTTGATTAATTTTCCCTTGGTGTTTTTTATGGAGGAATTATTAGAAATTACTGTTCTTGCAGACGTAAATGGGGCGTAAACTAATTTTGACATAGAATAGCGTGACGGTAAGGCATCCGCTAAGTCCCGTTAGGTAACGGGCTCCGCTAACCCTAATACCGTAAAAACTGTCATACTTGTCAAATAGCGTTACGGTATTTGAAATTTGGACAGCACGAGAACTCTCTAATATAATAATTTGTTTAATAATAAGTAATAATTTTAAAAAAACCTGAGAAAATTTTTTAATTTAAAATAATAATTTTTTTATTGATAGAGTTATTAATACAACGATGTTTATGTTAACAGTACGTTGTAGCCAACATATAAAAATCTCCAGATTGGCCGATCGTCTTAACGCGCCAGAGTTAAATTGGTTTTGGAAAGGCAGCGCGGGTTCGAACCATACCCAGGCAAACTTTTTTAAATTCAAATTTAAATTGGTATAATATTAGGTTGTAACCCCTTTTGTTAATGAATTAACCAGAGCCCCATAATATGCTCGGTTTGCTCAGCCAAAAAAATATTAGGCGTGAGTTGAATAGTTTAATCAGTACAGAATGGCAAGGGCGCCGCTGATTTTAAAAATAAAATTATAAAATTGCATAAAATATGGAAGTGTGAAAATTCAGAAACACACCTAGAAAATAATTAGCAAACGGTAATTGGTAATTCTGAAAAAGAAATAAAAAAGGCACACAACTCAACAAACCCTGACCTAGGTAAACCAATAAAACAATTAAGTAAATTTCAAATTAAAACAGTATATATTTCACAGTGAGGTTGAAAATCAAAAATCAAATAATTTCAAAGTATGACATCAATTGCTGATAAAACAATTTAAATAAAATGAATTAATAGAGGTCAACTTTCAATCAGCAGTTTCACCAAATTCAAAATTAAAAAATAATAATATTAAAATGTACGTCAATATAGTTACCATAAAAGTTCACTAACATTTGTACCTGAAAGAAATCAAAAGTTGGGCTATAACGGTTAAATGGTCTGGAGATTTAATAGAAATCCGCAAATATATAAGTCGTAGGTCCTAGGGTTAGAAATTGATCAATTTTTGACATTATAGGTACTTACTCGATAAGTTTAAATTCAGAGCATGTTGTCCAACCTTGACCCCAGTTCAGATTAATGATTATGATTAATAAAAGATAAAAGATAGGTACATTATTCAATTATGACGATACTAAAAGTTAGGTAAAAAATCTATAGTATTCAATACGGCAAATCAAAACTCGAGAACAAAAGTTCATTAAAGTGCCAAGAATAACATTATTGAAACTTTAAAAATTTAAAGGTAACGTCGGTAGAAATTTAATCAATTGATTATGTTAATTGACTATAGAACAGAAGTCAGAAGAAAAAAATATAACAGTTATTAACGAAACTCTATACAAGCCTCAATTTCAAGAGAAAGGTAGATTACGGTAGTCGGTAGCCATCCAGTCTTTGGTCACTGAAAGTCGTATATTCTAGCCTGGAAGATAAAGACTAGAAGTTCAGTTTTCTTCGTCAAAGGTAGAGGTACAGGAATCGACACGTGAAGGACTCAAGACTCCATGCCCAGAGATGGGGGTTGTTGAAAACGGATCCCTTGAGAAAAACAACTTCTCAGAAAATACAGGTCCCCGGTAAAAATAGGCCCACGGTAGAAATAGGTCCGCGGTAGAAATACTCCCTCGGAAAAACCCTAGATAATAGAGGCATTCTATGAAAAACTATCACTTAAAAAAATTAAAGAAACTTACCACGTGGGTTTCGAAATTCAAACTCAAATGAAACGGTAATCACGAGACTTTTTATTTAAACTTTTTCGGTAATCAATGGATTATTGCCTTGTACGACTTTATTTCGTTGAGATAAAATAATGCCTGTATCCCGATAAGGTACTTTTTCAATCGATAATTCACTCACTTAATGAATCAAACCGCAAAAATGAGACAAGCTTACTACAAGTTTTGGTTAGGGATGTTCTTAAACTATGTTGTATCAAGTTTTGTTGTTCTCAAGGCCTCAAAATATGACATTTTTGCGGTTTGGTCCATTAAATTTTGAAAATTTATTGTGATCACCCTGTATCGTATTGAAACAAAAATTAGTACAGTTGGGTTTTAGACCATTCTGAACAAGAAGTTGCTATCAGATAATCGACGGTAGGCTCTTACTCAACAATTTCAAATTTAGAACATGTTGTCCAACGTTGACTTTTGTTCAGATTACTGATCGATTGTTATTGATATAAATGATAAAATATAAGTACATCATTTAATTATGGCGATATTGAAAGTTATGCAAAGACAAATCCATAATAAATTCGATAAATCGAAAGCTAATTTTCCACCATCGCCTCGGTGTCAAGAATAAGACATTTTAAAGGTGTATGAAAATCATATTAAAAAAAATATATCTTAATTTTGTTAATTGACTATAAAACTGATTTTATAAAAGAAAAGGTATTGGAAGTTATTAATGAAACTTTATACAAGCCTCCATTCCAGCATAAGGTAGAGCACGGTAGCCATCCATTCTCGGTCATTTGATGAGGGAAACTGCTCGTGGAAGTTGCAGACTCTAGCCTAGAATCAAGGTAGATAAGAGACTAGAAGTTCTCAGATTTTGTCAAATGTGGGGCACACGTATCGACTCGTGAGGGTCTTGATTTTTGTAGGAATCCCTTCAAAAGCTCTATGCCACACTCCACGGAAATGATGTTCTTATTGAAAATGTAGCCTTTAAGGAATAGAATTATTGGGAGAAACGGCTCTTCGGAAGACCCTAAGTAATACAGGCATTCCTTGAGAAGCTATTACTTGAAAAAATTTAAAAAACTTATCACGAGGGGGTTGAAATTCAAACTCAAATAAAATGGTAAACACAAGACTTTTGATTCAAATTTTTTCGGTAATCAACGGATTATTGCCTAAGATAAGATAATGCCTGAAGGCCGATATGGTACTTTATTTTTTCACGTCACGGTTGTCTCGAGAAGATGGCGATTTTCAGCAGAACGACCTTCCAGCTCGACGGCACAATTGAGAAAGAAAAAGAATTAAAACGGACAAGGTGAGCAGGCAGCGCTTCCTCTCAGAGGAAAAAGTTGGTACTAACCGGTACGTCAAATTTAAATGAAAATCGTGCCCTCTAGTGTAATAATTTAATAATTGCTAATATTATGAGTAGCGGGAACCTTGTATTTTTAATGCTAGTCACCAGACTGTCAACATTAAAAGGGTTATATAAAATTAAATTTGGAAGAAAAAGGGACAAGTAACTTTACACGTTACAAAAGTTGAAATTTTGCAGGGGGATAGAGAGAAAGAAGATTTCGCGATTGGTAGGGAGTACAATATTTTTTCAAAACATTTTAAAGGGGCGAAAAACATAAAAAACGTAATATCCGGAAAACAGACCCCCTTCGCGAAGTTTAAATGAAACCTCCATTCACCCAAAGAGGGTGTAACCCAAAAATGAAAGTTTTACTGCAAAAAAATCTAAGAATAAACATTTCAACCGCATCTTGCTACTAGGTGTTTGTGACGTCACACCGTATTAACACGTGTAAAAATTGTCTAAAACAAAAGACAAATATCTCACTAGAGCGAATTGCACCCACTCAAAGTATAGGTTACGGTTCACTGACTACTGAACGAACAGAAGACTACGATTTCGGCGGTTGTGACGTCACCAGTTCCTGCATAATTTATCTTCACAAGGAATTTCCTCGAAGACTATTTTGAACATAGGACTGCGGTTTTCACGAGAGATCTTAGATTTTTTTCTTGATTTAAGTAGCTTAAGTCATTTTTCGGGGTCACAACCCCTTCAAGGAAGACACTAGGGGGTGGGACCCCTTTGCCCCATTAGTTCGGGAGAAGTTTTTTGTGTAACCCCGAAACGTCGGGTCGAAATTCCAATCGGGCTCTAAATTGGTGTGCCGATAGAGTAACACGAGCTCTATCGAAAAAAAGCTTATCTCTTACTGCTTTCGCATGCGGGAGAACATAACTTTGCTCACTGATTAGGAAAACTACTATTTTCCAGTAGGGAGACCAGCGCTTATCCTTCAAGAATAAGAGCAGTCTACTGCCCAGACAGGACTTAAAAGAAAACGTCGCTCCGCATATTCAACCTTGTCCATCTAAACAACATCTGCGAACGCAATCCTGAGCCTTATGCAGGTACTGACCAATTTTGTCCATAATGAATATGAACGGTGCTTTTGCTTTTTTTTGTGTAAATGCCAATTTGTTACAAATATATTTCCTTTTATTAAAATAACTTCTTCAACTTTTTTAGAGGAAAATCAAGAAACGCCATGTTTTCAACACGCTCTAACGACGTTATGGATTGCCGAGACTTTAAAGTTATTATACGTACTTGTAGGAAATTTTGTCTACTTTAATTTGGTATATCATAGTTATTGTTGTTATAATCGAAAAACGCTTAGTTCTCGAGTTAATAGTTAAAAACCTGAAAAAAGCATCAAAAATTTGAGGTTTTTTGAAAATTTTCGTGTGAAGCCAACATGTGGCGAGTTGGCAAACCTCAGATTCGAATTCAGCACCCCAAAAAACATATAGAACAGGTGATTAAAAAAATTCTACATTTTTTGTCTGGAAGAAGCCCTTTCCTACTGAACTAAGTCAAGAATCGCGAATTATAATCAGACGGGTAATTGACTATTCAAAAAGAACTTAGTTATAGTCACAGAAGTAGGTATTAGTTACGAGTGAAAGTGAAAATTTCCTGTTGTAAATATAGAAAATGTTTTGCGTGTAAAGAAATAAATGGTGGATTACTTCTCGACGGCATTTTCGAGAATTGATGCAAAATTTGATCGATTCTGCGAGAAACCATATTATTTGAATTTCATATTGCCACCGAAGTGATGAGACTTTATAGACGCAACCTAGCTACTATTACTTACTGGTCCAATGCAATTGGTAGGTTCATGAAACGTCACATATTCACCATCCTTAGCATACATTCCTTCAATAATATTTGTTAATGATCCATCTTCGTCAGTTTCGAAATTGAGCCGAGCTATGGAATCGAATAGTTTCGTCAAATGCTTAGCCACTTGCATAGGCTGATTGCCGTTCGACAAAATATCCAAGAGGTCCGCGGAGGAAACAAAATAGAAACGCGGAAACGCTAAACGTTTCGTTTCCAAATAGACCGCTAGAGCTTTTTCGCATAGAGTCAAATTTTTTTGGAGTTCCTCTAGTATCTCTAATAATCCTGGTTTGTTGGTGGACTCAACAACATTGGGGACTTTGGCCATATCTTTCATAAGCTCCTTGAAATCTCTGTCAATTATATCAAATCTTGTTGAATCCTCAGGGAGTTGCTTTCTAATGTCTTCTGAGCTCATAAATATGGATTCTAGATGCATCCAAGTTCTTTGCACTTCAAACCAAACTGTTATGACTTGATCGGCTAGCCCCAACTTGTTTTGCCAAGAAGAAACCTCTCCTAGGAAATGGGCTATAAATTTTGAAGTTATCAAGTTTTGAAGTTGCACTTGATTGTCTTCAAGTGTCTCGATGAGTTCCTCGCTGGCTCTGAGCAAAGTACAACCTGTTCTAGCATGGGTTTCATGTTCAAACTGCATAGTTGACCAAGTGGAATTTAGTTCTCTCAAAATTTTTTCCATTGACATTTCTTTGACCGCTTTATCGACGATATTTTTCACTTCTTCTTCACATTCATGCAAGTTTAATTCGAGGAGATCGGCAAGAGTTGTGTTGTAGTCCATAATGATTTTAGTCTAGAATATAGAGTTTCATATGAGTATTTTTGGACAACGTCGGAGTATTCTGTGTTGGTATGTGATGGTGCAAGAATTGTGCTTGGAAGCTTTAGAATTAAATGATTAATGGATGGTGAAATATTCTTGGTTGAAAATATTGAAGCTGCTACAGGTCATTGCTGTGCAAAACATATTGCTTTTGCTTAGGTAACTAGGGATTTGCTTGGATATATTTATTAAAAAATACCAATAATTATAGGAAAGGTTGATCTAAGCAGAAAAAAAAAATCAGCTATTGAATACATTTAGGACATACAAGAACACATAATAATATTGTCTGGAAACTGGAGCAATTTTTGATATTAAATCTAATTTACACCTGTGTTTGATTAAGGCGAAAAAGATCTAGGTACATCATGCAGGCTTTTGCTGGATAGTACTACGTAATAAATCAAAATGTTTGGGAGTGATTCAAGCCAACCTGAAAATGGATCAATAATAATACTAAAGGTAAAAAGTTTCAATAAAATCCCTACAGTATGCCTATAGATACAACTTTATAAATATTATTCTGAAAGAAAAGTAGGTACTTCAATGACACTTAAATGATTTTCCGGTCTCATTTCAACTTACTTTAAATTCTTGAGGTAAAGCTGCAAGATTCTGTAACAAATGTCCGAATAATTAATGGTGAAAAATGTTTATTTACAGTGATTATTAAAAAAATTATAGGGACTATTTACATTATTTACAAGAAGTACTAAACTATTATTCAGAAGAGCATACCTTTGTGGATACCATCAACTGATCCCAATGTCTTTCCCTGATCGCAGGGTTTTGAAGTTCCCCAACAGCCTTCAAGGATGTTAAAGTATTTTTGACGGTAGATTCTAAGCCGCTATATGTGTCCCAACCGCGCATTTCCTTGTCAAGCATCCGGATTTCTTTTGCGAATTTCTTGCACTCGATGTCCATGTTTTCCACGTCGATTTTTCGCCACGGAGTGGTTTTCCAGTCGTCCACGCATGTGTGGACTATGAAGGCGTAGTCCCACAGTTGCTAAAAATATTAGATATAATTGTTATAAATCTCTCAATTCAATAAGATTTAACGGCATGCAGAATATCCAAATTTTTAAGAGCTACACATGATCGCCCTTGTTCGTTTATTACTTTTTAGTTTTTGAGAATAAAACAAAAGTTGCCACTTTTGAAAAATTATGACGTTTTACTCAACTTAATGCACCAGTAGTTCTGTTATTTCAACTGACTGACGAACTCAGGAAATTCACACAATGAATTTCCTGAACATTTGTGATGAGGTTGGTAACAACGCCAACGTCGCCGGTTTCTCTGCATGAATGTAATTTCGTAACACTATTTCATATAAACATCACTTAGGTACCATCTGAAATAGAGGGTGTTGTCCCAAGTTTGATTGAATTAATCATTTGTTTTTTTTAACGATTTCTATTTTATTTCCCAAATATTTCCACGGTTTCTATATATTTTCACTATTTCCGAAACTAGGGATAACTAACAAAATGTCAAAGAATAAAATATTTCCGGAAATTTAAGGCCTTGAGCTGGGGTCGAAGAGGGGTTTGGGGTTTGAGCTCCATCCGGATAAATCCGGGTCCCAGGGAAAGAAGCTCGCCTTTGCTTCCAAGACCGTGAGGTATCCCGACTAGATCGGAATCGGCTGCCAGCTGCCACTAGCTGCATCCTTCTCGTAGTGATCCTGTTGGAACTAAATCTCACGGATCTAGATAGGAAGGTCGAAAAACATTCGCCAGCCCAACTGTCGTACCGTGGTCAAGGGCCTGCACTGGGATAAAACGATGCCGGTTTGTTGGGCTACTTCGGAAGCCCTCAAACTGTAAAACCAGCACGGATGTTGTTAGTGGTCATGTCTCGCAGATATTCGTGGGGGGGTCTTGGCATAGTCGCCCGGAACGAGTGGTTTGAGAGCCACAATAAATAATCTCCCCAAGTCAAGGTGGAACAGCGAGTGTCAAAGACTGCATGGCCAAGGGGATGCTTGGTCGATAGCTTGCGAACTCCGGGAATCAGGCAATCTCCAGGACTTCAAGTTGCTCCCTGTAGTATGGTGCTCTGCTACAGGCGATTTTTACTTCCCCAATACTCGTGGGACTCAATATGAATGATCCAAAAGTAAAAAACCTCTAGGGGTCGAGAACGACCCCACTACCTCGGGGGACAGCAATGTCCCGAAAAACTTAAAGGAATGTAACGTCCTTATACATTCAGGGGACAACAATGCCCCAAACACTGAGACTGAGGCAGAAACGGAAATAGGCTCGCCTAAAAGCCCTGCCGTTCTAGCAAATAAGTCAACATCCTCTGGTGAAAGAGAGGCATCAACTTCTCAGAAGCTTTGCAAGTCATTAACCGACTTGAAGCTGAAAAGGAAGAACCTAAGTGGAGCTGCGAGGACGCGCTTCAAGAGGCTTATTAAGAAAGGCCACAGCAGTGAGGAAGCGCGAAAACTGGCAGAACAGCCAATGAAGCAAGAGCGGTCCGATAAAGGTTCCAACAAAAGGACCCGATCAGAGGCAACAGCCAATAAAATTAAAGATGCCACAGGGGCAGCCAAAACGGCCCCATCACCCAAACCTAATACAGCCGCGTTTTCCTACAAACAGGCGGTAAAAGGCATCAAGGTGGGCATCACCCATAAAGACTTTTCGGAGGTGCAGCTTAGTACGGAACAGCTTGAGGCTACCCAGGCTGCACTTCTGCAAAAAAATTTGCAGGAAAAGGATGGGGTTGTAAAACCAAGTTTCTATCCTGCACCTTCAAACCAGGGTTCGTAGTAGGGATAAAGACACAAGTAAGTGGCTATTCCAAACGACGGAGACCCTAAAACCCTGGGATGGGGCTGCACTGAGGGCAATGGAGGAATCCAGAATTCCTCGGCCGCAAATATTTATGGGACACTTGGTTCACGAATAAAAAGAACTCCAACAAAATCATGTAAGTTAATATACAATTATCAACATTAACACCCAAGGGCAGCAATAATGCTAAATAAGAATATCAACTTTGTTTCTTTTCCAGAGAGGTAGTGTTTGCCTCGGCTTACTTCCCTGGAGACGACGAGACAAATCCACCCCCAAAGGACGTTAAATGACTCGTCAGCTACTGCGAAAGGATGATCAAACACCTTATAATTGGTTGTGATGCCAACTCCCACTACACCATATCGGTCAGCACAAACATCAATAAGAGAGGTGAGTACCTTATTGAATATTTGTTCTCCAAAGACTCAGATATTATCAACAATGGTAACAAACCGACCTTTGCAAACAGTGTGCGGCAAGAAGTGTTAGACTTAACCTTGGCAAGCACACACATAAGCAACCAAATTAAAAACTGGCACGTCTCCAACGAAATCTCGATGTCGAATCATAAACATGTAAGATTCGATATAGAGGTCACAGAGACATGCCTTCTCGAGCAATAGAAACCCAAAACTGAATGGGGTCTATACAAAGACCGACTACCCCAACGCAATAGAAACAGAGGGTGAGTTAGAGTATATCACGAACGAAAGAAACACTCTAATAATAACAGCCTATGAGAACAACTGTCATATGAAATAAAGGGTCGTAGATAGAAAAACGCCCTGGTGGAACAGGACGCTCAGTTATCTAACAGCTGGAATATGAAGGTTATTCAATACGGTAAAACGCACCAATAACTGGGGCGCATACAGAACTGCCCTAACTGAATACAGCAAGGAATTGAGAATGTCTAAAAGGAAATCCTGGAGGAATTTCTGTGAGGAGATTACTGACATCCCTCAGACAATGCGATTCCAGAAAGTCATTGCAAAATACCACTCAAACGGCATTGGACTACTGCAAAAACCTGATGGCAGTTATACAGAGAGTAGATTAGAGAGTGTGAAACTGCTCCTATAATCGTAATTTCCAGACTCTGTAGAGTGTGAGCTAAACGGAAACAGAGCTTCGGTGGCTAAGGGCGTCTCACGCCCAAGCAAACGACCAAAAATTCTGGCCAGAAAAATATTCACCTCAAACAAAATAAGATGGGCTATGAACATTTTCAGCCCTACAAATCACCAGGAGAAGACAGAATTTTTCCAGCTCTCCTACAACAAGGCTTAGAAGAACTCATAGCTCCACTAGCAATAATATTCAAAGCTAGCTACCTACTAGGTTGCATTCCCACCAGCTGGCGGGAAGTAAATGTGGTCCTTATTCCAAAGGCTGGACAACGTCCCACAGCACAGCCTAAATCGTTCAGACCCATCAGCTTAACCTCGTTTCTCCTCAAAACCATGGAGAAAATCATTGATTTACACAAGAAGTGAATTCGTAACCGATAAATCGCTCCACTAAAACCAATATGCCTATCAAGCAGGCAAATCAACGGAGAAAGCTCTACACAGCCTTGTCAATAGGATTGAAAAGGCACACTCCAACCAAGAAGCCGCTCTTTGTGCATTCATTGATATAGAGGGTACATTTGATAACATCTCTTATGAGTCCATAAGAAAGGCAGCGAAAAACAAATGCTATGAGGACACTACAATCACATGGATTGAAACCATGCTACAGGATAGGAAAATCAAAGCAACTCTTGGAAGCGACTCAGCGGCGGTCCTAGCAGTCAAGAGTTGCCCCCAATGGGGTGTATTATCCGCACTGCTATTGGCAATAGTAATAGATGATTTTCTAAACATACTTAGTGAGCATGGATTTGTGGTCCTAGGATATGCTGATGACCTTGCAGTCATCATTAGAGGCAAGCATGATAGAATCATTAGTGAAGTCATGCAGAATGCCCTCAACATCAACAAAAGCTGGTGCTCGCAAGAGGGTCTAAGGGCAAGACAATAATTGTACCATTCACAAGGAAAAGGAAGCTCAACTTAATAGCTCCAACACTGGATGGAATACAAATAGGCCTTTCAAGTGAAGTCAAATATCGGGGCGTTGTCCTAGATTAAAAGCTCACGTGGAGCTCACATTTAAAAAGAATAATCGATCGAGCACTAGTAGCGTACTGGATATGCCGAAGGCTATTCAGTAAAACATGGGGCCTTGAGCCAAAAATGATCTATTGGTTATATACGATGATTATAAGACCCCTGGTCACATATGCTGCATTAGTGTGGTGGCCAAAAGTGAAGCAGCAGACAGGGCAAAACCGATTGGCAGTTGTACAAAGGTATGCATGTCTTGGAATAACAGGTGCCATGAACACCTGTCCAACTGCTATAGAGGTCATGTTAGATATCATCCCTCTGCACATTGCAGTGAGAAGGGAGGCCTACATGGGGGCCTCTAAACCTGAAGGAAGGGGACCTTGTTGGACATATGAGCATCATTAAAGAATGCCAACAAAACCGGTGGACATCATGCCACCCAGATACGAATTTAATCACGTTTTTAGTGTGACCGCAGAAGGCCGCAAAAGTGACAAGATCGTACATACATTCCCAAACGGTTCATCCATCTGGATCGAAAACAGAAGAAGAGGTCGGAGTGGACGTATATGGGCCAAACTGCAGGCTATCGGTAGTCTTAGGAAAAGACCCCACCATATTCCAAGCGGAAACGTACGTAATAGAACTCTGCGCCAGAAAGTGTCTTGAAATAGACCTACAAGGTGCAAGAATCTTCATCAATTCAGTCAGGTAGTACTTAAGGTTCTTAACAGCTTTGTTACTAAATCCAGACTGATCTGGGACTGTCAGCAAGTTCTAAAGCAACTGGCGAACTGCAATAGTCACTCTAGCATGGGTACCAGGGCACCAAAACATAGAAGGAAATGAAATTGCGGACCGGCATGCAAGAGAAGGCGCCGCGTCATTATTCCTCGGTCCAGAACCCTTCTTTGGCCTGACAAAAAGCCATCTAAGGACCGAACTCAAAAAATGGGTAGAGGCACAACAGATCTCCCATTGGAACAATACCCCAGGACTTAGACAGGCGAAACAATTCATCTCGCCAAAGTCAACAAAGGCAAAGAAACTACTCGAACTCAGCAAACCAGACTTGAGGCTCATAACGGGTCTCCTCACCAGCCACTGCCCTCTTGGCTACCACCTGAAAAAGATGGGTAAAGCTGAATCAGACCTTTGCCGCTTCTGCAAAGAAGCATCCGAATCTGCTGAACATATACTCTGCAAATGCGAAGCATTATGTCACAGAAGACTCATTCATCTGGAGCAGACACATTTGAATGCTGCGGATGTTAAACGAACCAGTCCCGGAAAAATCGTGAGATTCGCGAAACGTCTCAACTTGGGAACCTACTAGAAAAAGGGGAAGCACAATAGATCTATTCAGGTCGCAGTGCAGAGAGGTCCATCACCTAAACGCCCCTAACACAATCTAATCTAAGGCCTTGGGTTGATATCTACTTACATGGATGATTTAGTAAAAAAAGGAAAACTAACAAATGCGAATAATTTACTTTTAATTAATTTAGAACCAAATATATACCTTCAACAATCTGAGATCCCTCCTGCATTGCTTCAAAACTTTAAAATCGGGAACATTAACCTCGAAGAGCGAACCAGATTCATGTATGGATCTCATTTCGTTTTCCAATTTGCCCAAATCTTTGTCAACTTTATCAATCATTCCATAAGGATCTGGACAACTATATCTAAAGAAGAAGTATTTCTTAAAAACTTCTCTGTACAAAAGTATTTTCGACTCAAATTCATGAACTTTTTTTCGTATACAAGTAACTTCAGCAGCTTGCAATGGTGCTAACTGTTGTTTAACTGTGATGGCAATTTTTTTAGTATTGTTCCATTGCTCTGGAAGCTCTTGCAAGTAAACATTCACTTCCTCGGGAATATCTTGATCGTAAAACTTCAACAGTTCGATAGTCTCTCTAAGAGGTATAAACATTTCGTCTGTAGTAGCCTGTCGTTCTTTGACATGTAATAAAAACCCCATGACATTTACTAGAGCTTGATAATCGCCTTCTTGAACACATTGCTGCAAGCCTTCATCAGCTTTCCGAATAAACTGCCCCAAGTCACATAAACTATTAGTAACAGTATTTACTAAATATTGGTTAAACATATCGCCCCATTTGCGTATAGTATTCAATAAAGCTTGCTTGAAAGGCTTTATATCAACTTGAAACCAGGCACTGAATATTTCCTTTTCTTGTATCTGTTCGACTTCACAAAACAACGTTTCGAAATTATCAATTTGTTCTCTGAAAGTTTCCATTTTCGGTGGGCACATTTTTGGTGCAAAAGCATCCTTCATTGCAATCAACTCTAGCTCTTCATTGGTAAGTTGTCTTCCATAATTTAAAATTTGCTTCAAATATTCATCTCTGTCATCTAGCCATAAATACGAGTAACTTCTGAAGCTATGGCAAAATTCGAAAGCTTCTTCTAAAACTTTTTCTACATTTAAAAGTATATCCGTTTTGATATCGATAATGTCTTGGTGTCGTTTGATTTCATCCATATACGTTTCTTGTATAGTCACTGATAGTCTTGGAACTATAGAAGAGGTTTCTAGTATGTCATTGATTAGGCCATTTATCAAAGCATGGAAACCTTTTGGATTATTTATTTCCAGGGACGGCACAAAAACGATGTCTGGTTCCTTTAGAAGTAGTTGAGACTCGAAGAGCGGAGCTAAATTATTTGAAGAATCCATGTGCTCGTTGATGTAACCTAAACTGAAACATTTCAAATTGTATTAGATTTTAAAATAGAGAAAATCACTAAACGGTGAACATCTAATCTAACAATCTAAAACTTTAACTGTTATTTATTATGAATTTGAAATCTCTTAAAATGTGAGATTTGTTCCAATGAAAATCACGTGTGTTTAATGTTGGTGGTTAACCGCGGAAAATAATATTATTGATACCAGAGTTTTACAAACCGAATTCTCAGCAAAAACACCGAAGGTTATTTTGTCCCGTGTTACGATAAATTTATCATTTACGTAACATGTTCCATCTCTTCTTATTTTCATTATAAAGTTGTATTTTTTCCATTTCAGAACTCAAGATAATTTCTAATATTCTAAAAATATCCATTAAATTCAAATTTAAATTCAAGTAATACAAGTGCTGCCATCTATCTACATTTGCGTAAAGTGCAATTATCGAGAAGTGATTTTTTAGTACTGCCATCTAGTGCCCGATGATCTATATTTCAAAGGATGATTTTTAAAATTACTATTTGGCAGTCATTTGTATTTCAATTATTGAAAGAAATTATATTCATCTGTCCTTTTTTAACTTCTGATTTTTAAATATTCATTTTTGGCTTAATGATCTAATTAATTAACAGTCTTTTATTTTTGACATAACCTTAATTTAAATTATTATAATTTGTAAACAATTAAAATAGTTTTAGTGGATTTTTATCTATTTTCGTCTATTCCATGCGGTCTTTCATTGTGTTTTCATTTTGAAGTGAATATGGTCTTTTGGGTGTACTCGTGTGATTGGTTCAAACTGGTTGGAATGCAGTTAAGTATAAAAAACACAGGATCGTTTTCCTGCTAGCTTGGTTTTCTAAAACGATCTCTTCTTGAAGAACACTCTGGCCAGGCAAGTCCTCTATTTTTTTTTTCGATAATTTTGTGCTGTGAATTTCTGGATCCTCCCTCATAAATATTTCAATATTCAAATTGTCATATCTTCACTAAGTTTTTACCTGATAGATCTTATCTTATCTGTTTTTGAAATATAAATATTATATTTTAAGGTTTTTTATCTAATTGTTGGCTTCCATTTTGTGTTAAGAAGTAAGTCAAGAATTTTTGGGTTTTAAATAGGTACTGCTGCTCTGACTTTCAGAAATAATTTTTAGTGTGGGAAAATTGCACCATTTGCTCTAAATAGAGTCGGTGAAAACCAAATTTGTGAGTCCATCCCCATTAATTCTTCATTGGATCCAGACAGAGGCCTGAACAGCCACTTTCTGCTTGACTCCTTAAATTATTATCTTAACTAAAGGGTGTATTTTTTCTAATAGAAATCCAGACAGGTCAAAAATTCAGTTTAAAAGTTTTAATTAAAACATCTCAAGAATTTTGACACATTCTGGATTTGATTAATTTCAACCCTAGGTTTATCTAGTATCTGTGGTAGCTAACTTAATTCGAGGGGAGAATTTTGTCTATTTGGGAAGGAATCCAGACATTTGATTTCTTATTTTTTTTTACAAGAGCTGTTGTTCAAGGAAGCAGCATTTTGCTCAATTGTAACGAGCATTTTAATTTAATCTTGTTATTACTTTTTTTTATTATCTTACCATTAATCTTAATTATTTAATTATTTTTTTTATATTAAAATATATATTTTTTTTTTTCAACTTGCAAAAATTTTTCATACCTGATTTTGTTGGAAGGGAGTGTCTGTACAACAATCATTTTATACTAAATTTCAACTTCAATTTCTTTTGCAAGACACTCACTTTTTGACAGAATTCAGGGATTTAATATTGCAAATATTGGTGAACCTGATACTGCCTTATTCTTTTCTGGGTACCTACTCTACCTAAAGATCACTGTTTGGAGTCTGGATCAGCTGGAGTAACGTCACCCCAGCAATCTTCCCTCTTCCTGGAAACAGGAAACAACACCAAGAGCTGTGCCAAGAGCTCCAGTTCACGAAAGTGAAACCCCAACACCCATTGAAGAGCTCCGGATTGGAAAGGTACATACTGTATCAGATTCACCAGAACAACCAAGCTATATTGTTTACACTATTTACGCAACCAATATTGTACACTAAATAAAATTATTGTTTGTTGGATTTTGAGTGGTTTCATTTGCACACAAAGGGGCTACACGTTATCTTAATTTTTCTTTGAATTCACGACCCTAGGTTATCGTATCTAAAAGTATACAAATTCCTATATTATTTGTAACACCCGTTATAGACATGAACCAATACATAAACTGCCAATACTAGAAATATATAGCACGACTCAGCATAATCATAGAATAAGCATATTTTGTATTTTATTATTTCATGGGAGCTTTCTTCATAGAACAGAATTAGTCTTTAGTCACACATCGTACCAGTAAGTTAAGTCCATTAAAAATATATATTTTTTTAACAAGCATTCTACTAGTTTGAGTATTCAATTGGCGCTGCGAACAGGATAGTGTCACAAGTCTCTTTATCGATTGTTTATTGAGATTTGGCGTATCTTTATACCTTGAGCATTAAAGAACTTCAAATACTCCTAGCCGAATCCTTTGGCCCCTCCATTATTAAGCATTGAGGCCATCAGATAAAGCACAGAAAGAAGAAAGAAACTCCACCACTCTGGCAACTCTTCAATCTTCGAAGTGTCGCCGTGGATCCTAAGAATTCAAGTATTTTTTCTGAAATCCGTAGACTGAAATCCGTGCGTGACAAATACCGTAAATTTGAACTTTTGCTGCTAAAAGTTGTGTGTGTTTTTGTAATAAAACTTGTTAAAAGATGCTATGGTTCATCCTAATGCCCCTTTTAATGTAAGTAATTACTAAAATTGCCATATTTATTATACATGTCTGATCCCAAATAAAATTAAAAAAAAAACGCTTCAAGTTCAAATAGAAAAAGACTTAAAGACCAAGAAAAATAAAAAATCATTATCACTTGCTGAAAAACTAGAAATCGTTAAAAATAAATCCCTCCTATTTAAATTTGAGAAATTATTCTCAGAGTAAGATCTTGCATCTCCTAGTACTAGCCAATCTGGTGATAATAATTTAAATTTTGTTTCTAATAATACTACTTCTCCAGAGGAAGAAGAAGACCAACTTGAAATTTTTTGTAATAATAGCTTAATTAATTCAGATAAAATGGACGTTCTGCGATCCTTTGCAACAATTTTACCTACCTTTTCTGGAAATCCAGAACACTTAGAATCGTTTATTTTGTCAATTGACGAATTTCATAGTCTATATTATAATGGCGAAGAAATTCAGAAAAAAATTGTTTTTAGTGTTATACGCTCTAAGTTAGTTGAGAACTCTAGAGATTTTATTATGAGTAGGCCAGACTTCAAAACCTGGGCCGATATCAAAGTAGCTTTTAGAGAGAAATATGGAGATCCAATAGGATAGCAAACATTGATGGAACAATTAAATTATATCAATAAAAATAAGCACGAAGAACTATTATAATTCGTGCACAGATTAAAATTATTTGTGCAAAGAATAAATTCTAAAATTCAAAGTGAAAACATAGACAATAATTCAAAGTTAATTTTAATAGGACAAGCCGAGAAAACTACAGTACCTAGTTGTTTTAATGTCAAATGTTCCACAATCTTTGAAAACGATTTTACTAATACTTTAAACAAATTATAATCTTATCGAGTCGCGAATAAACTTAGAAAATCAGGTTACTCAAAAACCTTTCAATCAACATCGAAAATCTATGAGTTATAATCAATCTTCTAATCAGAATTCGCTGTCATTCAACCTAAATGCTCAGCAATTCAAACAGCAAAATAATTCAAACACACTTTTCCTTCTCAACCCGTTCACGTACAACTTAGACCAGTAAAACAATATTTTCCCACAAACGCCCAAGCTTTTGGAAAACCTAAAAATGTTTTCGGTTACCAAAATAATACGAATCAAAGGCTTCCGCCAAATCCTACCCCAATGTCCGTCCAGTCAGCAGGACCTTCGCGAATAAATCAACAACCACAAAATAGGCAGTATTATAATAATTATTTCGAACCTACCGATCCTAAAAATTTTGTATCGCAAGAATTAACCAACCTTCAAACAAATCATGAACAGTCAGAGGACCAAAACTCTGGAGAATATTACGATTATTACTATGACCAACACATACCTAATGTACAAGAAGAGTACACTTCTTCCAATCCTTAGCAGGAAACTCTCACTACAGAAAACCAAAATTTTCACGAAGAAGCCTCTACCGACCCATTAACTTGAACAATATTGCTAAAAAAATCGAGTTACCTCATTCATTTGTACGAAAAATGCAAGTTACAATTTTGATCGATTCAGGAGCCTTCGAATCAATAATAATTAATCCCAATATAGCTAAATTATGGCTCTGTAATGAAAGGGTGCTACATAAAAGAGCGCTGTAATAAAGAAGCGCTGTAACAAAAGAGCGCTGCACAAAAGAGCGCTGTAACAAAAGAGCGCTGCACAAAAGAGCGCTGTAACAAGAGAGCGCTGTAACAAAAGAGCGCTGTAACAAAAGGGCACTGCACAAAAAAGCGCTGTAACAAAAGAGCGCTGCGCAAAAGAGCGGTGTAACAGAAGACCATAGTAACAAAACAAGAATTCACCAAAAACGTGGAAAACATTTTTGTGAATATAACACCTTGAAATTAATTTTTTTTTTCTTGGATTGCTCGCTCCGCTCGCCAAATCTCAAAGAGAAGATCCTCGGCAACGTGAATCCTCCAAAAACGTAAAAATAAAAACTATTTTTTACATAATAGCATCTTTTTGAAATTTAAAATATGTTCAAGTTTAGGATTTCATTAAATACCTTAGGGCTTCGCAAGACCAAGACCAAGTCTTGGTCTCGAAAAATAAATGCGGTCTTGGTATTGGTCTTGGTCTTGATGTTTCAAGACCAAGACAAGACTGGGTCAGTCTTGGTCTTGGTCTTGATAGTCTTGGTCTTGATAGTCTTGGTCTTGATAGTCTTGAAAAAAATTTATACCAAATTTTTAAAATATACATAACGTCCAACGACAGAGCAGAGATAATGGGTTAAGGAATTTAAAAATAAAAAATAAACCTCCCTTTCTGAAAAAAATTTGCCGACGTTTCGACCATGCATTTGGTCTTCTTCACAGGCTATTTTTATCACCAAGAGCGCTTCATGTCAAAAAATACCTACCCTGCCTACCTGAGCATTCAGGCCAGAGAAAGGTTTTCGAGAACCCTCACATAGTCACATACCTCATTTGAATTTTATTGGCCTATTCACAATAATTAGATTTGGGTTAGTTTGGGTGAGATGTGGGGTTTGTGTTAGTTTGGGACGTTTGGGTTAGTTAGTTAGTTAAGAATCATCTTTGGAAATTCCAATACTCAAGTATTGTATTATGTAGGGATAGGAAAATATCGATGTGTTCTGTGTAAATGAATGTTTCCTACACTATGTTGTATGTTTGTATTTTTAAAACCTATAATACCTTCTCGTGAATTTCAAAAAATAATAAATTTGATGAATTGATTTAATTAAAAGACATTAAGAGAAGATATAGGAATTTGCATATTTTTATAAATATTGAGTCGATTTTTCTTTTCAAGACCAAGACCAAGACGATAGTCTTGAGAGAGAGTCTTGGTCTTGGTTTTGAACGTCAAGTCTTGGTCTTGGTCTTGAGAAGATTTATCAGGTCTTGGTCTTGGTCTTGCTACCAAGACCAAGACAAGACCAAGACTAGTCTTGTGGTCTCGCGAAGCCCTAAAATACCTCGAACAGAAAATAAATACAAAATAACCAAAACTGACCCGTCCTCGGAATGCGACCCAATCTCTGTTTCTGCACTTCATCAAATTGCTTAAACAGATAATTAATACAAAATAACCCAGTCTAACCCAAACTGACCCGTCCTCAGAATGCGACCCAATCTCTGTTCCTGAACTTCATCAAATTTCTAAAACAGAAAATGAATACAAAATACATATCCCAAACTGACCCGTCCTCGGAATGCGACCCAATCTCTGTTTGTGCGCTTCATCAAATTGCTCAAACAGAAAATGAATACAAAATACATATCCCAAACTGACCCGTCCTCGGAATGCGACCCAATTTCTGCCTTTTTTACTTAATTCACCTTTTTGAAATTTAGACAGCGCCCTTTTGTGCAGCGCTCTTTCGTTCCAGAGCCCTAAATTATACCCTGATTTATTATTATACGAACCTTTTGAAGTAACCGCATGCAAAAAGACCTATCGTGAAAACACCAATTATAAAAAAAAATACCCCTAAAAATGCGTATTTTTAATTCGCACAACGACTTCGATGCCCTTTCAGGAACGAAGGATCTCAAAATCCTAAATGCTGTTCTAGATTATCAAAATAAGTGCTTAACACTTAAACGGATTAAAAAAGTAGCATTTTCACTTGCTTACAATAAACCTCTCTTTAAACCAATTGAAAACTTGAATAGCAATGCACTAATTATTCCAGTAAATCTCGAAAGTGGAGACGCTATATTACCTTCCTTTCAGATAAATAATCAAGTAATTCCTGATAGTCTAATTACAGTTAGAAACGGTAGATAAAATTCCGAATCCACTTCTCAGACATAACATAAAATTTGATCACAGAATGAGAGTTATCCCAAAAGATCACTTTGAAATAACTAACCTTCCGACAGACAACACCCCATTTGAAATTTCTAAGCAGTTACGTTTAAATCATTTGAAAGATTTAAAAAAAAAATCAAAATAATACCTTTGTGTCATGAGTCCAAAGAGGTTATGTATTTCGAGAATTGCTACTTATCTTTTACTGGCCAAACTAAGAACTATATACGGACTACCAATGATCGTTACATATGTATATGCCTAATCTTTTCGCCATCCTCTTGCCATGCTGCCTGAAATTCAGAGTTAAATTCAAAAACTTTTGGACAATAAAATTATTCAGCCATCTATATCTCCTTATTCTGCCCCTGTTTGGATTGTCCCAAAAAAGGTTGACGCTTCCGGTAAACAAAAATTTAGATTGGTCATTGATTACAGAAAACTCAATGAAACCACTATCTATAATAAATACCCCTTGCCAAGAATAGAAGAAATTCTAGATAACCTTGGAAAGTGTTCTTATTTTAAATTACCACTCTCGACCTGGCTCAAGGATTCCACCAAATTGAAATGAGCCCTGATTCCATAGAAAAAACCGCGTTTACAGTTAACAATGGTCATTTCGAATACCTAAGGATGCCCTTTGGATTGAAAAATGCTCTAGCACATTCCAAAGAATGATTGACGAAATTTTGAGAGAGTATCTTCACAAATTTTTCTTTGTATATATGGATGACGTAATTTTTTCTAAGTCCCTTCCTGAACATATTGATCATGTTTAAAAGATCTTCAAAACACTCCGAGAAGTTAATCTCAAAATACAGCTGGATAAATCCTAATTTCTATCCAAAGAAGTAGCTTTTCTAGGTCACATAATCACACCTGAAGGCATAAAACCAAATCCTTCTAAAATAGAAGCCATCCAATACCCAAATCTACCAAAGAATTCAAATCGTTCTTGGGCCTTGTTGGTTATTATAGAAGATTTATAAAAAGCTTCGCCAAAACAACTTTCCCAATTACGAAGTGTCTAAGAAAGGGTCACGAAAAACACATTGGCAACCAAGAATACCAAGAAGCCTTCCTGAAGTGTAAGGAAATAATTACCAACTCCCCCTGTACTCCAATACCCTAATTTTACCAAACCGTTCAAACTAACCACCGACGCACAGTGCTGCGGATTTGAATTCTAGCGGGACAAAGCCTCAGGAGCATTTTTGGGACTTAAATAGTGTATTATAGTATTCATAAATATTTTTGTAGCCTGCTTAGACACTTTTTTTTTTTCGGGTTAGTGCAGAAAGTTCATTTGTTGAATCTACCTGGACTACAATGAAAAAATTGTTCGTTGTAATTTTGTGTAAATACCATACATGATACATGTTTTTTTTTTCTATTTTTTTCACTAAAAAAAAAAGGGCTACAGTTTTTGTGTCTAGCTGCCGATATTTCAATGAAATGGGCAAGATGAAAAAAATGTATTTCATTTCCTTCACATTCATTGTAATGTGCTTGAAAGAGCTACAGCAGCATGGAAAGACAAAGTATTGGAGAACACATGCAGAACCTGTTCGACGTGCATTTTAGGCCAGCACTGCAAAGCCTGAGCCCGAATGCGTCGCAGGTACTGATTTCTGGGCTGGAGGCAATTACCAATGCAACTAACAGACAGCAGGTGCGCCAAGAAATTGCTACTTTTCTGGAAGAAATAACAAATTCAGGAGAAGCAGTTAAGATCCTGAGTCAAGGAACGCAAGAAAGGACACCAAGACAAAATATGGAGGAATAATTAAATGATTGCAATAATAATTATTGTAAAAAATTTCGTGTTTTGATTGTGTTGAATATTAAAACTATTTAAAAATTATTATAATAACTCCACCCATTCCCATAAAATGTTCATAAAAAAATAACATGTTATTTTCAGAAAGGCACCAAAAGTACCTACTAAGTTATGCGAAAGAACAGAAAAATTAAAAAAAATTATAATAATTAAAAATTCACGTGTTAATCTTTTTTTTAATAAAAAACTTATTCGGACATATCCTGTTAGTCTATCTCACATTTTAAAAGCGAGCGAACATCTTCACTAAACATGTCTCCATTTTTGGATGGAAGAATCCTGAGACTAGTTTAAAAGAGGTCCGAGGTTGCTAGAAGAACAAGTTAAATGGCCAGAAAATACCGACTAATCACTTTTTCTGCTGACTTTAACTTTATATTGTCATAAAAGCTTTTCAGCTTAGATTTACAGTCAGTCAGTTGAAAGCATTCAATTTATAATTATATTCTTATTTTTATCTAAATATTGTTAGCAAGTTAAAATAAAGTTTTTTAAAAAGCAATTCTCGTCTATCGACTTATTAACTAACATGGAACAAATCATCACCATGGTTTTTGTTCGACATAATTTTCTATTATTGTGCTCTCTGAATGCTTTTACTTCTTCATGTCTGGCCTCCTGAGCATCTTCCGATAACTGTCCAAAAGGTAATAAGAAATGTTTGATGATAGCAGTTGAATGAAGTAAAATTTTATGGATAGACGGAGACATTGGATTATTGGATACCAGAGATAAAGGCTTACATACATTTTAGCTGTTTCTAAGGCGTACGTTTCAAAATGTTCTGTGTCTATTTGAAAATCAGAATTTAAAGCCCGTAACAAAAAGCAGAACATGTGTATCAAACTTTCATCAATACCCGTTATATTGCTTGTCAACTGAGGATCATGGAAAAATCTGCGAGAAAAATAGAATCAATAAAATTTATAACTCTACATCCTATCATAGAACAGAAAATAATAACAAATATATATCCCTTCCATACATTCCTGAAATAAACAAAAAAAATTCAAAAACATTAAAGCCCCACAACATCCAAATTGCCAAAAAAAATAACAAAAAACTTGGCTAATAATAAAATCTTCACCAATCTAAAACCTAATGTTCCTAAAATGGATACTCCAAATATAGTTTATAAAATTGATTGTTCTGGATTGTAGTAATACATACAGGGTGGGGACTTTAACTGGAACTAATTCGCTAGAGCCTTCGGATAAAATATGTGTACAAAACGCAAAAACAGGTCGATCAAGATTTTTTGCTTGAGTTTTTTTCAAATTAATTTTTTTATACAGGGTGTTCCAAGAACAGCTGTACGGTTGTCAACTTTATTTTTCCAAATGGTAGCCCCTATATATTATGACATTTCTGGATTCTGCAGAAAATTCTAAACATATTTCATTTACAATGTCATATACCTATCTTCAACTGTTTCGGAAATATTGACAGTTGAAAATTGACTTTTTTGCAACTTTGACAGGCTGTAAAACCTTAACGGTCAATTTTAGAGGAAAACCGATTTCACATTCCTGTCTTAGATTTTCATAAGCTTTCATTTGACACCAACTTTGAATTTAATCCATGATTAAAAATTCCAGTTAAATTCAATCTCCAGTTAAATTCAAAGTAAGTGTCAAATGATAGTTTATGAAAATCTAAGACAGGAATGTAAAACCGGTTTTCCTCTAAAATTAACCGTTTAGGTTTTACAGCCTGTCAAAGTTGCAAAAAAGTCAATTTTCAACTGTCAATATTTCCGAAACAGTTGAAGATAGGTATATGACATTGTACATGAAATATGTCTAGAATTTTCCGCAGAATCCAGAAATATCATAATATACAGGGGCTAACATTTGGAAAAATAAAGTTAACAACCGTACAGCTGTTCTTGGAACACCCTGTATGAAAAAATTAATGTGAAAAAAACTCAAGCAAAAAATCTTGATTGACGTGTTTTTGCGTTTTGTCCACATATTTTATCCGAAGGTTCTAGCGAATTAGTTCCAGTTAAAGTCCCCACCCTGTATATTGAACAAACAAAACAATACTTTAAAAAAAGAATATATGAACACAAATATAGTTTGAGGCGAAAAAATGAAAACAAAACAGCTTTAACACACCATGCACATGAAAACCTACATAATTTCAATTTTGATAATGCACAAATTTTAGTAAGAGAAAACAATTACCATAAAAGAAGAATTCATGAAATGATCCAAATTCAGAAAAATTCAAATACTGGAAACTTTAGATCTGACACAGGAAACTTGAGTGATGTTTACCATAATTTAATCACAACTTAATAAACATAATACAAATTTTGCTCCCCCTATACAATAGTTTAACGAAAACACTGTGTATAGAATGGAATTCCAAATAAACTAAAAAAAAAAACTGACTTTTTGAACATGGGAAAAGAAAAATTAAATCATGGAACTTAGTTTGATGATCTAATTAGAATAATACTTGAATACAAAATTGCTAGACTACAATTATACAAAACTGGTAAGAATTCCATCACTATTCTATTGTGATTTTTGTCCTAAACCTTCACTATTTTTAGTAAAAATTAAATTATAGTAGGCTTATATAATTATTGGAAAAAAAAATATATATATATATCTTTTTATCCTTCTCTCATGTTACTCGTAACTCTCTTCCGCATACTAAATAAATATAAAAATAATATTCATATCTGTCTTTTCTTTAAATTTGGCACCCAATTACTTTGTATTGTACCTATGGATGTATTGTTTTTATTTTTAATAATGTAGAACTGTCCAAAGTCATAAATTTTATGTAAAAATATATATATATTTTTCTTTTTTAGAATTTTTTTTTATCTGATGATGGTTAATAAAACCGAAACGTAACAAATTACAAACTAGTGTTTTCATTGCGTGACCGATTCCCAGGATAAAAAAAGGATGTATACTTCTAAATCTACACTTAGAAAAGCTATTGCAGACTTTAACCTTTGCTCATTTAGAAAGCCTAGATCCAGAAATTTTAAATATACAAGAAATAAAGGAAATTTGGAATTATTTAGAAGTTTAATATCCAAAAAACTTATTATTACCCATAAAGCACATAGGTAATAGAACTTATTTTTTCTTCAAACGTCAAAAAACCTGACATTTATCTACTAATTTCATGATGTTGAAGTTTAACTTTTATGTCAGTTGACGGTTACTATGGACAACGGAAGTAAAAGACTTTTACCTCCGCTCGTGAGCGGAAGTAAAAGTCTTTTACCTCCGCCAGTGAATATTTGCCATAACAACGCAAAGATTGACATTTTGTCACCTAGTTGGTGGATTGTTCGGTAACATCATTAATATTTGAGAATATTTCGATTTTTCATATTATTCAGACACGTTTGAAGACAAAATATCGTGTTCTTTTCGGAGTAAAAGTAATACTTTTGTGACGGGTGCAGGGCCGTAGCGATATGACTATCCCTAGGGGGGGAGACTGAGACCCGGCGCCCCCTAAGCACCGCGAAGGTAATTCAAAGGCGAAAAAAAAAAATGACTTTTTTGCAACTTTGACATTGATCATTTTACACCAACTTTGAATTCAATCCATGGTTGAAAATTCCTTACAGCCTGGCAAAGTTGCAAAAAGTCAAGTTTCAACTAACAATATTACCAAAACAGTTGAACTTAGATACCGGAATGGGTATAGAGGGTATATCACATGAGATCTGCTCAGAATTTTACCACAGCATATACAAAAACAACAGAAGTTAACTCTCACGCGCATCTCTTCTGCGCACGCCGCCCTTTGAGGATACAAAGCGAGTTAGCTTGCTGATTGTTTTTGTATGTTCTGTGATTTTACGTTGAATCCGAATATTCAATAATATACAGGGTATTCCATTTAAAATAAAAAAGTTGGAGCACGACCAGCTTTTCTGAAACACCCTTTATATGCGTAAGTAAATTTTTAAAAAAAATTAGTTTCAACCATAAAACATTTATTTGGGACACTTCTTTCTAAAATGTCAAATAAAAAAGATAGAGGACGTGACATTTATGATCAATAACCCTGTACGTCACAACATCACTTACGTCACCGAAAGCTGAGTCGGTGACTGGGTTCGGTAATTGCATTTGCGAACAAAAAAAGTGAATTTTGACGGACGCACGCGATCACTTTTTCACCACTTATCTTTTTTCACGTGTCAAATCACGTGAAATCTGTCAAATATTGCTCATTTTGCTCGCAGCCATTTCAATTACCGAACTTAACCGGTGATTCATCGAGTTTCCGTTTTGATGGAACTTTTGACTGGGACGTGTTCACAATAGACATGGAACCCTTGACTAGGGCGTGTTCACAATATGGGTCATGCTCCGGGTGCACTGCAGCGTCTGATTGCATGCTGAATTAGCATAAAAATACTATCCTGTCTGAATTATAATAGTTATAAAATAGTATTTAATTACCTACTCGGAAACTTGCCTTTTGGCTATTTTTTTGTTGTTGTTGGAACTTTGCCTATTTTGGCGCCCCTGTGCCAGCTGCGCCCTGGGGGTGAGGCTCCCCCGTATACCCCGTCTCCCCCCCCCTGTTCGCTACACCCCTGCCGAGTCTGTTAGTTCGCCTGCCGAACGCAGTGAGGCCGGCAATACAGACGACCTAATAAAACAATATACTACTAATTTGCAAAACTGCGTTAATTTTATCCGATCACATGGCAATTCTAGTAATTAAGTTCCCCATTTTCCTATATTTAACAATACGGTTTCAATTAGTCCTAGCAAATACTATTGTAATAATTTATGGTATACAAAGTGTTCAGAAATTAATACAAAGTGGATATGCATTGATCCTATATTGCAAAAATAAGTAATAATTATAAAGTTCACACATTAACCTATCATAAGGCTCTTTTATTTTGTACGAAAACCTCTGGACTATCTACTAATTCTCATACTAGTATATACTTATGGCAAAGGAAGCTTAAATCGATCCCTCTGAAAACTGTATAGGACATCATCAACGGGGACGTTGAAGAATCTTAAGGGAGGAAAAGTTATAGACATGAACCAAAACGTAAACTGCCAATATTAGGAATATATAGCACCAGGGACGGAGCCATGGGGGGGGGGCTGGGGGGGGGGGGGTGGCGCCCCCCCTCTAAGTTCCTAAAATATATCGAAAGTTGGGAAAACTAGGATAAAAAATTTAGAGTTGGGAAAAATTGGTAGACAAAAATTTGCGCACCTTATTCGCGAGGACTCCCAATTCCAATGGTCGCAGAGAATTTCTTGCGTTGCACTTTGCACTGCACTAACGCCACTAGCCTGTGGCAGTTGCACGTGACACTTGTGGCAGTAGTAGCACCACTAGCGCTATATAGTATATTAGGTAATCCAAACTTCTTATATTATGTTGCCTTCTGCGTTCTGCGCATTCTTCGCTCGCTATTCAGATTTCAGCATATCTCTGAATCCTGGTGCTGCTCTTGAGTTAAAGAAATAGTTTTTAAAAAGTTTCACTTCTTAACACGTGTACGATGCTACACATGATTTTTCTGAAGTGAAACTTCTTACGCGGCGGTCTGATTTGGACGAGAATGGAATAACACGTTTTGGTAAATTTCGGCACACAAGAGACGAGAGAGAAGAAAGATATAACGTAGAGAGGCGGAGAAAGACAGCGAATGATAATGACAGCCGACGAACGATTGACACAAACCAAGTGAGAGAGCGTGACTCACGGCAAGTTTTTGTGAACCAGAGCTGGGAGTAACGACAAAAAAAAGTTACTTTACTTTAACGAGTTACTGAAAGTAACGCGTTACTTGGTAACTTCGTTACTTTTCAGATTGATTGATAAGTAACTGTAACGACGTTACTTTCCTGAAGTAACGCTGTAAGTAACGCGTTACTAGTTACTATGAAAGTAGCTCGTTCTCTCAATTTGTTTATCTTCTTTACAAATAATTGACGAGTGAGGAAAAGGAAAATAAGTAATCCAAAAACTTTGTACGTCAAATAAAATGTTGGTAGTACAGAAAATTTCTTTTGAAAGCTCAAAATAATCGTTTTTGGGCGTACCACGCGCCGCCTCTGCTCTAAGGACACTTATATGCAGACACTGGGACACTTCAAAGAGCAGGTTTGTCCAAAATCAAGTGCTCTATTCAGTCGCTTAATCCTTAATCCGTTTCAATTTTGCAAGAACACTCTTCCACATAGTCGGACTCACAAACTAAAAACGTATTGGCATTTCGTATAGGTCTTAGGACTGCTGTGTTGGTGAGTCAAATTAAGAAATAACGCAATTTTCGACGTAAATAGTTATTTTTGAAGTAACGCGTTACTTTAAAAGTAACGAACTACTTTTAAAGTAAAGAAGTTACTTTCAAAGTAACGAAGTTACAGTAACGCGTTACTTTCCAATAAGTAACGGAAATAAAGTTATCATTATTCGAAAGTAACTGTACATTTTAAGTAACGAGTTATTTTTAAGCAAAAGTAACTGTAAAGTAACGCGTTACTTTTTTCAAGTAACGATCCCAACCCAAGTAAGAATAGGTAATGCGCGTATTACTTCGCAGCGTGACGTGACGCAGATTTGGTCCTGCGAAACGCAGTGTATTTGCCGCAGTGGCAGTTTTTCTCGTAGAGTCACAGTGCGTGTTCTGAATGTTTCGAAAATTAATTGAGGCCGTGCGGATTCGAGAAGTTTTGCGAACAAAACTAAAAACTGAAAAGCAGCAGTTGCCATTTTATCTGCACTATGGGTCTGCCTGCAAAGTGAAAACTGTCATTGTATTTGCGCGGTTGTTCTTTTCAAGCGCCGATACCCTTGTGACGTCAATACAGATGCGCGTTTATCTTTTGTGTAGCATTTTTATACTCCGACTCATTCGCTACATGTGATTTTTTTTATGTTTTAATAGAGTTGGGAAAATTAGGAATGTCACCCCCCCCCCCCCCCCCCCCCCCAAACCAGAGGCCTTCGCTACGTCCCTGTATAGCACGACTCAGCATAATCATAGAATAAGCATATTTTACGTTTTTAAATTAATACACTATTATTGTAAATACAAAATTTTGCATTGTACCGTGCGTTCAATTTATGTTGATAACATTTTAATTCGCTGGAACTTTTTTGTTTTTGAAGGTATCAAGGTAAACAAAAAAACAAAATGTAGGGTTAGTAACTAAGCTTTTTTTTCAAGTTACCTATAAAAAAAACACTATCAATTTTCTGACATATGAGCCTACATTATATTTTTTTAAATGGAACACCCTATCTATATATATAAAAATCAAAGTTCACGGGGTATCCGGATATGCGCTCCAAAACCACTTATCCGATTACGATGAAACTTTGGTAGGTTGTTATGGCCATCCCAAGGAAGGTTTGTGGATAGGTTACGCATCTCGGAAAAAGAAATTAATTTTGAATTAATTATTAATTTAATTGTAAACAAACTCATTCACATTACATAACAACACAACCCAACTTTTTTTGACAGCATGAAACAACTTTGCCATATTTCATTTATTTAGGCTTGCATTCAACCGACGTAACTTTATTATTTTTTGAATTCAAGAACGGCTGGACCGATCTTGGATTAATACCACGTATCTCTATGTAAGGTGAATTCGATTGACCCAGATAAGATCGATTTGGGTTCAATTTAAGTGAACTTCTTCTGATCTAGATCATTTTTTTGTTGATGAGGGTGCACTGATCCAGCTTGAATCGAACACAGTGTGGTTCACTTAAATTGAACCAGATCGATCTAATCCGGTCAATCGAATCGGCTATAGAGGAGAGTGATATAGGCTATTTTTTATCCCGAAAAAAAAAAAGTTCGGTTGCGTAAAACTCTGATACACTGGAACGCCTATAAACAGCCCGGGGCGCTCTAGAGCAACTCTGGAGTGCTTAAAATGCGTCACTGAACTCACTGGCAAGCGACTATGATATCGGATTAAAAAAAAAAAATTAAATAGAAAATCAACAACAAAAGAAGTGTATTATTTCAAAATTTATTTACATGCTGGCAACGCAGCGGGTCATTAGCTAGTATATTATATATGTGTTTGATAGAATATTTTATTCCGATTACAATGATATAACACACTTCATATTTAGTCCACTCGTTTTTGAGAAATCGGCAAAAATATATGAAACTTTTAAAGTGAAACTTATTAGGCGGCGATCTGATATTTGGGGTGAGAATTATTGGGGGTATATAAAAACTTCATATTATTGCCGATTTGTCAAAAACGGGTGGACTAAAATATGAAGTGTGTTATATCATTGTATCAAGCACATACATAAAATATAATGAAGGCTCATATGTCACAAAATTGATAGTGTTTTGAAAAAAAAATTGGCTACTTACCCTACATTTTCTTTTTTGTTTACGTTGATATCTTCAGAAACACAAAAGCGGATTGAAATGTTATCGAATGTAATACCACAAGAGGTTTCGGGATTACCGGATAATACTTTTCCTTGTCACGAAACGCGTTACGCAGCAACATCACGACTCCGAATATTCAATACTTAATATACAGGCGGGTATCGCATAAAAAAATATATTTTTTTGTTTTTTAAACTTTCTGCAACACCCTGTATGAACAAAACTATGTTTTCTGGGAACTATTTTGCAACCTATACACTTTTCCTATTTAATTTTTTTTTTATACACAGTGGCACGAAAAAGTTGATGGGGTGGGAAAATATAAAAAATGACCCTGTTTAACCAAATATTAATATTAAATTAAAGTTAAAGGGTCCAAAAAAGGGGCGTGGCACCCTAAAATTTAAAAAAAAAAACATGAGAAATCTCTCGCCTGGAGTATGTGCTGCTGCAATAGCACTTGTGGAAGAAGGCTTGTCACAAGCTGAAGTTGCAAAACGTTATGGAATGACACAATCTGCTATCTCCAGAGCAGTAACACGATTTCGGGAGACGGGTAGTTATCAAAGAAGACCAGGACAATGACGATCAAGGGTGACAACGAATGATCAGGATCGATTTTTGCGAATGCAGGCATTACGGACTCAGTTTGTTACTTAAGCATTGCGCTGCAGCAAGAATTCTGTCGTCGGTATAATTATCGTATTGGTCTTGATACAGTGAGGAGAAGGTTGGAAGAAAGCACTATCACTTTCTATCGAGCAGCAAGGGCTCCCCTTCTAACCCAGCAGCATCGAAGGCTACGTCTTTAGTTTGCCCTAGAGCAGGATAATTGTGGTGGCCATGAATGGGGCAATGTATAGTTAACCGATGAATCAATGTTTTGCATCTTTAGTGATGACCGCCGTTGTAGAGTATATCGTTGTTTTGGCGAGAGATATGCCCAATGCAACATTGTTTGAACAGTGAGCTACGGTGGAGGTTCTGTAATGATATGGGATGGTAGTAGTATGGATGCTCACACAGAATTCGCTGTGATTCAGGGAACCCCATGTGGTACCATATGGCCCATTCATTGGTGAAGATTTTTTATTAATACACGATGCTTGACCACATGTGGCTGAAGTTGTGCAAAATTACCTCCATGAAGTGGAAATTTCCACTTTGCCTTGGTTGCCAAAAAGTCCTGACCTGAACCGGTTAGAGCCTTAATGCCTCCTCCCAGGAACCTTGATGAGCTGTCTTTGGGGCTCACGGAAATAAAGGATCAGATGACTCAGGAGACAATAAGAAATCTAATTTTAAGCATGCCAAGAAGATGCGGAGCAGTAATTAGGGCAAGAGGAGGCAACACACGTTACTGAATTTTGTATTATTATTTAGACCCTGCATTTTAATTATTCCGATGCTGTGTGCATTCAATGAAATTTACTTTCATCTACAGGGCATTTGATTTCGGTAACTTCTGGAAAACACTAAATTTTCTGTAATAATATAAAAGATTAGCCTTCAACATCGAAAAAGCCCGTGAAAATCCATTATTCTTTTTTCAATTTCCAGCCTATTGAAACGTTTGTGGTGCGAAATAGGCATTACGAAGCCTTATTACTGGATCTGTTCCACAAAATCACTCGAGCTGCGCTTTCGTGATTTTGTCAGAACAGCTCTCGTTGAATTTCCTGAAAGTAAGTATTCGATACCAAGCCAAAAAATATCGGGCTAAATCTGAGCTCTTATGGTACACTCTACGTATGGTTCATAAATAAACTGAAAGTGTGCTAATCATTGGTGCTAATAACCCAGATTAATTTAAAATTCAATTCCCATTCGTGATATTCTCGATGAAAATATCACTCGTGCAAAAAAAATCTTGATTTTTTTTGTGACAGCTAATATTTAAATTAAAAGCATTTGTGCATCACTCGAAAAAGATCCTCGCCCTACGGACTCGGGATTTTTTACAAATTTTTGATTTTGTATGCACTGATATTTCTACTTAAAATACTCTCCCTGACAAAAGTACATACCTGCAACCAACTGACTGATACAAATAATTCAACACAATCTTGTCAACATAATCAATATAATTAATCCATTCCTTCCTATCAGGTTGTCCGCTCATCCCGAAAAGTTCCTTATTTGAATTTAGCAAGTCCATTATAGTCTCAGTGGCATTACTAATTTCAGAATGTTGCTTAGCTATACGTTCTTCTCTATCTTCTATACACAAACAGGCATCTTTTTTTCCATCTTTTCTTTCAAACAATGGTTTTCGGGCAAACGGTATTAAAACCGACTTGATGTGGTTTAAATTTTCTTGGCACTTTGTAAGGTTATCTTGAAGTTTTTTGACTAGACTGTGTAGGTTTGTTATGTAGTCCCACAAATCTGAAATAAACGTATTTGTAAAAGCATTCGTATGGAAGTTAATAGCTATATGGAAACAAATATTTCTTGGTCTCACCACTCTTTTGTCAACCGCTTGCCAATCATATACAGTGGGATGGCATTTAAATTTAATCTAGCTATTTGAGCCTCTAGTTAATGTAAATGCACCATAAATGATATTAAGTCTGTTTCTGCAGAAATCACAAACCAGTCAGAGTGAATTTCATTGGTTGAATCTAGTTTTCTGACTGTTTTCAACCAATGAAATTCGCTCTGACTGGTTTGTGATTTCTGCAGAAACAGACTTAAAATATCAAACGTCAATTTCAACTTAATAGTCTATTATCATAGGGCTCAAAAACGGCCGCTCGCTTCGATCTCGTGCTAAGTTTGAAAATGCTTTATTTTAGGAAAATATGGGACTACTAGATTACCAAATGGTATGTTGGCATTTCTGTAAATTATTTTTTTCCGAAAAACAGCCACTCCAAGATCGCGGATGAACCACATTTTAAAAAAATTGTATCTGTATTATTATTTGATCAATTTTCTATTTCAAAAAAAGAAATTACTTGGAAAAGTCTATAATTTAATAAAAAAATTGTTTCAACTACAAATATTCAATATTAAAAGAAAATTTCCCAAAAAATTGAAAAAAAAAAAAAAGATTTTTTTTTAATAATTATTTTTTAACAATTTTTCTTTCTATAATCATAAATTATACAGAAAAAAGTTTCAGATAAAAAATGCTCAGAATTTTCTGCTGAATCGAATTATATATAATTTATTAGAGGTTGTTCAGTAAATACTACCGAAAAGTGAGTTACCAAGTCAGAAACCGAGGGTTGGTGTTTAAAAAATTACTTTATTAACAATCCGGAAATTAAGACTAGCGAAAGCACGTTACAATAAATGTTACAATTATAATTAATTTCAGTTGACTGACTATCCTAGGAAAAAACATATACTTAGAATAAGCTGAAAAGCAGAATAAGCCTTTTAAATTCAGCAAATAGACGCGATATAACTCCTCCCTTCTTCGACATATTTCATGTAAACCAAGAAGATACACGCAATAACGATGAGGACATATACAGGGTGGAATTTTTAAATGGAATAAAATTAGTATCAGAGAGCCTGTTTATTTTCTGGAAAAATAAAAAAAAACGGGTCCTTTTATTTTTAGTTTGGCACATTTTTTCGGCCTTTTCATGGAATTTACCCCTCCCTTAAGGGTAGAAACCACCCCCAACTTTTTTTTTTTCAAATGTAAAGATATGCATTGTGATAGCTCGTTGAAATGGGCATAAAAAAAGTAATATGACCTATTACTTTGCTGTGTGTATATTTACTTTTGTATTTCAGTGGTCTAGGAAACGTGAAAATAATTTAAAAATATTTTTTCACACTATTTTTTTACCGTTAAAATTGTTGAATATCTTCACCATTTCTTCTTGGTAGAACCCTAATGCGAAACAAGCCCCATTTGTAACGGTATGTAATTATTTCTGCCGTTAACACACTATTTGATGTCTGATACTCGGATTCTCAACCATAAAATAGTGTGTTATAATCAAAAATAATGACATAACTAGGTCACCGAAAGGCAAAAGTAAATAATGGGCATATTCCTTTTTTTATGCCCATTTCAACGAGCTTTCACAATACATATCTTTACATTTGAAAAAAAAAGTTGGGGGTGGTTTCTACCCTTAAGAGAGGGGTAAATTCCATGAAAAGGCCGAAAAAATGTGGCAAAATAAAAATAAAGGGACCCGTTTTTTTATTTTTCCAGAAAATTACCAGGCTCTCTGATACTAATTTTATTCCATTTAAAAATTCCACCCTGTATGATTGTCCCAAGGCTGGGTATTCTATTGATTTTGGTGAAACTCAGTTGTGGGTGTATGTCCATTTCTTCTTTACTCAATTGGTGAAGGTCGTCTAATTTCGAATATTTTAGATGTCGACTCAGATTGAGGGTCGGCATCATGGTATCAGCGGTGGCCACTTGGCAACCAATTGGTATTTGAAGCATAAATGATCTCATGATGATTTGTACTTATTTTTGTTAAAAGCACTTGAATTGGATAGCTTCTTTGACAGGAATAACCAATATCCATTGATTGGAATCGTCCAATCGATTATTGATGATAATTTGCGAAACATTAACTTCGGTTTGTTCGCAGGTGGAGGTATTTTTGTCAGATTGGAGTAGTTTAATTTCGCATAGGCTGTCTCTTTGGATTTCGTGAATGTCTTCTCTTCCACAAATATTGAGTTTCGGAATAATTTCTTGACATTCTTGACCATAATATGTGTAGTGCAATTTATTTTTCGGCAAGAATTTATTTTGCGGTAAGACAACCTTAAACTGACTCTGAGAAAGCATTGGAACCGAGTATAAATGAAAGTTATCAGAAATGCCCGAATCAGCCCGAATTCATTATTGGTATATGTATTAGGTAATAGGTATGTTATTATATTATTAAAGACAAAAGATTCCAGTTAAATTATTTTTTCAAAAACTGAAGTATTTTCCAAAGTGACCGCTAGGACCATTTGTTCAGAACTTAAACGCTGTTGTAGTTTGTTTAATTCATGATAAAAGTCTTCAGTTTTTATTATACCTGGATGCATGATTTTAATTTTGAAACAATTAAGGAATTTTATTTATCTTGTAAAATAGAGTCGATTATCTCATAGATATTGACTAGGTATTTGATTTATTATGTCTGCCTTCTGTACCATAATATGTGCAATTTGGTTGATTTTTATTCTAGAAGTTTTTCGTTGTAATTTATTTGTTTAATAGTTTGGTTAAATTTTTCTATTACCTTTAAAGAAAGCCAGTTTTGTTTCAGAAGATTTTCTTGTAAACTATTTTAATTGTTTTGTAATTCCCTAATGATGTGCTCGTAACGTTCTCCGTCAGATGCGTCCAGGATTTCAGTTAGAGATTCGAATATTGAGCCAAGTCATTAATTTATTCCTTTTGATTCTCTGTGGTTCAGGAATTATTTTTATTTTTGTATCAATTTAATTCTGTGTTCTTTTAAAAGAAATTTAAGTAACTGCTAATGTCTTCAGAATTGTCTTGATGTCCATTGAGAATGTTTGTAATATTGTCGCGGCTTTGGGTTGCCTGCTGACAAAAATCTTGGGTTCGTTGTTCGTTTCGTTTATTCCAAAAATCAAAGTCCAATTAACACAGCAATAATTTATTCCACCTAACAAAACACTCTGACACTAATTACTTTATTAACAAACTCAACAATTAAACTCTTTACAATCACTATTTAAATCGTATCACACTCGAACTGAAACTAACTTACAAACCAATGCCGGCCTTCTTATATATCCCTAAATCTATTCCTGTGAAATCTAGAATACACACGATAATCTAATTTTCCAGATTAAAGTAGAATAATTCGCTAGATTCTAGTATTTCCGCGATCGATTCTTGACAGCCTGGCGGACGTTTAGCTTATTGTGACACTGCCCTCCTCTTAAGGTTGATCGTCCCGATCTACTTCACGCCCATGATATTTCGCCAACCTGTCCAGATGTACAACTTTCATCTTACTCCTGGTGTTGCGCTGGACTCGATAAACCAAATCATTGATCCTCTTGATTACTCTATAGGGTCCTTCCCATGCTGAAGACAATTTCGGTGATACTCCTTTCTTCCTTACTGGGTTATACAACCACACTAAATCACCTTCTTGAAATCCGACCGAATTGGCCTTCAAGTCGTATCTGGTCTTCATTCGGCCACTGGCTAGTTGAATATGCTCCCGAGCAAAATCATGGATACCCAGAAGTCGTGCCCTTACTTCGTCGGCATAATCTCGGATTTCTCTTCGTTCTTCTTCGGGTACTCCAAACATCAGATCGCAAGGTAGCCTGAGTTCGCTTCCAAAAACAATTCTAGCCGGACTTTCACCTGTTGAATCGTGAACAGCCGCTCTGTAAGCCATTAAAAAGAGAGGCAAATGCTTGTCCCAATCTCGTTGGTTCTTTGCGACCACTTTTGTCAGGTGTTCCTCTATGGTCTTATTGAATCGTTCTACCATGCCATCAGACTGAGGGTGTAAAGGTGTTGTCCTTGTCTTACGAATGCCCATGATCTCACAAACTTTCTTAAAGATGGCAGATTCGAAGTTTCGTCCTTGGTCTGAATGTAACTCTAGTAGCACACCATGACGACTAAAAACTTCGTCCACTAGCACCTGGGCAACAGTGATGGCTTCTTGATTGGGAATAGCGAAAACTTCTGGCCATTTACTGAAGTAATCCATGATAACTAAGATGTATTTGTTACCACGCTCTGACTCTGGGAACCGTCCTGCTACATCTATCGCTATTCTCTCAAATGGAAGACCAACGTTATACTGTTTCATGGGCCCCCGAGATCTTAGTTTAGGGCCTTTACTGGTAGCACAGATGTCGCATTTTCGGCATCAGCTTTTAACGTCTTCATGGTAGTGAACCAAGTAAAAACGTTCCCGAATTTTGTCCAAAGTCTTGTTAACTCCGAAATGTGCCCCTGAGGTTCCATCGTGTATTTCTTTTAATACATCTTCCACTCGGTCTTTTGGGATAACCAGTTGGCTCTTAGTGGATTTCCCATCGGCACTTTCCCAAACTCTTTTGAGCAAACCATTTTCTACAGCCAGAGAGTTCCATTGGGCCCACAACGCTTTGTAAATCAAGCTCTTGTTTGACACTTCCCTCCATTCTGGCCTACATTCATCGTTTTCTTTAAGATGTAGAATTTGCCCGATGTCCTGGTCTGCCTCCTGATCTTCTCTCATTTGCTTGGTAGTCCATTTATCATCGACGATCAGGCCCGTTCTTCTTACAGCTGGACTAGTGTTTTTCTCATGTATATCGATTCTTTGACAATGTTTGCAATCTTCTTTACATGGCCGTCTAGACAGAGCGTCAGCATTTTTATGTAGGTTTCCTGGTCGATGTTTAATTTGGAAATCGTATTGCTGCAATTTCTCAATCCATCTAGCAAGCTGTCCTTCAGGAGTTTTCATTTCTAAAAGCCATTTTAGAGCTGCGTGATCTGTTCTAATTAGAAACTTGCGTCCGTAGAGATACTTATGAAAATGGTCGACTGCTTTTACTATGGCAAGCAACTCTCTTCTGGTGACACAATAATTTCGTTCCGGCTTTGATAATGTTCTGCTGTAGTACTCCACGACATGTTCTTGTGAGTTTTGGATTTGTGAAAGGACAGCTCCAACACTGGTGTTACTTGCATCTGTGTCCAAAATCAACATGCCTTTGTAATCAGGATAGGACAACACTGGGCTCGTACATAATGCTCCTTTCAATTTTCTAAATGCGGAATCGCATTCTTGGGTCCAATTGAATGTTGATTTTTCTTCTGTCAATCGATGAAGTGGAGCAGCTATTTTGGCGAATCCTTCCACAAATCTTCGATAATAAGAACATAATCCTAGAAAACTCCTTAGTTCATGTTTGTCGCGTGGTTTTGGCCAGTCCCTGACAGCATCTATTTTTCCTTCCATAACTTGTATGCCCTCTTCAGATACCACGTGACCCAAGAATTCCACTTTCTTTTGAAATAGGAAACACTTGTTTGGATTGAGTTTCAAGTTGGCATTCCGGAAGCGGTCAAAAACTTCTTTTAGGTTATTGAGATGTTCTTGGAACGAATTTCCCATAATCATGACATCATCCAAATATACCAGGCAAGTTCTCCATGTAAGGCCTCGCAAAACAAGATGCATCAGTCGCTCAAACGTAGCTGGAGCATTACACAATCCGAAAGGCATTACATTAAACTGGTATAGTCCGCTACCGGTACTGAAGGCACTTTTCTCTTTGTCATCGTCATGTATTGCCACTTGCCAGTATCCACTTTTGAGATCCAAGGTGGAAAACCATTTGGAGCCCGATAGAGTTGTTAGTGTATCGTCTATTCTTGGCAGAGGGAAGCTGTCCTTCTTGGTGACGTCATTAAGCTTTCGGTAGTCCACACAAAATCTAAGACTCCCATCTTTCTTCGTAACCAATACTACTGGCGCGGACCATGGACTATTTGACTCTTCAATGATTCCCTCTTGAAGCATTTTATCAATTTGGTTTTCCACTTCCTGTTGCTTCGCTACTGGCATACGTCGTGGTGGTTGTCTAATTGGGTGTGCCAATCCAGTATCAATTTTGTGTTGAATTAAGCTGGTTCGGCCGGTTTGATTGTCCATCACAAATACGTCTGCTTCTTTCAAAATGAAATCTGTGGCTTCTTGAAGTCTATCTGGATCGAGATGTTTCCATGATTTCGCCAAGGTCTGCATCAAGGTGTCTGTATCTAATTTGGATTTCACAAAATGTCGCTTATCTGGTAGGTCACAGTTCGATATTTGCTTCACTGGTTCGAGAGCTCCAATAATGTCTCCTTCTTTTATTCTTACTGTTTCGGAAGAAACATTGGCAATTCTTATCATAATGTCTCCATTTGTTCTTACTAGGGTCTTTCCAATAAGAAATCTTTCTGGTTTATTTCCAATGAAATTACGTGTTAGCCCAACGCAACACCCAGGGTTTGTTTCTAATTTTCCGCAAATGATCTTCTCAGTACTTCCAGGAATCCTCACTGGGGTTGTGGCCAGGATCTTAACGGCATCGGATTCTTCTTGTGTTGTTAGGACAATTTCTTCATTACCAAATTTAAGGATGTTCATGGAAGGATCAAAAGAGAAACCATGTTGGCCGATCAAATCCATTCCCAAAATAAAATCATCTTCTATATCGGCGACTAATGTTTTGTGCCTGAAGGTGGTAGATCCAAAAGTGAGCTCAACCATAGCTTCTCCTTGAACTGCTGCAGATTCGCCGGTGACTGTTCGTAGTGACAGGTTTCTAGTGAGCGGTTGGATTGCCCGAGACTTGACTAATGTTCTTTTAATTATGGAAACTTCAGCACCCGTATCAAAAGTAATGGTTTTCAATTCTCCATTAATTTGTCCTTCGAATTTTAATCCTCTATAATGACTGCCCAATGATTTTATGTAAACAACCCTGGGGGCTTCGTCATTACTAACCAGCATTCGCCCCTCCATACTGGTTAGTTCTCGTTTCCCTGTCTGTTATTAGGGCTGGCGTCTCTCGATCTCGAAAAGCGTTGGAAACGATCCCTTGATGGAGAGGACATCCTCACTCTACAATCTCGTTGAATATGCCCAAGTTTATGGCACCGGTAGCACTCTATTCGGTTTCTCGGGGTTGGTGTTTGTCTGGAATCGTTTCCCATTTTTCTATCTTCTAGTAACAGTTTCTCCATTCTCTCCATGAAATTACTCATTTTAGTTTCGAAGCTACCATCCTCTTTTGACAACTGTTTATCTTTTGGGTCTTCAATGGACACTGCTTGTATTCTGGGTCGTGAGGCACCAAAGATTGCTTCCAGTTCTAATGCTCGGACAAGGGCTTCGCTACTTTGTCTGAACTTGGACATTCTTAGGTTTTCCTGGATCTTCGAATCTCTGAGACCATCAATAAACGCAGATACTGCCATCCATTCCTGCATGTCTTCCCCAGCTGCAGGAAACGCCAAACTCACTAGCCTTTTAACTTCCGATTCGAATTCTTGTAGACTCTCGTCGTGTTTTTGAACTCTTGATTTAACTTGAGTTCTGAATACTTCTTGTCTGTAATGGTCTCCGAAGCGCAGTTCTAAAGTTTGACTAAGATGCTGGTAATTCTGTTGGTAGATTGAAGGAATGGACTGAAGAAGATCTAAGGCTGGTCCTCGTAGCGCCACTATCAGTGCTGTAGCTTTTTCTTGATCGTTCCATCCGTTGGTATTTGCAGCAGCTTCAAATTGTCGAATATACATGGTCCAGGACGTAGAGCCGTCGAAAGTTGGTGGTTTTATCTTCATACTGGAGAATGCTCCAACACTAGCTGAATTGATGGACTGTATTTCTAATCTACGCATCTTTTCTTCGAGTGCTTGAACTTGGTCCTCAACTTCTTGTCTTAATTGCTGAACATCGGTTTTGACTTCAGCTTTTACTTCTTGAACGTCGTGTTTAACTTCTTGCACATCGTCTTTAACTTGTTCAATCTTCTGGTCTAGGTTAGCGACAGTTCCTTGTATGGTTTGGAATATTTTCTGTAGTCTTCCAAGGTCCTCCTGCCGTTCTTGTTGTCGCTTAGCTTCTTCTTGTTGTCGCCTAGCTTCTTCTTGTTGTCGCCTAGCTTCTTCTTCTTGTTTTTCTGGTTGTCGTCTGGCTTCTTCGTCTTGTTTTTCTTGTTGTCTTCTAGCCTCTTCTTGTTGTCGTCTAGCTTCTTCGTCTTGTTTTTCTTGTAGTCGTCTGGCTTCTTCGTCTTGTTTTTCTTGTAGTCGTCTGGTTTCTTCGTCCTGTTTTTCTTGTTGTCTTCTAGCTTCTTCGTCTTGTTTTTCTTGTTGTCGTCTGGCTTCTTCGTCTTGTTTTTCTTGTTGTCGTTTGGTCTCTTGAAGTTCCAACACTTTGCGCAGAAGTTCTTCAACTTTTTGTTCGTCCATTTTGGCTTGTTGTCTTGTGATAGGCATATACAGAATGTTCTAGAATTTCCCTCGAACATTCTTCAAATATCTTTTCTGGTCTTTGCTCGAAGTTCCAAACACGCCGGTGAAGTCACAAATTGGATAACTTGCTTTATTCTAGAATAGAATGTTCTGGAATTTTCTTGAAACTTCTTTTCTAGATGTCGATTGATACAGCAAATACGTCGGTGAAGTCACAATTTCGATATCTCCTTTGGTTTCCAAATATAATGTTCTAGAATTTTCCCGAAACTCCTCGAAAAACCTCTTCTGAATGACGATTGATGTTCCGAATATGTCGGCGAAGTCACAAATTCGATATCTCCATTAGTTTCCAAATAGAATTTTCTAGAACTCACTCGAAGATTCACTATCACAGTCTAAATCGGGTATAGAGTCACTTCCGGGGTAATTCACACGATCGGTTAAGTCTCTTTTTGTGATTGTCACTATTTGCACTGCACTAACTGTCCCAGTGTTTACGTAGTGTTCAGTTTTTATACTACACTAGTGTCCCCGCACTTCCGTAATTGGATTTCACTCTGCAGTCCTTTATATCCCACTCCTGACACCACTGTCGCGGCTTTGGGTTGCCTGCTGACAAAAATCTTGGGTTCGTTGTTCGTTTCGTTTATTCCAAAAATCAAAGTCTAATTAACACAGCAATAATTTATTCCACTTAACAAAACACTCTGACACTAATTACTTTATTAACAAACTCAACAATTAAACTCTTTACAATCACTATTTAAATCGTATCACACTCGAACTGAAACTAACTTACAAACCAATGCCGGCCTTCTTATATATCCCTAAATCTATTCCTGTGAAATCTAGAATACACACGATAATCTAATTTTCCAGATTAAAGTAGAATAATTCGCTAGATTCTAGTATTTCCGCGATCGATTCTTGACAGCCTGGCGGACGTTTAGCTTATTGTGACAATATTATTAGATTTTATGTGAAGTTTATTTATTTCACGTATTATTGGGTTCAATTCATAATAATGTTAGGGTGTAAGTCATTGATTTTTTTATATATTGATCGCAAATATGTTATTTAGAATAAATTGCCAAATTCATTTTGGAACATTTGTTATTATACACCGTTGGCACAGCATATATCTATAATTATAGAAAGAAAAATGGTTAAAAAAATAATTTAAAAAAAAAGTATGTTTTTTTAAATTTTTGTGGACATTTTCTTTTAATATTAAATATTTGTAGTTGAAACATTTTTTTTATTAAAATGTAGACTTTTCCAAGTAATTCATTTTTTTGAAATAAAAAATTGATCAATTAATAACGGAGATACGCATTTTTTAAAAAATTATTCCATCCGTGATCTTGAAGTGGCTGTTTTTCGGAAAAAAATGATTTACAAAAATGCCAACATACCATTTGGTAATCAAGTAGTACCATATTTTCATAAAATAATGCATTTTCAAACTTAGCACGAGATCGAAGCGAGCGGACCCTATGATAATGGACTATAAAGTTAGAAGTGAATATGTAAATGCTCCTTTAAATGGAAAAGCTGGGGTCGTATTTTCGAATTCATTCGCGTACACTTCGTACACGAAATTTGTCTTACAGCAATGGAAATTAAATGGGGAGCATTCGAAATCGTATCAAATTTCGTATGCGAAAATATTCGAAAATACGACCCCTGGGGAGCATTAAAGTTTACTTCGTTGTATAACCTTTTGAATACCACTCGATATTTCAGGATTACCTAATACTTTTACCTGACACTCAACGCGTTACCAGCAACACCACTCCTCCTTCGGAGTCGTGGTGTTGCTGCGTAACGTGTTTCGTGACAGGTTAAAGTATTATCCGGTAATTCCCATATGACATGAGAGGCTTAATAAGTGATAAGCCTTTTGGGATTATCGCGCTTGGTGGCAATATTGTTCATTTACTATTAATAGTAATGAACATTAATAAAGTATCAAAGTTTAGTTCGTTGTATAACCTTTTGAATAGGTACCACTCGAAGTTTCAGGATTACCTAATACTTTTACCTGACACTCAACGCAACGCGTTACCAGCAACACCACTCCTCCTTCGGAGTCGTGATGTTGCTGCGTAACGCGTTTCGTGACAGGTAAAAGTATTATCCGGTAATCCTGAAACCTCTTGTGGTATTACATTCGAAAATTTACCTCGTAGTTTTCAAAAATTGATAAGTGGAAATATCCCTGGTGAGCGGGATATTTCCGGGTGAAATTTCCATTGTCATTTTTGACATTGATGCCCGCTTTTCCATTTAAAACGCATGGATGTCAGAAATCTGTCAAAGTGTAAATTTTTGACAAACGCAATTTAAATGGGAAATATCAATAACAATCAGCACCAATAAAAAAATCGACACAACGTAGTAAATAAACTTCAAACTATCAAAATATAACACGTGCATAAAATATTTCCCAAAGGAAATTTAATAAAATTTCGTCTTAAGCCAATTTTTTTAAACAAAACCATTCGTGCATAGCGCCAGAAATTTCCGGAAATATTTTATGCACTAGTTATATTACTACAGGAAATATCCCGCTCACCAGGGATATTTCCACTTATCAATTTTTGAAAATTACGAGGTAAATTTCCAGTCAAATATGCACAAGGGAAATTTCCTGTCAAACTCAGTGATTCACATGGTCGATGAGCCCATGGGCGTCGTTTGGGGGGGGGGGACAAGGGGGGCATTTGCCCCCCCCCCCTAGAAATAGTCTTTTGAACAAGAAAGCAGTAAAAGAGAGTTCGTATTCGTATTGCTTTTTTCCATTTTTTCAAAATTTGTTAGGTAGGTACTTTGAAAAATTGGCTGACATTTTCATTACATTCAACGGAATTGAATTTCACTTGACTTAGGGCCGGTATTATAAAACACTGAACCGATGGTAGAGTTCCAACCTTCGGTTGAATCTTATCAATTTGCATGTAGTCAACCCAAGGTTGAAACTCAATCATCGATTCAGTGTTTTATAATACCGGCCATTAGAAAATTACCTAAACAAATGCAGTGGCGACGCCAGGGTTCTATGTCAGGGGGGAGGGGGCAGACTGGGCCAGAAAAAATTAGGGGGGGCATTTGTTTTTATTTAACTGCTTTTCTTCTTTGGAATAAAAAATGGGAAGTACCTGTCGACACTATTATGTTTGAGGTAATCCCTGGAAACCGATAGCAGCATCGTAGTTGCCTGTGCCCAAGAGCACTCAACCTAATAGGACTGCTTCTTGAGCTGAAAATGTCTGCCATCTCAGCCGAACACCTCAACACTTGGCGTAAAATGCATTAGCCGAGTTTAAAACAGTCACAGGTCATAGTAATCGTTATAATCTTGTTAAAATCACCTTTTCTACATTTAAAATTGACGAAAAAACAAGCACAACCTGAATCGCAAGCATCCCATCGAGACCTGCGGGTAACGTCATCATTATAAGCTGTTATGCTGCTAACTACACCTTTTCTATGTGTTATTGCGAATATATCACTTAATTTCAAGAAAAGTAAAATGATATTGTGAATAAATGAAATCTAATTGAGAATATTCAATTGATATTGCGATTATAAAAGATGTAATTGAGAATAGTCGAATCTAATTGCGAATCTATCAAATGTAATAGAGAATAGTTAAGTATAATTGCGAATATATCATATGTAATTGGGAATAATCCAATGAAATTAGGAATAAATCGAATGTAATTGAGCCTTTTTATTTTTTTATCAACATCTGTATGTAGTTGTCCTACTGATTTGTGTTTATCTGTGAGACGTTTTTCGAAAACCAATAAAACCGCTTTTTCAGACTCTGCGCAGTTTGTTTATTTGAAAAATCAACATTTTTAATTAACTTTGATCGTTAGATATTATCAATAGGCTGAGTAACAAAAATATTTGGTAATGTCTTAATTATATTCGATTAATTCGCAACTACATTTGATATATTCCTAATTTCATTTGATTATCCCCAATTGCATATGATATATTCGCAATTACACTTAACTTTTCTCAATTACATTTGATATAATCGCAATTACATTTCACTTTTGCCAATTACATTTGATATAGTCGCAATATCACTTCACTTTTCGCAAAATCAATTGATAAATTCGCAATATAAATTGCTAAATTCGCAATTATACATGGAAAAGGTGTAGTAGTGACGTCACTCGCAGGCCCTGCCGACTCGAGAGTTGACGAACGTACGCCTTAGGAGGATGAGAATTCCTGTTAGTTTACGATTCTTGGCCTGTGCTCACCGAATACCGAATTAACCGACAGAGGCTGCTGATGTTACATTGCGTTGTTGCCGACATGAGAGCAAGTTTTCAGGGGGGGCGGCTAAATTTCAGTGGCGGCCCCGGCCTCCTCTGGCCCTCCCCTGGCGTCGCCACTGAACAAATGATGCGGACAGTGAATTTGTTGCGGAAAAAAATACCATAATTTTTAACTAAATATCGATATCAACTAAGTACCTTAAAATGTTCAAAAAGGGGCGTGGCACTAAAAAAATTAGCCTACGGCGGTTGCCTGCGGCGCTAATGGAAATGGTCTTATTATAATACTGCCCCCCCCCCCCCCCCCCTGAGAAACCTCGTAACGACGCCCATGCAGGTGGCTAGCGCTATTATTAGAGTTTTAAAACGTTAATAAACGTGTCTTTTATTAAATCGAATACCGATTGATGATTCGAATGCTGGCAAGTGGCAATTTAGTGTAGTAGATTCTACTATTTTATTGAATTAATATAGTAGAGGTGTTTTCTGGCGTCTCCAAGCTTTGTAACATTTTTCAAAACTTGTTTAAAACAGTTTCACAATGACGTCATAATTTCTTGGCGCAAAAAAAATAGGTTTAAAACGTGGATTGGAGTGTATTTCGAAACGGTTGGAACCAATTTTGATGTGACGTCATGGGTTCATCGCGAGAATATACTATTTCAAACCTGTTTCAAAAAAGTAAACTGCGAGAAAACAGATTTGGTTTAGAACAAACACGTGACGTGCCAGTGCCTGCTCTGTGAACTCAGAGCAGGTAAATCTAATATTTGGTAATATGTACCTACATGGAACAGGCAAGTCATACCTATTCCAAAAGAACAGGTCCAATTCCAGCGTAACATCCCTAGTTGTTTGAACCGAGATCCGGTGTGAACCATAGCAGGTTGTATTAGTTATCCTACTTGCGATATATAGAATTCCTATATTTTGGATCCCCTAGGGCTAAGATGGCAGGCGCAGTTACTTTAAATATCCTAGTGGGGCCCTATAGAGGGCTGAAGGGTTGTCGGATACCGAGATGTACAACCTAGGCAACTTCTTACTTTGTTTGAAAACACTTCAGTGTCCTTATTCTTGAAACAGGGGAGCAGCGTTCCCAGGACAACGAGTGTTCCGTCTTTCTCAATAATATGAAAATAATAATATCAGGAACAAAGACGGAGCACTCGTTCTCCCAGGAACGCTGCTCCCCTGTTTCAAGAATAAGGACACTGAAGTCTAGAGGGGCTTTACCAGAAGAAAGTAATACGGTCTAAGGCCCAGGACAATAATTCAAAAGCGTCTTGAGTCAGGAATGAATATTGGCTATGGAGGCTTAGTTTTCAACGCAAGTAAATCAAGGGTTAATAGCTTTGGTTGAAGTGCTACATAGGAGATATAGAAGAACTTGAGAACTGTAGCATATGAAATGCTACTATTAGTATTTGTACTTTTTTCTTTCAAATTAGGCAATTCAAACCACGTGACATTCAAGATGGCTTGGCGGCCACACATGGGCCAAAAAATACAAAAAAATATCTAGTTTCTGTCCGATTTAATAGTTAACGTACATAGTCAACAAATATTTTATCAAATAATCAAAATCAAAGTTGCAAGCAAAACTCTAAGCAAAATAATTTAAAATACGCATAAAAACATATTCAAAACAAAGTTGCTTGGCCGCCATGCCATATTGAATTTTCCTTTTTGACAGATGGATTGAATTGCCTAATATAATTATAATATAAAGTTAAATTATTACCTTTAATGTTGACAGTCTGGTGACTAGCATTAAAAAAAAAGTTTTTGCCGCTAATAATATTGGCAACTATTAAACTAGAGGGCACAATATTCGTTTGAGTTTGAAGTACCAGTAAACCAACACTTTCCGTTGGCTATTTTTTGAAAGAAAGCTCTGCTTATAGAGATTCTCCATTTCTTCCCTTCTTTTAAATTTTGTCGTTCGCCTGAAAGGGCGAGCCTGGCTTGGGGACAGCCATCTTCCTTACGCGTTTTTTGGCGAAATAAAGTTGCGCAAGGCAAAGTTCCGTTGATTACCGAAAAAAATTTAAATTAAAAGTCTCGTGATTACCGATTACCGTTTTATTTAAGTTTGAATTCCGAACCCCTTTCGTGGGTTTTTTCAAGAGCTGTTTTTCCGAGGAGCCGTTTCTCTCAACGAATTTATTCCCAACAAGCTCACATTTTTAAAGAACACAATTTTCGTGGAGCGTGGCATAGAGCTTTTGAAGGGATTCCTAGAGGCACAAGTCCCTCACGTATTGACTTCTGTAATTCCACATTCGACGACAAGTGAGAACTTCTAGCTTCTATCTACCTTGGTTCAAGGCTAGAATCTGCAACTTCTATGCGCAACTTCCTTCGTCAAGGGAAAATGGATAGCTTAATGACTATCGTAATTCACCCTTTGTTGGAATAGAGGCTTGTATAAAGTTTCATTAATAACGTTTAATTTTTTTTTCTCCTTATTATATATTTTATGTTCGATTAACCTAATTAATTAAACCTTTACTGATATGACATTTGAATATTTAAAATTTTTCTTTCGTTTTCTTGACACCGAGGTGATGGTGGAATAATTGCTATTAGAATTTTTGATTTATCAAATTTATTTTTATTATCCATAATCAATAATCTGAACTGAAGTCAAGGTTGGACAACATGCTCTAACTTCACAATTTTTGAGTAAGTATCTACATCGTCGTAAGTGGATCAATTTTTAAGTTGGGCACTATACTCATATATTTGAGGATTTCTATTATATCTCCTGATGAAATCAAAAGTTGGGTTAAATAACTTTTGATTTCATACGTAAGTTGATTGTATTTAATTTATTTTTCTGGCAGTAGCTGACCATATTTATCCATATAATATTATAATTTTCATTCATTCATTCTTTTTTCATTAATTTTCTTGAAACTTAAATCCTTCATATTTTCATTTCAAATTAATAATATGGCCAGCAACTGTTAATGAACTTATATGGCAACTATATTGATGTATATTATAATATAATTTTTTTGAAGTTTGATGAATCTGATTTAGAGGGTTAACCTCCATTTGTTAAATTTTTATTCAAAGTGTTCCACCAACAATTGATTTCATCTTTTGAAATTTGATGCTTGATTTTTGACTGAATGAAAATATACACGAATTTATTATAAAACTTACTTAATTGTTTTACCCATGTCAAGATTTGGTTGAGTTATATGCTTTATTTATTTCCTTTTCAGAATTATCGATTACTGTTTGCTGATTTTTTTTTCAAGGTTTGTTTCTGAATTTTCACCCTTCAATACTTTATGTGATTTAATTTTTTTTTTTTTTAATTCAATGGCGCCCTTGCCATTCTGTACTTATTAAACTATCGACCAACCCCTAATAATTATTCGCTGAGCAAACTGAGCATATTGTCGGGACATAGCCAACCGCAGAAAAAGAATTCTCCGCCTATGGTTATAACTTCCCTATGGCTTGCCTAGTCTCAACAGTTCCAGTTGAATCCTCCTCCGTATGAATGGTGGGATTTTGGAAGTTGACGTAGTACCAATGGGAGGACAACAGGATTACATCTAGAAGACTGGGGATGTGTATGAGGGGCGAGTTTTCCGCTAGCATTATTGCAGACTAAGCTGGAAATGTGCTAAGTCAGCCCTAATTTTATGATTGTCTCTTTCTAACTTGTGTTTAAAGGATTAAACATGTTATTTATCAATTTTGTACAAATGGTAACAAATCATGGTACGACACTGAAGGTAGGATAGTGAGGGTAATTTTCCTGACGAAAATTTTATATAAAATGCATGTTGGCGTAAAGTGGGAAGCTCTTACTTAACTCTCCATGTGCAGAAAGTTACTATGCTAGTTAGCATTCTAAAATTAGTAGCTCAGTTAAAACCATTTGAACTGGTGATGGAAGCCTACAACTTCATCCCAGAAAAGATCTACTTTCCGCCAACACCGTAAGTGGTATTTTATTTATTATTTCTTTCTCAAATTGTAAGATTTAGAAGTTACATATTTTTGTCTTATATTTAATCCCATTATTTTAGCAAGTAAGAACTTATTTGAAACTCATGATTATCTTTATTATTTAAACTCAATATCCAATTATCTATCAATTAATTATATTTTCGCTTTGCTTCACTTTGCTTCGCTTCGCTCATCTTATAGGAATACATTCGATTTAAACTGATTATCTAGCTTCTTTTGAATTAATGGTTATCAGAAGTTTTGAATAGAGAAAACAAGGAAGATATTGGTAAGAAAATATAAAAGTATATTTTGACTTTAGGATCGGATTTCTAACAAAAGTCCGACCCGACATCGGGTCTCTTATTAATTCATTAACAAAAGGAGTGACAGAACCAGGAGAAAAACGATGGCTCCTCCATTTGCAAGTAATTAGGGGTTTATCCCTGCAAGAAACTATTTTTTGAATGTTATGATGCAAGAATGACAATAAGGCAAACATCGATTCCGTTCATTGAGCGGTAATTTTATCTTCAATATTTGGATATTTTGTGCTCATTCTCTAGAAGGGTAGCTAACGAAATAGAAACTTCCGATACCGAGGTTTATTTGAAGTTTTATTAGGTACTTTTAAGGCACTTTTTGACATATTCTCTGGAACACCATATTTTGGAGTGAAAACTTCTTTAGAATCGTTGGGAATGATTTGAGACTCGATGAAACGAAAAAGGGACACTTTTTTGCGTTCTTTCTCAAGTCTTTTGGAGGGGGGGACGCCACTGTGTATGTTAGTATGTGTATGTGAGTAATGCATGCCTTTCGATGAAGGTTTCACTTCTACTGGGTGCGAACTGCACACCTTTTTTTTTATAGATAAAACCTTATAATTTAGACTGGATCTTTCTAACTACAAAAATTACCATCTGAATTCCAGCTCAAACCATTCTGCCCTAAGGAAATCTTCTTATCAATCTCGTCAATTTCATTTTTAATCAAATCAAATTCCACATTTTTAGTCGTCTTCCTAGTTTTATTATACCATGTGATGGTTGAATTTAAATTCGAAATATATTGTCTAAAAGTATCATCTTTTTCGGCTAATTTCAGAGCAATTTCCGGTATATCAGGGACTTGCATCAGATTCAAATAATGCACTTCCCTCAGTATAGCTGACAAATGGGGATTGAAGTTCAAAAACAATTCCTTGGTTTTTGGGTTTTGGATCAATAAACAAAGTCTGAGACTGTCCTCTATTTGTGATGGTATTTCTTTGGCCCACTCTACTAGTGCTTCTTGAGCTACTCTGCTTATTTTTTCCAATAATACATCGAATTTTTTCATTATCTCTAGATATTTTGAATTTTTAGTTATCCTGGAAAAATTTCGTGATTAATTTTGAGCTGTAAGTCTCAATAAACAACTTACGGATGCTGAAAACTTTGAAATTTCTTTGTGACTGACGTTATCCGTTCTTCTAACATTCTGGTCCATCTTAGAGTCCCTGTCACTGGTGGGACATATTTATCCACAATAAATTCTCCGTATTTTCTTTTGTTGTTCATTTGTTCGTCATAGAATCCCTTGTAAGTAGGAGTAACAATTTACTAATATAATAAAAGAGAGAATAATGAATTTACTAACCTCTATCATTTTAGATTCAATCTCCAACATGTCCACAATAAGAACATATTTTTTCGTGAATTCCTCTTTAATAAACGGCCTTTCCAATAAACAACCAGATATATTGATAAGCTTGAAAATACTTTCCAAATTCGAGCAGTCTTCAAATGCCTGGCACAAAATCGCAGACAGCTTCATGTCCATTTCAAAAATTCTTTGTTTAAAAATTTGAAAGTCTTCCACAAAAGAAGGATCGTCGGGGTCGAGGACATCATAAGACTTGCCAGAAAACGTCGAATAGCATTGCTGAAATTCGCTGAAAACTGTCGTAACTCTCGAACTGAGTATCCTACCTTTGATACCACCAATTTCGACTTTTTCCAATTTGCTAAATTCCAAAACTGTATTAAAAAACCATTGGATTGTTTGCAGTCTTTCTACAAAAGCTGTGAAACGTTCAAATACCATATTTGCATCAAAGTTCCACAAGTTTGGTTCTTTATCCTTGAAAAACCTCGCTAAATTTAACTTGTAAATTTTGAAAAGACTCATGAATTGTTTTAGGGTATTAATACATAAACCTACTCGTTGCATTGCTTCGTCTATATCGCTATGGAATAGTGTAGTTGGGTCTAGAAATTTCTTAGCCTAAAATATTTATCATAAAAATATATTTTCAATTATACCTCAGTAAGAACTTCTTGCTTTGATAGTGACAAAGTAAATGTAGTGATAATGTTAAAATGTTGAACTCAGACGGCGATTGTTTAATTTTCAGTGCCCAATCCTGATGTTGTTTCAGGATTTCTATTGAAAGGCTAAGTGAATAATTATTTTATCTGTTTTGAGATATAATAGATATTTACTTTATCAGGCAGGAGCAGTGGCGTATTTACCATAAGGCCATGGGGGCCATGGCCCAGGGCGGTAGGGCTGCCAGGGGCGGCACAAGCCGTGTCCCGAGCACTTAGGAATGCTATCTCAACAACAAAGCAACAAAATGAGTTTGAGGCAACTCAACATATTATTTAATAAGGAAAAGAATTTGAAGGAAGCATTTTCTCATAAAGAAATAGTATTACGTATGATTCTATGCACTGCACTACAGTAATCTTTGACTTACAGTATTTCTTTTTTTTGTTAAAATGTTTTTTCATTATTTAATTTTTTGTTAGATTATAGGGCGGCAAACCTTAGGCCCAGGGCTCCAAATTTTAAAATACGCTACTGGGCAGGAGTATAAGTTATAATTATGTGACGCGCATGGAAATGACCGCCGCGCGCAGTAAGGCGAATCAATTCCATGCAAATCACATGAAGAATACCTACTTATACTCAGAATGATATACAGAATTTTATTTCCAAACGATCTTTATCCCAAATAGTACACAATTTTTTATTTAAATTATGACATAATTATAATGATCACCTTTATAAGCACCTATACCTGTATGTACATACAGGTGAACTAAGTACCTTGAATCGCCATGAGAAAACATGTATAACGGCGTATAAATGTTATACTCCGGCGGAATATAAAACTCATATGACATACGCTCAAGCTGAGTCATTGAAATGGCTCTAATACCTTGTCAACACGATCACAAAAATAACTGTTCTGGATAGTTGCAAAGGAGGGTGAGTTACCTCACTGACACTAGGCCTCGTCTTAGGGCCCTTTGTGTCACCTCCATTTATTAATGCGCATTCTCCTCCCCGGACGTCTCCCGCAGACATGGGCAGTGACAAAGCACATACTCAATCGTTTTGCCTGCAGCGTCGCACCATCTACATATTGGGGTCTGAACAACACCCAAGGTGTGAAGTTGTTTACTAAGTCTACAGTGTCCTGAGTTAATTCCTACCAGAAGGCGGAGGTTTTCCCTCGACAGCTGTACACTATACTCGGCTCTTTTCCTGCTAGGGAGGTCAATCATTGATCGACCCTGCTTACAAGTATCTACATTGCGCCACATTTTGGCGTACTCTGAACGAGTTATTCGTTTAACTTCGGCAATGGCGGTGTTAGTTGATAGAGGGATCATGGGTTGAGGTCCCATTGGGTCCTTTCCTGAAGCTGCTCTGGCAAGACTGTCAGCGTCTTCATTGCCTGCGTTGTTATCGTGCCCTTTGACCCAACAGAGTTCAACGGTGTTTTTTTGTGCGAGTTTTTCTAGAGCCTCTATATACTGCATAATCAGCTTTGAGTTTAGTAAAAAAGTTTTTTCTGGGCTATAATGCCGTGGTCCATTAGTATTTCTACCTAACGTTTCGTCTACTGCTGCGGTAGACATCTTCAGAGGCGGTGTGGTAGAGGCCGAAGTATTCTCTTCCGTGTTCCTCGATGACTGAATCCGACGTTGTTGGACCTGCGTTCTTTATATCCAGAGTCGTGGGCGTGGCTTGTATTACGCTATTTTCCTTGTCTCGTTCTCGGTCTTCCGAAGCAAAAGCGCACAAATAACAAAGAACCAGCACAGGTGGCAGGGAGAGTCTTTCTTCCATATATCAAGAATGTCACAGATCGCATAGGACTAACGCTAGAAAGACACAACTTTGAGCCTATCTACAAGCCCACAAGAACACTTCAGCAAAGTCTAAGATCGGCCAAGGATCCTAGGGCACCTCTCGAAACGGCTGGCGTCTATAGAATTCCCTGCTCTTGTGGATCTGTCTATGTATCAACACCAGAGTCATAAAGCACAAAAGAAACTGTCAGCAGGGACAAAGAGATGGATCAGCAATTGCCGAACACGTGCTTACACAAACAAACCATGTCATTCGTTTCGACCAAACTCACGCATCGGATAGAACCAAATATTTTTACACCAGACTCCACAGAGAAGCCATAGAGATTCAGAAACACCACAACAACTTCAACAGAAAAGAAAAGGGCATGAACCTCAACGGAACTCAAAAGCTGGTTGCTTAGCCCTAAATGTCCGCTTCTTAGTGGCGCATGTAGTTCCCATAGAATTTCTTTTCTCATTGTTTTGTGGCACTACCAATACTTTTTCCAATCCTTTCTGTATTTTTAATTTAAAATTATTTCTTTGCGTGGGAGATCTATAATTGCCTTATTTTTTAATAGAAACTCCATTCCTAAGATAATAGGTTGTGTTAGAGATGAAATAACTTTGACGTTAGGTGTCCCACTCCACATTGGACTTCCTGGTATTCATATTGGGATTTTAGTGTCTCCTTAAACTTTTATCCTATGTCCTCCTGTAACTAGGACCATATCATTATTTTCTGATATTTCTTCCTGTATTATCCCAACAAACCAAACGCAGTCGGCAAACTATCGGCCGCCACTTACGGCATCCCAGTGGCTAGGATAGCCGTGATCTAGACCATCCGCGGTCCATATAAGGCAGGACGATCTTTATTTGTCTGACCGATGGGATATAGTCGGCAATTTGCCGCGAAACCGAATACGGTACTTCATATTTGGGCCGAAACTGGCTACTCTACTGAACGCCCGGTTAGTAAGCGGAGCAGTTACCCAACCTCCCTGCCAGTCACCGCCATTTTCTTTATACTTCGACGTTAACATGGTTGATGAAAGTAGCGTTCTAGTGTAAGGTGAAGGGGAAGGAGAAAACGATGTGGAAATACACAGTTGCAATGGAATAGATCGGGATAGAAATATTAGTTCGCATACTTGCCGCGTTTCTTCTCGCTGGTTGCACTTTAACACGTTCCATAAGACGTCTTTTTCTGACGGGATGTTTTGAAACGTTTTAAAATGCTACATTTTGGTGTTGCTACGGCGACGTCATATACAGAAACGGTTCAACCAGTTTCGAACCGCTCTTTCAGCCTGTTTCAAAATAGATGTTAAGCAGCTGACCTCAAAATACCATTGGTATAGTACACAAAACAATAATATTAGAAATGTCACGTGCTCCGTGTTCCGTTTTAAAACAAGGCATTTTTGATCACCACCAATATGATGACGTAGCAATCGAACCAGTTTTGAAACGTTTTAAAACACGGTTCAACAGAAAAAGACGTCTAAAGAAACACGTTCAGCGTTCAGCACGGAGAACGGAGACATGTCCAGTCCATGCAAGCTGTGTCCATGCGATTTGTTTAGTTTGATGATGGACGAGACTAGGTTGAGTTTGTGCGTGTTTAGTCGTGTGGAAGAAAATACCGCGAAAAACACTGGAAATTAGTGAAACCGAAGGATTATTCAGACGTTTTTTTGTAATATTTAGTGGTTTGCTGTTTGTGGTGACGTGACTCAGAACAAAAAGTACCTAATTTATAATCGTTTTGTGTATAAAGTTAAGAATTTCACTGCGATCGGGGTGGATTTGCAGAAATATATTATGTCAATAAAAAGTCATGTTTCTTTTTAGGTTTTACAAAAGTACAATATTGATTTTTTTAAATTATAAAGTCCATCATATAGGATGCAAATTTATATTAATTTTTTCAGGAAAATACGGCATGCAAGAGGGATGCACGTTTGTAGGTCACTATGATGTGCATTTCCGGGCAACTGGTTGCCTGCCGCGCCTTTACCGAGCTGGCTGCTTGACTAGCGGCCCGTCATCGGTGAGCGGATGGCGCGCCGCCATTGAAATGGCGGTTGGCCAAATCTCTGCCACCATTCGGCCAGGACATGCCCTACCTGCACGCCGACTCGGCGTCCGTATGTGGGCCGAATATGGCCTTTCGGCAAGCTGCATCTGGGCCGTTGTCGGACCAGCCAGTCTGTGTTTGCTGGGATATCCCTGTGCATTACATTATCCTGGGCTTCTGTGTCAATTATTGCCCGCATCATTCTTTCATTTATTTCAATCGTGATGTGATGAATTCCTATGTTACTTTCTTCCCCTAAGGTAAGGATGGTTGGGGCATCTAGTTTTGCCATTCCTTGCCCATTGGGTGTTGCGGTTGGTTCCTACACGTGGTCGCCAAATGTCTTCCACAGGTGTGACATACAGGACTGTGCCGGTTGCTCCGTACCGTATAATATTGGGCCCTCTGTGGTTGGCCCCTACACACTGTTGCTATGTGTTCCTTTCTTCCACAATTTTGGCATACAGGAACAGGATTGTTGTAATGACTTGACTGTTGTGGTGTACTTCTCCATGCTTTCGCAACATGCCCTATTTTGCCATAATTGAAACATGTTGGGTTTGTTCGATAATCAGCTATTTGTTGTGGGCTTCTGCAAACCGCTGCAACATGACCTATTTTACCACAGTTATAACAGTTTTGTCCTGGCGGTAATCGATCGTAATGTGGTCGTGTCTGAAAATTACTGTTATACCTTCTTGGCGGTGTATCTGTCTCTGCAGTCTCGTTTGCTGGCGAGGCTCTATGTTCTTTCTTCTTTGGCGCTCTATCTAATGTCCCTGCGATTTCTTTGATCTTATCCAGTGTCTGCGGAGTGTTATTGGTTGAATTCGTAAGCCAATAATAGTGTGAGAAGCTTCTGTTCTGTTATTCCTTCGCTAAATATCTATATATATAACAATATCATTTTTTTCCTTATAATCGTGGTACAGTACCAGTAGCTGAAATAGTTATTTATGTATCAAGAGTACTAAGTAGATGATTATGCCCTGAGGGCGACAGTCTTACAAGTAAGTCGCCCGAGGGTATATATATATATATATATATTAGTACCCGTGGTGCATACAAACTTTTATGTCATACCAGTTGGTTGTGAATAATAAATACCTGCGAAAAAAGTGTCACTTCGCAAATTGTCATCAGTGTGCAAACATCATCATTTTTTGACAAAAATAATATTAGTGTAAATTAATATTTTGTTAATAAAGAATAAGTTAATTGAAAACTGTTTTTTGCGTCTTTATGCCCGCGCGGGCCATAATGTGTACTTTATGCCCGCACGGGCATAAAGTAATGAATTATGTAGATGGTATCTAAGGTATAAAAACACAATAATGTATTGGTATGACATAAAAACTATTCCTTTACCGTTTCATTTGTTCCTTGTTTTCTGCTTTCCCCTTTATTTTTAAAGTTTCTCTGGTAATCTGCATCTTCAAATTCTTTTCTGATTCTCCGTTATCTCTTTCCATCCATGATCATCGTTAGGGGAGACTGAGGAGACAATGGACACTTTTGACGTTAAAATTTTTGGACAGCTTATTTTGGATGTTTAAACAACGAGTTACAGTTAATACAGATGCCTAAGTATTAGGGACTATTTCCAATGTAGATTTTAAGTTTACTAGACTGACTTTTTTTTTGGCATCCATTTTTATACAGGGGTGCATTTTGTCCAATGTGTCCCCGATATAAGGAGAGAATGGACATGCTAAGGGAGACAATGGACATCATATATTTAAAAATAAAATTTCATTTACCAATGTTATAAATAAGATTTATTGAAAAAATAACATGAATTATTCAGTCTATAGCCTTTGGTAGGTATAAACAATAACTAAAATAATGAACATCATTCACAACCAACTGTTTAACAGAAAAATTCTTCTACCTACGATAATTAAATTAATTGTAGATTTGTACAAACCTACTGTAAACTGTATTCGGACAAATCTACATTAAAGTAGATCATTCCATCAAATCTGGGCCTTTGATCTTTGATGGGTTTTGGCAAAATAACTAACACATCTGCGAAATAGACAATTGCTGGAGGTTCATCGGTAAATTTGAAACGGTTGGATGGGAAGTTCCTCTTTAAAAATTTAACTTCGTAACCATCAAGAAAAATGTCATCCACCATCGCCACGTATTTTCTAGCAGAAGACTTACCATAAACATTGACAATTATATAATCGCCTTTCGCTGCTTCTTTAACCGGTTTCTCTTCTTATTCCTCTTCAAAAATCAAACTGTCGTCAGACGAATTATCCTGATAATCAACTGCAACTGTTTCTTCATCGGATGATTCGTCTTGAAACACTTTCCTTTTGGCTTCGCGTTTTTTCTTAGCAGTTATTTTATCTGTTTTTTTATTCTTTTTTTCTTCTAGGAGTAATTTCTCAGGAGTATCGGTCGCTATCATACATCGACCTCTTTTTCTCCCTTTGTTGCTACTTTTTTCCTTTCTTGGTGGTGCCAAGGGATAGGGTCTTACCATGTCTGGAGTGACTATGTTTGTTTGTTTGTCACTACGTGGGGTGGCCCTTTCGTCATGAAGTGAGGTTCTTGATGTAGAGGCATGTAATGTTAATTCAGGATTGTCTGACACTGTAGATTCATTAGCAAGTGAGGTTCTTGATGTAGAGGCATGTAATGGTAATTCAGGATTGTCTGACACTGTAGATTCATTAGCAAGTGAGGTTATTGATATAGAGGCATTTAATTTTAACTCAGGATTGGCTGACACTGTAGATTCATTAGCATCTTGGATAATTGGCCGATCCGTAACGGCTGAACATAAAAAGTCCTCCTCGGAAAACACGTTGTGATCAAACGGAACAATCCCCGTACAACGGAAACCAGACTTTATGTTTACAGGGGTAGCTGCTCGATCCCATGACTGTAAGCACATAAGCGGAAGATCATAAATTGTTAATGTGTTTCCCGGGTGGGATAACATCCAGGCATCTGCAGACTGATTAAAAAAGGTCTTAAAAGGACCGAAAACTGTTCTATCCAACGTCTGAAGTTTGTTCGATGTGTGTGGTGGTAATGTTAAAATAATTACTCCGTTGCTTCTACAAAAATCAATAGCTTCCACGGATAGGTGGGATTCATGATTATCCATAATCAGAAGAACTTTATGATCAGTAGAACAATTGACATTTTTAACAAAATGACTTAGGACTTTTAAAAAGTTTTCACAGGTCATCCAACCACTTGGATAAACTAGACCTAGTGGACCAGTTTCTGTAATTCCTTTCATCATTCTGGCTGGATCAAACCGATGTCGAGGAAAAATCCAAATGGGGGGCAAGGCGTTGCCATTTGCACAAATAATCCCAACTTGAGTGATCAATTCCCCTCTTTCTCTTGAAGTTGCTTGACCTATTTGATGTTCGCCTTTTTTCCCCACAATTTTTTGAACCCGCTGAACCGTAGTCACTCCGGTCTGAAGAATCGAAAACGATTAATAACTTTAATAATTTCTTAACAGAGTAAATCTTACCTCATCCAAGTTAAAAAATTGAGAAGCGTTAAACGAATAGCGGGCCATGACAGCTTCCAACTTGTCTTGAAATACTTTGACTGTCTCTTTATTGAAACTTGTCATCCTGGCTAAACTCGTAGCTTCTGGCTTTCTAATTGAAAGTCTTTGGTGACGATGCATAAATCTTGAAAACCAATCGCTTCCAGCCATCTTTTCATTTTGCAATTTTCTTGGAACACTCAAGCCATTTTTTGTTGCATATTCATACGCCAGTCTTCTTACTGATTTTGGCGTAAGTCCATAAAACATTGTAGAACATTTAACTAAATATTTCTCAAGTTCTGACTCCATCTCACTAGAGAGAATTAGGGATGTTTGAAAGTTTGGCTCAAAGACCGTGTTTTCAATGCCTTGATCTTTTGCCCTTTTTATATAATTAAAAAGCCGACTCCTTGTTACATTATTTTTTTGTGCGCTAGCCCTTATCGATAGATTATTCCTTAGCACATCGTTTACAGCTTTTTTCATAGCATCAGAACTAAACTCTCTGTTTGTTTTCTTAGTATAATATCTCGACATTGTTCTAAAAAATAGATTAGGTATACAGGGGAGACAATGGACAGTACCATGAGGAGACAATGGACACAATGTCCACTGTCTCCCCAAAAGCATTTCAAAACATTTCGCGTTATTAAAATTTTCCACGAAAAGAGAGAGGCATTTTTGTACCATAACCTTACTAAATAATTCCTAAGGTACCTCTTGGAAAAATACCATGAAAAAAAAGTCACTCATTTTCTGAATATACCTTAGCATATTAGCATTTAAAATTACATCATACTTACCAAAAAGAGATCTCCCTGAGTAACTTTTTTGTTAAATAATCTTTAGGCGACACGCGTGCATGGAGCAATGGTTGGCGACTAAAGGAACGTGAAGAAGTGTGACGTTACCGATCTAAGGTAAAAATGGCGCGATATTTGAAATGTCCATAGTCTCCCCGTGTCCACAGTCTCCTCAGTCTCCCCTATCCTCTGTTTATATTGTTGGAACCACAGGTTGGCTGCTCCGTCCAGAAATGTTTCAAAATATGCAATTTTTAATTTGTCGTCTCATCCGTTCGCTATAGCCGTTTTTTCATAGGTCCTTAAAAATTCTGTGGCCTTGGATTTGCATGGATGGAAGGTCGAAGGATGGAAGAACTCTGTGTTGTGGTAGATCTCGGTCTTTCGGGGCTAGTTTCTCAAACAGGGCTCGATTCCCGTTCTTGATTTGCAACTTCTGGCGGTTGGTTGATTAGCGGCTCTTGAAGGGTAAGGTTTGAGGGATCGTCAAACACGTCCAATAGGAAACCTTCTCCGCTTATATACTAGTTATAGTTTCAAGACAAAAAGTTGTCCTTTGTGGTTGTCTCTGTGTGTCCCGGACGATTTCTTCTCCGATTTCCGTGCTCCTGTGTCTTGGCCTGAACGGTGATGCCCCTGTATTTGTTGATCTTAAATTATAATTCTTAGGCTCATCTTCGTAAAAAAAAAGCCAATATTTGGCATTTTTTAGGTGCTGTAGGATTCTGTCACCAGTGCCTTTGCAAAGAAACTTCGATGGTACGTCTCGTCAAAAATGCAAAAAACCAAAAAAAAAATAAAAATGGTTTAATTAGAAACGCCTTCGCCACTATATCAAAAATCTTCTACTGTTTGCCGTCTGTGATTTTTGCTTAGTGGCCTAGTTTTATAAACAATTCGTCGTCAGCATATCCGTGTCTGCTTCTAATTATCTGGGTCACTAAAATTTGTTTATTATTTTATATATATATTTTATTTCGTGTCCTGTTTTTTTTTTCCAATATGGTGACGTCAAGATTCTGTGTTATTTCTTCTGTACCACTGTTTCTAGGTCCTGGTGCCTGGATGTCGAAACGGCACCTCGATCAAATATGTCACAACCCCTATACGTTTCGTCCTGGGACGTCACAACAGGAGCGTGACCTGGGGGCCTAGGTGGGGTTCAGGTGAGAGTAACTCGCTTGGTATAGGTACAATAAAATATGTATTGAATAATAATAATATTACCCTAGAAATAGTATCATGACGTTTCTTCTTCGGAGGGACGTACTACCTATAGGCCACTCTGTATTATGTAGACTCTGTACCCTTGGAGTGACTGAAGACGGGTTTGAGACAGGTCCAGAAGAGCTTTTCCCAATAAAGGTAATTTGCACTGGACCTAGTCTGCTGCGTTCAATACTCCCCGAAGGGTCTGGTTTGAGACAGTTCCAGAAGGGCGTTTCTCATTTAAGGCAGTTTGCACTGGACCTAGTCTGCTGCGTTCAATATTCTTAGAAAAGCGTTTCCCATTAAAGGTAGTTTGCACTGGAAGGAGACTTAGCTAGAGGGGCTTTGCCCAATTGAGGTACTTTGCACTAGCCTTAGTTTGCCGGTAATGAATTTTGGCGAGGTATTAAACCAAATTATTGCTGACTCGTCGACATACTTTAGCAAAATTGATGTACAGAGAGGTATTTACTCAAGTAGTTGACAATATGCATTGTTATTCTGCATGACGATTCGCTTAGCCCTTCGAAAAGGTCTCAGTTTCAAGCTAAAGAACTAGAATAGCCTAGGCCTAGGACAAGCTTGGCACTTCGAAAGCGGCTCCAACGAACATAGCTGTCTTTAAATCCGGATTATTCGCCGTCAGTAAAAGACACTGTTTTGCCGTAGACCATGACCGTACCCGAAGTGCATCAGATCGCACTTCCTTTTTATCTAACCGAAACACCGTCGAATACGCCACAGAAGTTCGAAGCCACCACAAAGATTTTCTCCGGAAGTAAGAAGAGAAAACACATTTTTTTCAAATAAAAACCATTCGATCAGGCACACAAAAAAGAATAGAATATTGTAAAAGATAGACGCGATAGCATAAATCAGCCTCACCAGGAAAAGAAGCTAAAAGTGCTTCAGAATATAGAACTATTTATCCATATATTCATATCTATATGCACAACCAAGTGAGATACAATTATTCCCTCCTTCTATGTCACTTGTCATACTTGGTAATAAGGCAGAAAATACTGCAATGTCTTGAACATCCAGGTTAATGAGCGCCTTTCTTCAACATCCAAATTTTTGGACTGGGCCTACATTATTTTCCTACTAAAGGGTGTAACAATAGCAATGATACAACTTTTGACAGAGATTGTCGCCATCTTAGAGATGTTACTGTCAATGTTTTTTTTAATCAGTAAGGCTTGCCTTCTCATCATGGAAAGAATAAAGCCACAGCGTTTTCACTACTTGATAAATTATAATTAAAATGCATATTAACTATTGACATGTTTCGCTACACTGTGGCATCAACGGAATAGTGTCTTCAATTAAATTTTTTATGATGTTCCTTAAAAAAAAATTGTTGATATAACTTCACAAGAATCTTCGCTATTTAGTCCTCCGACCAGATAAAATATGCAAGGAAATGATGTCACTATCAAAGCTTATAACATAAAGTCCATTTTACCTACCTCTAAAATTAGTAAATTACATATTTGCTTTAGCAAAGTAATAAGTTTCACTTGATCGTATGATTCACACGTAGCCCAGATAAGACATACAACATGCATCACCGGAGCTAACAACGGAATACATTCGCTAAAATCAGTTTCTTCCAAAAGGGTAACATGTTTTTTTAATGGCGTCAAATGCAAATAGATATCTTTGGCTTCCGCTAAGGCTACCACAACGTTCTTAAATACATTTTTGAAGCAAGCATAATAAGCGCTGTTAGTTTTTTCCAAAATAGCCGCCATGCTTTTCACTCTGGACTCTTTGAGTTGCTCATAAATGTATTGTAAGTTTCTCAGTCGCAGAAACCAAAATTGAATTTCCACAGACGGAATGGGATTGACACTTTTCTCAGAGGAATCGTTGGCTAAAACGTCATTAATTTGAGTGGCCCATTTCATAACTACTCCCTCGATTCCGCTTTTTAAATACAAATCGCAAATTTCTCCTTTGCTTTCGTTTAAAGTTTTTTCTACTTCAAATACCCTTTCAACTCCTACAGGCATTGGGAGTACGGTTTGGCCATTGATTTGGCCTTTAACTTGGTAGACGGTGCTTCTTAGACTATGGACGTGTTTGTGCACGTCTTTTGCTATCACGGCAGGCCATTGGCCGTGATTTTTGGAGTTTGAAAGTAAGGGGACTAGTATCTGAAATTAGGATAATGTTTTTTTTTTGGCATGAGCCGCATAACTTAATTGAAAAAAAAACTCGCCATTGCCCTGTTAGAGACAGCGATTTCTTGACAACGAAAGTAAATTTGGTGATGAAACGTCTGCAATCCAGTTCCAGTATAATATATCCTATTTTATTTTATTGAAATACAACTGAAAGCCAGGAGTATTTCATTGAAATAAGTAAGTTGGTAGGCAGAATAGACTAATCTGAGAGCGTGTAATATATTTTTTCAACATCAAGTAAAGTTCTAGGAGAAAATTTGTCAGTATTCTAGCAAACATTCTTCGTTTCATTAAATTCAGAAGAACTTGAAGCTTTATAACACTCAAAACAAAATTTTCTGAAAATACCTACTTCACAAATTAAACGACCTATTAAGAGTCACAGATCAAATTATCAACTTATGATGAGATCCCCATACATGATAAAACACGCTACCTACCTATATATTCAGGAAACAGGTTAAAAAACAAATGTTACAAGACAAAATCATCAAACCATTTTGCAGTCACTGGTCATCATCAGTATGGATTGTCCCAAAAAAAAAAGTTACGCCTGATATTCAAAAAGGGCAAATCCTAGTAGAATATCGGAAAATTGATAACAATGCAATCTTTTGAAAGAAACAAAACATCAACACGTAACATTTTTCAGCACACGATGCCATCTTCGATTTTTGCTAAGAATTGTTTCCGAAATATAAAATAATTGGAAAAGTTCACCAAGAAACTAAATATATAAATTTGATCATTTCTCCGCAATGTCACGGAAGAACATTCTTCATATATCATTAATCTACTGAAAGTTAGCCAAATAATTAGAAAATTAATCTTACCTCATCTACAAGTGAAGCTAGTTGATCAATTAGTTTTGGTGATAGATCTCCCACAATCACAGATTCCGCTGGGCATGCCTTGCACACAGGTGCTGGTTCTTTTTTAATAAAATATACTCCTGAAATGAGTCTTAAATTTACTTCTCAATTATGGCAGCCTTAGAGTACCTCCAATTTACCTTTACTTTTAAGTTGTACCAAAGGAAACCCGTTAGATGGCACTAATTGCGCCGATGGTGTTAAGATAATTACTAATACAATGGGCAATGGTCTCTCTAAGAATTTCATCACCATAGCTTTGTGTTCTTCAGTAGCCATCATTCGTGACCATTTCTCCGCTTTCAGTTTTAGAGATTTTTGAACGTAGGTGCCCAAAAATTCCATGCGGTTGTCTACTGGGGGCGCTGGAGGTTGGTCCATATCTATGTTCTCAAATAGAACCTAAATTTATTTGAACAAATCCTCGAGCTAGCAGACAATGAGGAAGAGAAAAAAGTAAAGCAACTTCGATTCTCATCATAAAACAGCACTTCCTCAAAAGCCATGGAACTTCAAATTGATAGTATGCGAAATCTTTATACAAATAACATGTTTTCAAAAATGTAATTACCTTATGAAAAAAATTAAATCACACTAGACACATTATAACTGAAATTCCAGATAAAATTCCGTTTGTCACAATATAGATAACTGAATAAATAACTTCAGTTTTGCGTGGATTCTCTTACAGATATCGTTTATGAAAATATAAAAGTTTAAAGGAAAATCCCGTACCAAGACACGCTGATGGCATTCGGTCGCATTTTAATAGCGTAATATAATAAATAATATGGAGAATGGAAATAAAGTATAGCGTGTCTCTGCCATGACTTCTACCTCGCGACATCCTTTTAATGAGGTCAGAATGGATTTCGTTAATAAGGTATCAGTCAGGTTGTCCCTGTATAATCATTATTATTATGCCAGACGTGTTGAACATGCCATTTCTTCCTCGGCAATTCACTAATGATTTTTTAATACCTTTATTTCAATTTTCAGCTATTTCAATCCAAAATCAAAACGTTCAGTTTGTTTGAAGTGACATGAGAAATGTAAAAACGATAAATTCAAAAAGGGTCTTTGAATTTGCGATTTATGGACTACCTACTTTCTTCTTTGTGGTAATAACTTTATTATTGCCAATGTCTTGGTGTGGTACTATGTTTGGTTTGCGTCTTGATTTATATTTAGAACGTTTAGCTGTTTTGTCAGTGAGATATATTCTACTACCAGGTTTATATACTTGTGGACTTTGGTTATAAATTAATTTCAATATTTCTTGTCGGTCAAATAGGTATAGGCTGTTAACTCGTCCATTTATGACGTCGAATGTTTTTGTTTCGTTACACTATGCACTGATGAGTTGTTACCTATTATTGCATCTGTTGTGATCCTTCAGTGTTTTGCCTTGGTTAAAACTACTTTTGTTTTTGGTTTGAAACTTGTAGCTTTATTAGGTAATGGAATATAGAATGAAATTGAACTACAGCAAAAGTAAGACTTATTTTAGAGAGAGTTTTAACAAAATGTGTTACTACGACTGAAGCTGTCTTAAGACTGTCTTCTTGCTTCACTAGATCTCTTACAAATCGACCTTTACATCCCTTCTAAAACGTTTCTAAAACCTACATAATTACAACTGGAAAACCCTAAATAAATATTGGCAATAAATGACAGTCTGTTCGCCCAAAGAATGACCATTAAGGATATTTGGGAATTTTGGGGTTTATGGTGGACAAATGTTTAATTTATTTACATACAATATCTTTGCGTTCTTTAACAGAAAGTCTGGGTCATATAATAATATTGCTTTCGGCGACGGCGAGACATTATTTGGGAAAGTATTCGAGGGTCGTAAAAGGTACAATGTCATGATTTATTATGGAGGAATATGACACTTCCCCCCTTGAAAAAAAAAAGAAATTTTCATAAAGAAATTTCTTCAAAACAAATCCTTTAAGAAATACAATTATAAAAAACTAACGTAAAATAATATGAAGCTTAACTTAATATAAAGGTAGGAATAAAAAGGAAAGAGAGAAAAAAAAAATGTAAACTAACTTATACCTAAGAATATACAAACATATCTTTTACTAAGACATTTTTATGGACGGTCTTGGGGTGACTGATCTTCGCATGGACATGGAATTCGTAGTGGATGTGGTTGCTTCATTGGAACTTAGAAGGTTATTTAGTTCAATCCCTTCGCCCATTTTTGTTCTGGCTTCTTCTTCTAGAATTCTTGATATGTTTTGACTTGTCCCTGGAGTGGTATTTATATTTGTATTGAAAAGCTTAATACAGCAGGAATCCGATATGTGCTTTGGGCTTTTAGTACAACAAAACATACTTTTAATGCATGATATTAATCCGCACCACTTAAGAAAATTGTACACTATTACCAAAAGAACAACTGACGCGATAAAAGAAATAATGATAATGAACCAATGAGAGTGTTGAATAATAAATGGCTTCTTCAATTCTTCATCCAGCAATTGGTCCAGTTGTCCAAGTTTGTGATTCGCAAACTGTAAATCGTCCAATTTGATATTGGAAAGTCTTATTGGTTGTAGTGTGATTGGTGTGTTGTCGAATCTGGCTTCTTTGGCATAGCAGCAATCGTCAAGTGCAATATTGATATCTGAAATTTGTTTTGAAATATTCCGTGTAATGATTCCTGAGCTTTCCAAGATAATATTTTGAGTATAGCCTCTGCATTTGGGTTCCAAACTTAACAGCCCTGTTGATGCAATTTTTATATCTTCGATTGGAAAATTATCACAAGCCAGAGTAAGCTGTAAGGGCGTCGATAGTACGAAAAGCCAAGAGTTGTCGCTCAGTGGATGCCATATCTGACAGTCAGCCGGGATTTTGGTAGAAAATGATGTAAACAATGCGACTTCGCACTTAGGAGGTTCTTGAATCCTTGTAGCTTGAGTGTTTTGGCAGATGAATTCCTCTTCTGTGATCCTTGTACACTTGGTAAGGTCTTTCATTTGCACATAACTAACCTTACTAATACTTATCAGCAGGTAAGGAAAATCAGGTAGGATATAGGAATGAATATCAGAAAAATTATGAGGTGTTGGAAGTGGCAATAATTTGAACAGATTGTAGGTCATTTCGTCAGTCAATGGAATTTCAATTCAAAAATAATTATGTTATCAGAATGAAAAACTTTTAGTTTACTGATCTCAAAATATTTGTAAATAGTTGAATAAGATATTGGGAACGGTAATTGAAGTCCGTTGTTCAATTTGATTTCCGAAAGTACATTTAATAATTGTTTTGGTGTTATAACTTTCGGATGTAGGATATTATGTCTGGCCATTGTTATAGCTGAGATTAATAAATCATATTCTTCGTTCAGATCTTCTAATATTTGTGTGAGTAAGGCAATATGTGAACTGATGATAAGTTTCAGTTTGTTTACGTGGATACGTTTATTGGTATCTGCTGAGAAGGAGTTGAAAATTTTAATATTAGAGTTTAGAGTTTCTTGATTAGATTTAAAATTTCGTATACTAGAATTAAAATTAGATATCGTACTAGAAATTATGCCAATTTGTTGTTTCATCAAAAGTTGTGTATTTCTGTTACTTTGAATTAGAGTTTTTATCGATTTGTCATAAAATTTAGCATCATCGGCATCAGGCATGCCAAATAGCCAATTGAATGCGTAAGAAGCACCATCAAAAATTCCTCTTTTAGTCTTTTTTCGTATTAGTACCGATTATTTCGCTGACAACTTCAGATTTTCCGAGCAATTTATTAAACCGAGATTGGACGACTTTTATAGTATCTTTGCATAGAAAATTTTCAGATTCAACAATTTCATTACTATAACATAGATCGAATGACTTTTTCAATATTCCAGAAATAAATTTTATTTTCTTTTCATATCCAGTTACATTAAGATGAGTAAATAGGACAAATTTAGAATTTGAAAGTTTAACTTGGCCAAGATTATTATAATAAAGACCGGCATGATCGTGGAGATTAGTAATGTGATAATTATCGCCTCTAACACAAACGGAAATGGAAGTTAGTACAAGTAGGAACAGTAGATTAGCATTATTAATCATTGTTGCTTTGATCTGAAACAAAAGGTTTTATCATATTAGTATGATACGTAATAATTTTTTTTCCTATTTGTAGTTGAATATTATTGTTATTGAAAACTTTAGTGACTTTATATGGGCCTTTAAAGTTAGGACTCAGTTTTTTATTTAGACCAGGGGAAATATGTTTATTTACAATGTAAACCATATCTCCTATTTTATAATGATTTTTTTTTAATTTTGTTATCGTAATAAGTCTTCGATTTTTCTTTTGATTTCAAGATGTTGTTACGTGCCTGTTCTTGAGTTATGTTAAGTTTGAGTTTTAGGTTGCCTATGTAATCGTCATATGAATATTTAAATTCGGGTCTGCTAGTTATAGAGCTTGGCAAAAATGGTTTGGATCCAAATAATAGTTCATATGGTGTATAGTTAGTAGAAGAGTGAGTATGTGTATTGTAAGCGAACATTGCAAAAGGTATAAATTCGCCCCAGTTGTTTTGTTTGTCGTTAATGTAGTGTTTTAAATAATCTTTCAAAGTAAGGTGTGAACGCTCCAAAGCGCCATTAGATTCAGGGTGGTAGGGTGTGCTTGTGACATGCTTAGTTTTAAATAATTTTACGAGTTCTTTTATTAAATTGGACATAAAATCAGTACCTTGATCAGATAAAATAGTTTTGGGAATACCGAATAAAGTTATAAATTTGCATAATTCATTTGATACTGTTATTGCTTCATGATTCGGTATAGGAATGGCATACGAATATTTCGTTAAATCGTCTTGCATCGTAAGGAGAAATCTAGATCCGTTTTCCGTAATTGGAAGAGGTCCAACTATATCAATAGCAAGTTTTTCGAAAGGCTTTTCGCTAGTTGTTGTTATCATCATAGGAGCTTTACTGGGTTTGAAATTTGTTTTGTTTATTTGACAAGAAGGACATTTTTTTATATATTTTTTTATGTCAGTTTTCATGTTCTGCCATTTATAACGTTCTTTTATCCTTTTATATGTTCTTGTAAAACCTGAATGTCCTGCTAGTTTTGAATCGTGATTTTCTTTTAGAATTGCGGAAATTTCCTCTTTTGAACTAATAATAATTTTTTCTGAACTAATAACACATATTTTTATATTCGTGTCCTTGAAAAGATAGTGTATCATTTCAAAATACATTGATTGTTTTAAATTTGGAGAATTTTTCGTTATGTCAGGTAAATAGAAGTATTTTATATTATCTCTGATTAGTTCAGTACGTAAGTTCCGGAGTGAATAAAAAACGTCTTTATAAGAAATATTTTCAAAATGAAAAGTCTTCACGAACATTAAATAGGATTTTTTATTGTTATTTTGTAACTTATAAGTTGAATATAATTCAAAGTTTGATTTTATGCTATCGTTGAAATCGAATTTGTTTTTTATGGACTCTGAAAACTGATTACTTTCGTCCAAATCAGTAGAGAAATAAACTGCGTTTGGAAAAAAATCGAATAGATTTCCATTTTTTATTTCAAGTTGCGGATTGATATCTAAAGTTTTGTAATGATATTCTATTCTAAAGGTATCATTTTTAGAAATAATGTTGATATTTAGACATCGAGATAAAGCATCTGCGTTAGTATTAAACTTTCCTGGTTTATGAATAATCTCAAATTCGTATTCATTAAGTAATAATCCCCATCTAATCAGTCTACTTCCGGGATTTTTACAGTTTAAAAGCCAAGTGATTGGTTTATTATCGGTTACAATTTTAAACTTTCTACCATATAGGTAGCATCTAAAATGTTTAATGCTCCAAATTACTGCTAATAATTCTTTTTCCATAGTTGTATAATTTTGTTCGGCAGAATTTAACGTACGACTTGCGTATGCAATAGGTAGGTCCTGCCCGATCTCACCTTGACTTAAGACCGCACCAATCGCATAGTCTGAAGCGTCGGTCGTCAAAATAAATTCTCTTGAAAAATCTGGATATTGAAGTAAAGGTTCATTTATTAGAATTTCTTTAAAGGTGTCGAAAGATTCTTGACATTCTTGAGACCAAATAAAAGCAACATTTTTCTTTAGAAGATTAGTCAATGGTTTAGCAATTTTTGCAAAATTGTTGATAAATTTACGATAATATCCAATTAAACCTAGGAAACTTTTTACTGTTTTTTGATTTTTAGGAATGGGAAAGTTTTTTATTGCTATAGTTTTTTCTGGTTTTGGTTTTACTCCTGATTCAGAAACGATATGACCGAGATAAGAGATTTCTTTACGGAGGAATTCACATTTGTCGGGTTGTAACTTTAAATTATTATTTCTGAGTCTGTCGAAAACCGCTTCAAGACGTGAGACATGTTGATTTAGATCTGATCCATAAATAACTATGTCGTCTAGATAAACGAAACACTGTAACCCTTGTAAACCAGTAAGAACTGCATTCATTAGTCTTTGAAAACAAGCGGGTGCATTTTTTAATCCAAAAGGCATTCGATTAAATTCCCAGTGACCTAAAGGTGTAGTGAAAGCGGTTTTTGGTTTATCTTCTTCTCTCATTGGAATCTGATGGAAACCAGAAGCCAAATCGAGTGTGGTGAAATATTTACTATGGCCTAATTGATCTAAAATTTCTTCGATATTTGGCATTGGATATGCATCACCAACTGTAACTTCATTCAATTTTCTAAAATCAACCACTACGCGCCATTTTTGTTCCCCCGAAGCGTCCATTTTTTTTGGTACTACCCATAGAGGGGCAGACCAAGGCGATGCAGACGGTTGAATTATTCCCTGTTGTAACATTTTATTGATTTGTTTATTAACTTCGGTTTTATGAATTTCTGGGTATCTGTACGTTTTTGTATGAATGGGCTTAGAATGAGAGATGTTTATTTCATGTTTAATAGTGTTAGTACAACCAAGGGTATCTCCAGGTAGAAAGAAAATATCTTCATAATTTTCACAAAGATTAGTTATGAAGCTCTTTTCTTCTTGGTTTAAATGGTCTAATCTAAGATTTTGTTTCAATAGTTGGCTCCTATTTTTAATAAAATTATTTTCAGTACTTTGTTCCGAAGCAAAATAACAGTAGCTTTCTTTAGGAATCTGTTCTAAATAGATTGAAATAGGTTTTAATTGAAAATAAATTACTTTTGAGTTTAAGATTGTTGCAAAAGCTTTATTATTTGAATTTACTTTAGTCAATGCTCGGGATAAATAGATTCCCTTAGATATTTCCATATCTGGTATGATCCCTTCTTTTATTTCTGGATTTAGAACGTTGATTTCTATTATTGTTTCCGTACGAGATTTGAGAACAAAATAAGAACCAGTGTTAGGATTAGCGTTTAATCCGATAGGGATTTGAAATGGCAATGAGTTTAGAGATAGAGTTCGTTTTTTAAAATCGATTTTTGCGTTTTGATCTTGAATAAAATCCAATCCAATTAGACCGTCATAAGGGACGTTTGTAGCCTGATTTAGTATGTGGAATTTTATGTTCAAAATCTGATTGTTAATGTTAAAAGGAATAGTGGTAGTTCCAACTGTTTGAATTGGAGAATTAGGACAGAGTCCATGGAGAGATATTTTTTCTGAAGGAACAAATTTAGTTATCTCAGGATTGAGTTTGTCGGCTTTTATCAATGAGCAGCTTGCAGCAGTATCAAGTAAAAATCGGAGTTTTTTGTTTTGATTTTTTGAATATTTACTTTCTAGTTCAATGAAACTTGAGCTATTTTCAGCAAGAAATATTGTTAGTTCTCGTCGTTCTCGAACACCGCTAAAGTTTTGAGATGATCCTCCAGTGAGGTGTTCGTCATTGGAGGAGCGTTGGAGTTTAAAGAATTTGAATGATTTGGTTGATAATTTGGTACATTAGAATTGTATTGAATTGAATTAACGTTCGCGTTCTGCCTTGAATTCGTATGAGGTGAGTCGCGAAAAACTGGATTATGATTTGTCGAATTTCGATAAGGTCTTCTATTAATTTGATTGCTCGAGTTTTGGTTTAAGTTTTGAGAATTAGAGTTTTGATTCCTGTTATTATGTTGATAGTTTGAGTTTTGGAAGTTAGAGTTTGGATTTCTATTATTACATTGATAGTTTGAGTTTTGGGAATTAGAGTTTTGATGAAATTGGTTAGTATGCTGTCGATTAACATGGAAATTCATCGAATTATTAGATCTTCCTGCATTATTATTATATTGTCTTTTTCTACATTCTTCAATAACATGCCCTTGTTTTTTGCAGTAACGACAAAATATCTGATTATTCGTAAACAAAGTTCTTACGTTTGCATCATGATTTCTTGTTTTGAAACAATTATTTGTAGAATGCGAGTTGTTTTTGCAATTTTTGCAAAACTGAGTTAAACTGCGCGACATAGCCACAGCGCGTTCTTCAGAAATAGCTGCACTATACGCAGAATTAATCGAATCAAAATCTTTCCATCTCAACATTCGCGAAATTTCGGGTTTCGAATGATAAATAAATGTATTTAAAGCAATTTCGTTCAACATTTTCGGTTTTCCAGAAATCTCTTCCGGTTCTGTGCAATTTTGTTGAGTAGTAGATATCAATCGCGAGTTAATTGTTTCCAAACGTTGAAAAAAGTCTTTCACTGATTCGTTAGGACTTTGTTTGCAATTATTTAGCTCTTCCATTAATTGAACGTAATGTTTTTTGTCTTGATATAAAGTTTTTAAAGCGTCTTTTAAGGTATCCCAATTATCAAAATTTTGGGTAGCTAACTGTTCTTTAGCTTTGCCACCGATTCGAGATAAAATAAAATATAAAAGAGGATTTTTCTGATCGTCCTGTGCTAATACATTGGCATTATTACAATTCGCTAAAAATTGCCCTAATTCAAGACGATTGCCATCAAAACTATTAGTTATTAGTTTGCATAAAAAATCCCCTGGAACCACCCAAAAAAAATTAAAAAAAAAATTGAAAAAAAAATCCGTCTTTTTTAGGCGACTGTCACAAAAAGATTTTTTTTACGTATTCAATATCATCCCTAGAGTATTTTTTTTTTGGCCGCATTTACTTTACGGCCGCATTTACTTCACGGCCGTATTTGCTTTATTACTTTACGGCCGCTTTTACTTCACGGCTGCTTTTACTTTACGACCGCTACTTTGGTGAAAATAATGTCAGTTACAGACCTTCACTAATTTCTGTTCAATTCCAAATTTAGACCACTTTTCAGTGAAATGAAGCTATGCTCATAACAATAATAGATTGGAGTATCGTTCGAAGCATTTTTGGTTACAAAATACGCATTCTAAATAATAAAATTATTACCATTTTGTTGACAACAATATACAAATTTTGGTGACGGATTTAAATGAAAAAGGGATAAACATATAGAGTATCACACCAACAATAAATGTCCAAAATTTCGGATAGTAAAATGCTGGAAAAAATGAATAGAACAGAATTTTCGAAAATTATAATGTTTGTATCACAAAATTAATCAAAATCTGCCAAACAACGAGGTGATTGCTGTCATTTTCAGCAAAGACTCAAACCAAACGTGTGTTCAGCGCTTCTCCAAAAGATGTCGCTGAGTTCGGGAAGGATAGTCACTTCTTTTAAATGCCAGTGAAAACTGTTTCACCTAGCTAAAAATGTGAAATACTATTATTTTATTTGTATATGAATAATAGTATATTACATACCGAGGTGGAAAGTGTTTCATTACTGTCGAGAGATTAGTTAGTTAACTGAGACGCGGAGGGTCGAAGTTAACTATAATTTCGAGACAGGAATGAAACTTCCTACCGAGGTTTGTATACTATTTTATTTACAACAATTACAACCCTTATAATTTCGACTAAATACTAAAAAAAAAAAAAAAATTTTTTGACAAGTTCTGACTCATTTAAAAAAACGTTTGACATGCAGGACTCGCCTTAAACATTTTAGGAAATGAGAACTTACTTTCCACCCGGGTGGAAAGTGAGCACTTTCCACCCGGGACCACTTTCCACCCGGGTGGAAAGTAAAATTCAAAAAAGTGTCACTTTCAAACTTTTGAAAAGTCAGAAATGTCAACATTACGTATGTGGTTGTAAATAAAATTATTTAGTCCACTGTAAATTACTGTGTAAACGAATTGATATTGAAGATGTCGCCATCTACTTGTAAATAAGTCAATCACTTACAGAGAATTTGAACACCTGTGATTAAAATTTATTTAATGTATGTCATAAAGCCCAAAAGATGGCGCGCTGGCTCTTATCTGACGCCCCTCTTAAGGGGTAGATTTTTTTTTCTTTTTTATTTTGGCTTTTTGTTTTACTTAGGTTAGTAGCGTTAGCGTACTAAATAACCTTTTCAAAAATATATCTACTCACTGCAACATCCTTCCGGAAACTACCCCTGCCCCTTATGGAAGTTGTCGCGACCACTCTTTTGCGATTATTTCATTACTTATGCATTCTATGGGAAGGAAATTTATACGAAATTGAAGACCATCATTTGCTCTACAACTAGGTTCCTAATGCATTTTTTTATATTTTGCAACCGTTACGCCACAGTGGCGTCCCAAAGCTCAGAAATTTTATAGCGAATTCCAGTTTTATTCCAATTATCTTGTCACTGAACTTTAGGACGCCACTGTAGCGAAACGATTGCAAATATTTAAAAAAAAAATCCTGTGCAGTTCACACCCGGTAGAAGTGAAACCTTCATCGAACTGCATGCATTACACACATACTAACATACACAGTGACGTCCCCCCCTCCAAAAGACTTGAGAAAGAACGCAAATAAATTTTTGACATGACGCTTCCTAGATAAATAACTACCTAACTAATTATTAATTATTGTCATTGTCATTAATTGTCATTTCAAACCATGAACTCATTTTAATAAATGTAATAAATCTTGACATTTTTTCAGGTTTTGATATCATTTTTCGGGGATAATACCACGAGAGCTTCAAAATTACGGATAATTTTTCACGATTCAAAAATGTCCCAATGAAACCTATTGAGATTTTCTAAGCTCTAACCAATCAATGAAAAAAAGATGGCGTTCCCATTTAAAAAAAAGATCAATGACGTCATATCTTGGAGAGGATTTTTTTTTTTTCCTATATCTCTGTGTAACTTTTCCCTACACGTCTTCTTATACCTATTTCCAAAATTTCATAAAATTCCATCGAGCCGTTTTTTCAGAAAAATGCCAACACACATATACACACACACAGACGGAAATGTGCCACCTTGCCAAAAAGGCTTAAGGCCGTTTTACAGCTTGCAATTCTTTCTGCAATATGCAAGAAACTTGAACGAGGGCATGAGCAGAAGTGAGTCAGCTGATTGTTTTGTGCAAGATTCTTGAAACTTGAATGGCATTGCATGCAATCGGGTTGGTGCCATTTTTCTTGAAGGTTTTCGCGCAAGCTGGGGAATTTTCAGCAATTATGCTGCTTAAAGTGGCTGCTATTGCTTTCTTCTTTTTATATCGACTTATAATCACTTTTTTTATTTTTGGAAAATGCAAACATCAACAACACAACATCAAAAACAAAAAAGTATGGTTAAGGTTACAGAAGGAAACAAGTCAAATTGCAAGGTGTAAAACGACGTGCAAGAAATCTTGAATGCAATTTTTTTGCATTCAAGTTTTCTTGGAAGCTGTAAAACGGCCTTTAAAATGATCCAAAACGTCAAGATTTAATGAAATTTTGACATGGTCAAAATCGGGCTATCACCATATCCAGTGGCGTAGCTAGGCGTCGGCGACTGCCGACGGCCTCGCGCCCTAAAGAGCCTCGCAAAAAATAGGTTACCGAATCTAAAAATTGGTGCTTTTCGATTTTCCAAAATAATTCTACTGCAAAATAACCTAGAACTCTCAAATCATATGGTTTTTATTTTTTCGATAGATTGTCGGAAGGATTTGTTAGCGAAAAATTGAAAAATATTATTATTTTTGACTAAATATTGTTATTTCGTAGGTAGTATTCTGTAGTATTAGCATTCTTCCAAGGCTTTAGATTAAGTGCCTTAGAATCTTGCATTGGTCTCCAAAGCTATGGTCTTGAGAGTCTATCCTTAAGATATTTCGAAACCTTCAGGATTATCAGAATCTTCAGTCTGCAATGGCCCTAGAATAATTATTGATCAAGACGCCGACATCTTTTGCATCTTCTGATTTTAGCTCAGTAAAGTCCTTATTTCAAAATATTTTGAAAAATGAGTCTTCAGAGACTTCAAAATCCCAAGAGTCTTCAGTTAAGACTTTTCAAGATCTCTAAGTTTTGCAAAGTATAAGGATTCTTCCAAGTTCCAAGGTTTTAGATCAAGTGCCTTGGAATCTTGCATTGGTCTCCAAAGCTGTGGTATTTAGAGTCTTTTTATCCCCGAGACATTTTGAAACTTTCAAGATCTTCATAATCCATAATCTGCAATGGCTCTAGAATAATTGATCAAGACGTCAATATCTTTTGCATCTTCTGATCTTAGCTCAGTAAAATCCTTCTTCCAAAATATTTAATAAAGGAGTCTTCAGAAACTTCAAAACCAGCAGAGTTTTCAGTTATGAGCCTCAAGACTCTTCAAGATCTCTAAGGTGATCGAAGTATAAGGACTCTTCCAAGTTCCAAGGCTTTAGATCAAGTGCCTTAGAATCCGGCATTGGCCTCCAAAGCTATGCTCTTTTAGAGTCTTTATCCCCAAGACATTTCGAAACCTTCAGGATCTCCAGAATCTCTAGTCTGCAACAGTGGCGGTTCGTCAGGGTAGGCAAGGTAGGCGCCGCCTACCCTTTAATATTGGTGTAATTTTCAATAATTTGAAGTCAACAAAATAATTAAAATATTAATTCTCCATTACAATTATTTTGAATATATTAATTAAATTCCTTCTATATTCACTGACTCAAAACCCTGAACACAAAATCGGGACGTGTACCAGTGTAGCGAAAAATATTACAAGCTTGGTTTGCTTTTTTAGCAATCGCCTTTAGATCGCCCTATGCTACCGTGTGTAATTTCCAGCAGCCAGCGCGGCGCGCGACTTGTAAATTTTCTATGCGATTTAAATGGCATTGGTAGGAGCTGGATGCGAGCGCCTGTATCCAGGTTTTCACGCGATATCTGCGCATTATGGCGAAAGCTAAGAAAAGCTGCATAGGTGATGAGGCATTTCAATTTTGCGCAGTTCGCTCGCTAGGTGTGTTTACTTACTACATTTTATTGATTTGGTTTATATTCGCCAGAAATCGGATCATTTTGCTTTCCTGATGGATTAGTGACATTGATATTTTGATTGATTATTGTGGACTTTTTTGGATTGGATAATTTTACAGAAATTATAATAAATAAATTATCACTACTACTAAAAATCTTATTTAGGTATAAAAATAAATGAAAGAAAATATATTGTCTTAGTTCTTTAACAGTCCTATTTAATTCTGAAGAACGCCAAGCTTAAGACTCTCAAAATCTTTAACACTGTTGGACTAGGTACCTGTCCAATGGAATCTATGACATTTAATAATTGTCGTTTCATGTGAATAACGAATAACACTTAAGCTTGGCGTCATTCACAAGCTTTGAAGGCTCAAAATAAACGTTTTTAAATGTGGCACCCCGGTTTTGTTTCCTGACGCCTCCCTACATGTTCGCCGCCTCCGCCTACCCGAATATATCCTGCACGAGCCGCCACTGGTCTGCAATGGCCCTAGAATAATTGATCAAGACGCCGACATCTTTTGTATCTTCTGATCTCAGCTTAGTAAAGTCTTTATTTCAAAATATTTGAAAAAATGAGTCTTTGGAGACTTCAAAATCCCTAGAGTTTTTAGTCATGAGCCTCAAGACTTTTCAAGATCTCTTAAGTTGTTCAAAGTATTAGGATTCTTCTAAGTTCCAAGGATTTAGATCAAGTGCCTTAGAATCTTGCATTGCTCTCCAAAGCTGGCCTTTAGAGTCTTTATCTTCAAGACCTTTCGAAACCTTCAGAATCGTTAATCTGCAATGGCTCTAGAATAATACCGTTGATATACCTGAAAAAAGGGGCGCGACTGAAAAGTATCTTAGATACTGAAAAGTATCTTAGATACTGGAAAGTATCTTAGATACTGAAATTGACCTATCTAAGTTAACGAAATGTATTAAATTTACCGTGAAAAAAGTTCCTTCAGACGTTCACCAAACCCCACACAAGATGGAACTGGTTCAAACTACTTCAAACAGAATCAAGCTTACGTTTTATGTATTATTCATTTGTACTCACCCACCGCTATGTGGAGACAGTTTTACTGTCTAGCTCTAGACAAGCAACAAGACTATCTCTATACTAGCAAGACAAAGCAAGCAAATAGTGTAGGTACTGCCTTTGGATAGGAATCAGATCAATTTTAATCATAAGGTAGCAGACAAGAAAACCAACACGATTATCGTCATAGTCATACCACTTATTTAGCTATGGTTTGTATAGAGTATAGACTTTCATAAGTGTCATAAAATATAAAACACAGATAACAAATACACACTAAGCTCTCTTAAAAATGTAGGTGTTTTGTTTTCTTTATTTATGCAATTATGCATTTTATTTTTGCTTGTGTTGTCTTGATTGATACCATTTATTTAATAATTTCGTGTTACATTAATTGTGAACAGGGCCGTATCTAGGGGGGGGTTTTGGGGGTTCAACCCCCCCCCCCCCCCCCCCCCCCCCCCCCCCCAAAAAATAATAAAATTCAAAAAATTTAACTTAAAAATAAACAACACTTATTAAATACCTATTTATTTTTTATTTTATAATTACTAGTGTAACAATTTTTTTTGCCACTTTGTTTAACCCCCCCCCCCCCAAAATTTTGGTCTAGATACGGCCCTGGTTGTGAAGCTGTGACCCTGATTTTCAAATAATTTTTTTTAGTTTTTGGAAAATTAGTTTTTTTAGAAAATACAATTATTGATTTATTTGCAGACTGTAGACAGTGGTAAGAGTTTAAATACAGATTATACCTACTTTTTTTTAATAAGTGCAGTTAGTATAAACTCATTTAAAAACTGTGATAACTTTCTAGTGTCTTGTGATTTTGACCCTTCTCGAATTTGGGATTTTTGAACTATAACAATTTTTGTTTTAAAATTTTCAAATTGAACCCGAAACCTGTGGAACAAATAAACAGCCATAGCTTAATCGGTTTTTCCGCCTGCTATTTGGAAACAATAATAAAGTATCTTAATAAGTATCTTATTAAGTATCTTAAGAAGTAACTTAGATAAGATACGTATTTAAGATCCTTTTTTCAATGAGTAACTAAATACCCGAAGTAACTTCAGATACTTTTTCCAAAAGTAACTTATCTTGTAACTAGATACTTTTCAAAAGTATCTTTGACAGCTCTGCCTGGCATATGTCGCAATTATTTATGTATTCGGTAAGGTCCATTTTCCTATTGGGTCTGTAGTATAATTTTTTAAGAGCTATTTGAGCTTCATTTACCTATGCCGCGATGGCATGTTTTAGTCACGCGATTTAAATTCCTGTCTTGGAATTTAGGCGGCTGCTCGGAACACAGTAGTTTGTTGATTGTAGCTTGTAGGTTGGGTTAGTACACCCGGGAAGTTTGGTATTGGGGAGTAAAACCACTGTTGGATTAATACTGATTTTTATTAAACAATTAACAACATTTATATACAAAAAATGCAACTTTAACAAACGTCATAAACAATGGTAATTAATTAAAAGAATTAATTGCTGACAAAATTCTGTTGTGTGCTCCACATTGAAGGATTTGGCAATTAGACTTTTGATGACGCTGCGTCTGTTTTAGATCGTATGTTTCCTGGTGACCTACTGGCGGTGTGTAGTGTTGATGACCTAGACGCTAATAATTAATTAATTTTTGTAATGATTTTGATAAATATAATTTAAGGTTTTTTATGACTAAATTTTGAATTTAGACATTCTGGGCATTCTATTGCCATGCCATCAGTGCTCAGTGTTGTCATGAGGCAATACTGGTTCGAGAACAATAGCTCCGGTGGATGGCTGGGCAGCTTTAACTGTCAGGGGCGTAGCCAACAGGGGGGGAGACGGGGGAGCCTCCCTCCAGGGCGCAGCTGGCACAGGGGCGCCAAAATATTCAAAGTGCAAAAAGGCAAGTTTCCGAATAGTGATTAAATACTACTTCACAACGATTATAATTCAGAAAGGATAGTATTTTGGCTGCAGTGCGCCCGGAACACGCCCCGGCGGTATTGTGAACACGTCCCGCCGGCTATTGTGAGCACGACCCAGTCAAGAGTTTCATTTCTATTGTGAACACGTCCCAGTCAATAAACTCATGACGTCGCAAACCAACTGTGGATGAACTACATTCGTCGCGAAAATTCGGTTCGGGGCAGCGGAAACTCGATGAATCCTGGCTGGATTTGGTGATTGGAATTGCATCTGCGATCAAAATTTGACAGATGTCACGTGATTTGACACGTGAAAAAAAAAAGTGGTGGATAAGTGATTACGTGACGTTCGTCAAAATTCGCTTTTTTTGCTCGCAGATGCAATTACCCCAATTACCGAACCCAACCACCGATTCAGATTTCGGTGACGTACGTGAGGTACACTTATAACATATGAAGGCAATAGTGAACAAAACAAGTAAGACCCACAATAGGGTATTAGAAGTTAATGGAAGAAGTAACAGTTAGGAAGGCAAGGACGGCAAGGTATACCTGAATGGGTTCCTTCAGTGCAATCTGATAACGTCGAACCAACCGAAGTTACCGAAGCCTGCTGGCGCACATTTGTTTATTCAAATAATACAAAGGAAATTATCAATGGTATTTCTCCAAAACTGGCCGACATCGATAGGTAGACAAAGAAAACAATTTATAGAAATAAAATGTTTAACGGAATTTGGAACCTCAGCGTCCTCAGCCGGGAACAGAAGTGACGAGACACCTAGTTAAACTAAAAGATCAAAAGGGAAAAGAAAAAGAAAAGTGACGTTGTGACAAACAGGGTTATTGATTATAAATATCACTCCCTCTATCTTTTTATTTGAAATTTTAGAAAGAAGTGTCCCAAAGAAAAGTTTTATGGTTGAAACATTTTTTTTAAAAAAACTTACTTTTGCATATAAAGGATGTTTTAGAAAAGCTGGTCGTGATCCAACTTTTCTTATTTTAAATGGAATACCCTGTATATTAGTATATTATTGAGTATTCGGATTCTACATAAAATCACAGCATATACAAAAACAATCTGCAGAGGCTAACTCGAGAATCGAGATTTGTATCCTCAAATGGCGGCGTGCGCAGAAGAGACATGCGTTGAATCTCGTGATTCTGCCGTAGCCGTGATAGGCTGTATCCTCGAATGGCAGCTTGCGCAGAAGAAATGCGCGTGAGAGTTCACCTGCTGTTTGTTTTTGTATATGCTGTGGTAAAATTCTTAGCAGATCTCATGTGATATATACCCTATACCCATTCATATACCTAAGTTCAACTCTGTTTTGGAAATATTGATAGTTGAAAATTGACTTTTTTGCAACTTTGTAAGGAATTTTCTAATTTTCAATCATGGATTAAATTCAAAGTTGGTGTCAAATGATTGCTCTAAAGTCTAAAATTAACCATTAAGGTTTTATAGTCTGCCAAAGTTCCAAAAAAGTTAAATTTTTTTTGGCTTTGATTTGCTTTCGCGGCGCTTAGGGGGCGCCGAATTTCAGTCTCACCCCCTAGGAATAGTCATATCGCTACGGCCCTGTTAACTGTATTTAATAGAATGGCTGCCGTATCTCTGTTTCTTCTTGTATTGGAGCCGTTATTGTGTCGTCCTTTGTAGAACCTGATGAATAGCACTATAAGTGTGATAGCAACAATGATAGTTACTAATGTAGCACTGAGGCTCGTGACTAGGAGGTGCTTTTTTACTGTTACCCAATGCGTAGTTTCAAGTTGTTGTTTGATGTTCGTTTCTTCATTCCTGAATTCATTGAGCTTGTTGGATGCGTCAATTACAGGTTCGTCAATTAGCGTGATTTCCCTTTCATGCATAACTGGGAATAATGATATATTTTGTAGTATGGGTTTGGAGAATGCTTCTAAGACAGTGACAGTATCTGACCTTTTAGGAGTTAGGATGTTCCTCTTAGTTTTAAGAGGCTATTTCTATAATAGCTGTTTGATTTAGTGCCACATCGTCCCGGGTTCCGTCGCAAATAATGGCAATTTTTGTTTTCTCAGGCGTAATTGCTAACCACGAGTTTGGAGTGTGTAGCTGCTTCCATATTATTGATGATATGGATTGTTGTCGGATTTTGCACGAAGTATATTCTTCTCTTTGATATATTTGATCTATTATGCAATTAGGACTTGTCTCTATGCCTCTTGTAGTAGTTGGTGAACATACGAAAACATTTTCTGCAATGTTCAGACAGATGCTCAACTCATCTTCAGATATTTGGAAGTATAGCTGTGAATCATAATCTACTGCTAATACTTCGTTTGGAATATCCAGGATCCAGTATGACTCTTTTTCTGTTTTTAATGGAATTGGAGTTGATCTGATTAGCATAAATTCGTTGTGTTCTATCATCACAAAATATCCATAGACGTGGATAAATTCTTCACTGTGTTCCACTTTGGTCTGGAGCACAGGATAAGATATTATATCGATATTAGACGGAATTTTTCTTGATGCAGATGCTATTATCTCTTCAACGTGGGTCAGAGATATTAGATCATATAGGTGGTCTTTATGGTAGTGAACATCTAACTATCGTCTATAATAGTCCAGAAGTTCATCTATGTAATTGGAGACAATTTGGTATGAACTGAGAACGTGAATTGTTAGTTTATTTGCATCCACTGTTCGATACCATATTTTAATTTCATTTATCGAAGCAATGCCTTCATTGATTTTTTCCCGGAATCTCTGGAGTTGATTGTTGATTTTGGATTCGGTGACATTGAAAGTAGATAGAGCATTGTTGGATTCTTTAAAATAATGAGAGTGGACTGTATTATTTATATATTTACATTTATTTACACACACGACTATTTACACTATTTACAATTTGCATTTTCTCGTTTTTGTTTACGTTTTTAGACTTATAGAGTCTGTAAAAATGGTCATATAGGACCTGCCCAGAATTATCTGGTGCGCTCGGTGAGGTTCGATTCGACACTGACTGTTCCCGTTGGTTCACTCGCGTAGATGCCGGAAGCCACATTACCAAAAACTTTGACAAGTGATTTTTGACACTGTTTGACACATACGCGCACACTTCCGGTGCATACCGGGAAAATTAAAATTTGAATTTTAAATTTACTGTTGGAATATTGTTTCCAACATGCTCGCGGCCAAGAAAGATTCTTAAAATTATTACAAATACTACAACATTGTAAACTTAAATTAAACGAGAGTAAAATATATGTGCATCGTTGCACAAAATAATTAAGCGATATAGCACTTATTAAATGGCTTATAGAGCCTCAAAAATTTGACTTATAGAGTCAAGTTATTACATATTTTATGAAACTAAGAAAGTTACATTATAGGTACATAGATTATGGGTAGCTTATAGAGCTTAAAAATTTGACATGGGTAGCTTATAGAGCTTAAAGGCTTGACTTATAGAGCCAAGTTATTATTTTATATAACTTAATAAGTTATACATAAATTATTGATAGGTTATAGAGCTTAAAGGCTTGATTTATAGAATCAAGTTATTATTTTATATGACTTAGAAAGTTATACATAAATTATAGACAGCTTATAGAGCTTAAAGTTTTGACTTATAGAGCCAAATACTTCTAGATATTGCTAGAAATTATTCTACAAAAAATATTTAGTAATGGCGACTTGAAATTTGTATTTACAAAATGTACAAATATTATAAAAAGTATTAAGAACCTTAACTATCTGAGGCAACTTAAGATCTAGGTATCTACAAAAATGTACAATTTTATGGAAAATAGTAAAAACCTTAAGTATCTAACTATATAAATATGTATAAAATTGACATTGAGTCACAAGTCACTCGATGGGTAAGACGGCAATTTTTGTTACCGACCTTAAATAGTTACCTGTTCGTGTTCGAACTTCAACGACTCGAACTTTGCCATCTTTCCCAGGTATTGTTCTTGTGATTCTGGCAATCGGCCATTGAAGAGGGGGTACATTATCCTCCTTCAGCAAAACTAAAAGCCCTTCCCTTAGGTTAGGGACCGAGTGTTGCCACTTAGGCCTACTCTGAAGCTGCGCTAAATAATCTTTGTGCCACCGCTTCCAGAAGTGTTGCTTCACCTGAGTAGCCATATTCCAAAATGACAACCTATTTTCCGGAATTTCAGTCAAATCTTTTTCAGGAAAGCTTGTTATAGCTGAACCGGTTAAAAAATGACCTGGCGTCAAGTATTCTAAATCGAAAGGATCGTTTGTTAATTGAGTTAGTGGCCTAAAATTTAAAATTCCTTCCACTTGGACTACTAGAGTGTTTAATTGCTCGTAGGTCAATCTGCGCTCTCCCATTGTTCTCTTAAGGTGGTGCTTGGCACTCTTGACTCCGGCTTCCCAGAGACCCCCAAATACTGGCGAGTAGCTAGGAATAAACCTAAAAACGATTCTTTCATTTGCAACAAAATGTATTATTTTATTTCTGCTTTCAGATTCGAAAAACCGGTTAAGTTCATCTAATTTGTTCTTTGCGCCTTTAAACGTTCCGCCATTGTCGCAAAAAACCTGTGAGGGTTTCCCTCTTCTAAATATAAATCTTTTGAAGGCCTCTAGGAAGTTATCGGTAGTCAAGTCCGACAAGACTTCCATGTGTATTGCCTTAACTGAAAAGCATATAAAAAGCGCAATATAAGATTTAGTTATTATAGGTTTTCGAATTCTTGACTGTTTAGTATAAAAGGGTCCGCAAAAGTCAATACCAACATTTTGAAATACTCTTGCAGGGTTAACTCTATCGCGAGGTAACGAGCCCATAAGCTGTTGCGAACAACGAGCTTTACTTTTAAAACAAATCACGCTTTTGTGTATATTTTTCTTGACTTCTCTGACACCATTTATTATCCAAAAATATTCATTAAGACTGCTCAAGACCTGTCTTTGTCCTGCGTGTAGTTCAGGATTATTTTTGAATCGTTTTTCGAGGTTTTCGAATCGTTTCAAAGCTACCGAGAAAGAATCTCCTAGATTTAAATCCTCAATATTTCTTTTCAAAGGTAAGTACACTTCAAATTTATTATTTATTTTAGACACAGTATTTTTAAAAATGTTTTCGCAAGCTTCTTGCTCACTAGAATACTCTTTATATACTAAAGGTACTTTTTCTGTTTCCCAAAATTTTGAAATTAATTCTTCCATTTTAGGTTCGTTATCAACAATACAATGAAATGAAGCTACAGCTAAACTGGACTGGATATTTTTCGAGTTGCTAGGTATGGAATCACTTACAACGTAACCCAGGTAAGTATTTTGCAAAATTAATCCATTTTTCCTCAAAAATATTTTTTCAGGTAACAAAATATCAAAAAATATATTCGCTCCCAAAAGAATTTGTATCGCATTTGGTTTATTGGATTCTAAATCAGAAAGTTTTATGTTTTTTGGAAGGTTAATAGAATTTTTACTAAATTCAAATTGTGGCAAAATGCCTGTTATCTCATCTACTATAGCGCAGGAGACATTTATTTTATAGTTTTGAACACAAGAATTAAGTGTTACGTCAATTGACTTTTTTACGTTCGTTGAATTATTCGAGACACCTATAATATTTAAATTGTTTGAAAACGTTTTATAACCTAGTTTATTAGCTAAATCTGTGACTATAAAAGACACTTGTGATCCGCTATCAATTAACCCACGAACAATCAAACACTCTCCATTACTAGTAAAAACCTTTACCTTTATTGTAGGCAGTAAAACCGAATCAAAACTTCCATCCGAGTAGCAATGTTTTGAATGTGCTGTTGCAGCACTGCTACAGGACTGGACTTGGTCCATATCTGTGTTAATATTATTTTTGTTTTCTTCTTTTCTAGATCTATCTAAGTGTAACAAAGAGTTATGATTTTTATGGCAATAATTACATTTGAAAGAATATTTACAAGTTCCATTATGGCTATTTAGACACATTTTGCATCTTTTACTTTTGTCAATAAAGGAAACTCTATCACCAACTGGTTTTGATTTAAAAAATACACAACTGTAAAGTTTGTGACCTGTATTTTGGCAAAATGGACACTTATTATTGTTATTATTATAGTTTGAACTCGTACTTACATGGCTGTAATTTGAATTTTTATTATGGTGAGCTACTTTATTTTCAGGTAGAGCAACAGCTTCGAGAGCAGCAGCTCTATTTTCCAAATAAATAAGAAAATTATCCAATGTGGGCATCTGCAATTGATCCCTATCTATTTGATAAGCCCTATTCGTAAACTGATCGAGCTTTCTTGAAAGTATGCAAATTAAAAGAGCATCCCAAGCCTGCACTGGCTGTTTTAAATTTTTTAATGCACCGAGCTGTTGTCCTATTTTACTAATGAATTTCCTAATGCTATGGGAAGAACTTTTTTGAATGCTAGGAATATCTAGGAGAGCATAAATATGGGAGTTAACTAACAGTGACTCATTATTGTATCTTTTCTGCAATATTTTAAAAACCTCATCGTAAGAGTCATTTACAATAGGAAGATTATTGATGAGAGCAAATGCTTCACCTTTTAAATAATTTCTTAAATAGTAAAGTTTTTCAACATCACTCAAACTTTTATTTTTATGAATAAATGCTATAAACATGTCTAAAAAAGGTTTAAATTCATTTAGGTTTTTTCCATCAAAGGTTGGAATTTCAATATGCGAAAGCTTGGCGGTTGATACATTATTATTTGCAGAATTCGAGGCAGAATTATTGTTAGATATAGCTAACTGTGGCGAGACTATAGGCTCATTATTTTGATTTGCTGAGATAAACTCATTAATTTCTGCAATTAAATCAAGATAATCTGACTCAAAAACGTCATTGGTTACTGCATTTTTATTAATTAGACCTTTTTCGACTTGTATTTCTATAAAAGTTTTATAACATTCATTAGCTGTTACCTTGCGAGCTTGAAACTTCTCAATTAAAAGATTAGTAACTTCATCGTCCCTATGCTCTAGTAGAAACCTTTGAATTCTTTGCATTGTTTTTGTACACAAATTTTCTCTTTCAATTAATTTTTCCATGTTTTTCTTATTTATAGCCTTGGCTTCGGCCTTAGACATTTTAAAAAATTAGATAATACCAAGATAATACGTAAAATTATTTGGATTGTGCCAATATAAATAAATTTTTGGGTTCACTTTAATTTTAATTGCAATAATAAATAAAGAGTAAACGTAAACAAGAAATTGTTCAGCTGACTGCCTGACTGGCCGTTGACAGTTGCTTTTGAAATTTAAAATTGGAACAGACTAACCATCTGTTGGCGTAATCTTGAACCTCTGCTACTGCTTACAGCGGTTTTGTTGTCGCTGTAGTTGACTTGAAGATGGCGCGAGTGGAGTGAGCCTGACAGATCCTTATTATTGATTGATCATTCCCGCCAATTTCCGCGCTTTTCATTGGAGGAAAGGAGGAATCCATTTTGTTTTTCTTGCACAAACCATGACGCCACATTGCATTTTGCATTGCACAATATTTTATTATTTTTTCACTGAGCCGTTTATAGAAGCATTCTCACTTTTGGGCAAGCTCTGGACACTGCAAACAACACATATCACCTTTTTGCTTCATACTTTTCACTTCGCGGCACTTTATCCGGTTACGATTGGACCAAAAAGAATGTTGGATTCTTTAAAATAATGAGAGTGGACTGTATTATTTATATATTTACATTTATTTACACACACGACTATTTACACTATTTACAATTTGCATTTTCTCGTTTTTGTTTACGTTTTTAGACTTATAGAGTCTGTGAAAATGGTCATATAGGACCTGCCCAGAATTATCTGGTGCGCTCGGTGAGGTTCGATTCGACACTGACTGTTCCCGTTGGTTCACTCGCGTAGATGCCGGAAGCCACTTTACCAAAAACTTTGACAAGTGATTTTTGACACTGTTTGACACATACGCGCACACTTCCGGTGCATACCGGGAAAATTAAAATTTGAATTTTAAATTTACTGTTGGAATATTGTTTCCAACAAGCATGTAGCATGAATTTGGTTTGATGGGTGGATGCCTTGATAAGCTCCTTCTGGTTTTTGTCTAATTCGTCAATATTCATGTAGATTTCATCGTTTACTCCGAACACTGCGGTTAATAGTTTTCCCAAAACTCCTCTTTTATCACGTTTGGATACCACAGTTTGTAGTCCATTTTGTATCCATTGAAATTGTTTTTCCTTTTCTTTTAAATGATGAATCAGTGACATGCATTGTGTGTTCATTTCCATTGATTTAACTTGCTGACAGAGGTCGTTTAATTGATATATTGCACCTTGAACGTTCATGGAATCGTTTAATATTTTGTTTTTCTCATTTAAGGTCAACTCTGAAAGTGCCCCTGTCTATTCGTGCATGTCCCATGTGCTCAATTTATAGTCCTGGTTGAGGATAATGTATCGAATAGTGATTTGCTTTGGACCCTTGAATCATCACAATGAATAGAATGGCGATCAATATCTTTTTCCAATGCTGTCTTGGGCTTCGTTTGTCATTGTTGTGGACTGGCTGTTGTTCAGTCTCGGCACTTGACAATATTGGAATTAAATGATGCGTAGATCTCTTGATCGGGCCTCCTTCTGCTCTCTTTATAGTAACCACTCTAACAGCTGTGTCTTTACCTGGATGCACTTCAGTGATTCTTGCTAGTGGCCATTTGCTTGGGTTGATATTCTGATCCTTTACTAGAACTAAATCTCCAATTTTGAGTGAATCCTGGTGATTCTTCCACTTGTAACGCTGCTGAAGTTGGTGGGGATAGTCATTTGTCCAGCTCTTCCAGAAATCTTTCTTAATTTTCTGAACTAGTTTCCATCTTCCAACAACGTCCGAGTTTATGTTTGTAGTTATTGGATCAGGAAAAGATATAATTTCTCTTCCAATTAGAAAATGACCTGGAGTTAATGTTGCTAAATCATCTGGATCATCTGATAATGGGCACAGAGGTCGAGAGTTAAGGCAAGCTTCTATTTGGTGAGTTAATGTAGTCATTTCTTCATAGGTAAGTGGTGTATCGCCAATCATTCGTTTTAAATGGTACTTCATAGACTTGACGCCAGCTTCCCATAATCCTCCAAAGTGAGGAGAAGCTGGGGGAATGAAGTGCCATTGGGTTCCACCTGCAACTAAGGTATCTTGGATCTCTGATTTCTGTATTGTATTATAAATTTCATCATGTAGTATCTTACTGGCTCCTATGAAGTTGGTACCATTGTCACTATATAGATGTGCACATCTTCCTCGTCTAGAAATAAATCGCCGGAAAGCTGCCAGGAACGTGTCTGATTGTTAATTTGTAGCAAGACAGACAAAGATTGAAATATACCCTTTATAGGATTTGTACCCTCTGCCCTTTGTAGTTTTAATTTGGATAGGTTCTGCGTAGTCGACACCGGAATGTAGGAATGGGTGCGATGGTGTTATTCTGGAGACTGGAAGATTTCCCATCTGTTGCTCGATTGTTTGAGCCTTGAATCGCGGGCATCTTACACAGTGGCTAATAATCGTCTTTACTCTACGTTTTCCATTTATTATCCAGAAACGGCCTCTTGTATACGATAATGTCTGTTTATTGCATCCATGTAGTGTATTGGCGTGAGCGTTCAATATTACTAGCTTTGTCAGGTGACTCGCATAGGGTAAGATAATTGGATGTTTGCTATCGTAACGTAGCATAGAGTTTTGTAATCTTCCTCCAACTCGTAACACTCCTTTGTCATCCAGCCATGGAGTGAGATTGAGAATTTTGCTATCACTGTCTAGCTGAGACTCTTTTTTCAGCTTTTGTATTTCTGCTTTGAAATGTTGGATCTGATCAATCTTGACTAGGTGTGTTAGGGTGTCTACCAATTCATCAATTTTGAATAAATCGTCTGCAGTACGATACAACTCGAATCATGTGGTTTAATGAAGAAAATCGCTCTATAATTTCATTTTTGGGTTCATTGCTTTGAGTTGCAATTGTAACATGGTGACACGTTCTGGCCTCCTCTGTGGTGACTGATATCTGGTCCGTCGGTGTTATGGCAGTGGCGGCTGGCCCTAAGGGGCCAAGGGGCCGTGGCACTGGCGCAAAATATGTCGGTCCTTTTGAAATATTTTTTTTTGTTTTAGTTCAATAGTTATTACAATCGTCAGATCAAATTGCTTATCGTTTTATAATTTGATGCCGACGGAAAAATTTCTGTCATTATTATTCCTAAATTTCCTAGACACTAATTCAAGCGACTGACTAAACTAAACTCGCTGGACTATCCGTCCGAGCCCATCTCACAACGGCCCCGCTGCAACACGGCAATACGTTGGAAAAGGTCACGCCGCGCTCCCAGTAACCAGCTGTTTTTATACGTATAAACGGGGCCACCTGATCGAACGGCCCGGCGCGGCGCGGCAATATAATTTGAGAGTCGGTTCGCGGACATTGTGCATATTTTTTAGCAACGTCGCGGCATCTTTGTCGGCATATTTCTTTGAAGCGCTTGCCGCACCGCACAGGAGTCAGTTTCGTCTGGTAAGACAGCAGTAGATATTTTTTTATAAGTTTGATTCCTATTTGATTTGTATCGTGCCTTATGTTTTATTTTATATAAAACTGTTTTAATAAATTTCTCTTATTCCGCCCGTGCTTCATAAAGAAAACTCCGAACACCAAAGGAATTTAATTTTTCTTACTGTCTCATTTGACTATCGATAGACAGTCAACGTTGACTCCAGGAATATCTTAGTGGTTAGATTTTTTAGCGGCGTCCCTGGCGTCATAGTGCGGCATCTCTGGCGCCATAGGGCGGCATATTTCTTTGAAGCGCCTGCCGCAAACCGTAAAGAAATCAGTTTCGTCTGGAAAGACAGTGCAGTAGATATTTTTTATAAATTTGATTCCTATTTGATTTGTATGGTGCCTTATGTCTTATTTTATATAAAACTGTTTTATTAAATTTCTCGTACTCCGCCCGTGCTTCATTTATTATTTTGTAGAAATGGTAAATGCCCACGTTTGAATTGAGAATAAATGAAAAAAAATTTCGAGGCATGTTTTTTTCACAACTTTTAGATCAAAATTTGGGTTAGTTTGGGTCAGTCCAAAAAAATCTGCGCGCATCTGGGGTTCCCCCCTGAGTGTGTGCACCGCCAACTTTTCCTCTCATCAGCCGCCACTGTGTTATGGTACTCGATTTCAACCACGATGGACCAATCCACCACATTGTATGATTTTTTAATAAAGTTGGGCTTATCCCTCTTGTTCGCACGTGATGCCAATCTTGATGCGGAATAAGTTTATTGATTTCTGCTACTCGGTTGGCTACAAAATTCTTCCACCTGAACGGATCCCCTTTTATCCATGATAGTGCTATTGTAGAGTCTGACCAGGCATGTACGGGGGAATCATGTAGTGATAAGGTTGTAGCAGTCTTTTTTAGTAAATGTGAAAGAAGCACGGCAGAACATAACTCTAGTCTTGGCAACGTAACTTTCATTCTTGCTGGTGCTACTTTGGATTTAGCTGTTAGCAGAACTATTTGTGTTTCATCCAGGGAATTCTTGACTTTCATGTAAACTACGGCTCCATATGCCTTCTCGGAGGCATCACAAAAGCCATGTAGTTCCACGTGACTGTTTTTTACTTGGTAGGTCCACCTGGATACGGCAATTTTCTCGACACTCTTTATAGTTGGGGAGCTGGCGTCAAAAACATGCAAGAGTTTTCGCAAGGCGGATATTTTCAAAATAGGTCGTACTTTAGTGCTAGAATGCTAGTGTACAGTCAGCACTCACAGTTCCGGGACAGCTGGCTCTGGGACGCGGGCCAAGTGGTAATTTTAAGAAGCATCTAAACTGTTTTCTCAAAGCTCAAAATTTATAGAAATTTTGCACATTATCTGTTTGAAGGTCACAGATAACGTATGTAAATCGTCAGACGTCTAGTTCGTTGCAAAAAGGGGGTCAGACGTCCTCAAAGTTCTTATTTTATGGCATTTTCTTCAAATATATTTGTCAAATACCTGCAAAAATATATTTTGACAGGACACCGAAGAAAATGCCATAAAATAAAAACTTTGAGGACGTCTGACCCCCTTTTTGCAACGAACCAGACGTCTGACGATTTACATACGTTATCTGTGACCTTCAAACAGATAATGTGCAAAATTTCTATAAATTTTGAGCTTTGAGAAAACAGTTTAGATGCTTCTTAAAATTACAACTTTGCCCGCGTCCCAGAGCCAGCTGTCCCGGAACTGTGACTGCTGACTGTACACTAGCATTCTAGCACTAAAGTACGACCTATTTTGAAAATATCCGCCTTGCGAAAACTCTTGCATGTTTTTGGCGCCACCTCCTGGACTATTAGTTCTGTTCGGAAAATTTCCCATTTGCTCCTAATGGAGAGTGGCACAGGATCATCCCATTTTAGCTCTTGCAGCCATAGTTCTTGGATAAGGAGCTTCGCCCTGATGATTATTGGAGCTAACCATCCTAGTGGGTCGAATAACTTAGCAACTTCTGAAAGAATGCTCCTTTTAGTAATGTTATCACTGGTCGATATTTCAGTTTTGAATCTAAATGTGTCATTATACGGAGCCCAGTGGATACCTAGAGACTTTCTTATGTCATCTTCAGTTATTTCCATGGCTGATTGATCTTTAAGTTCATTTGGAAGTTGCTGTAGTAACTCTCGTTTGTTGCTGGACCATTTCCGCAACGTGAACCCTCCTCGTTGAAACATTTTGACGAGTTCGTCTTGTAGTGATAGCTCGAGTGATAGAGTTTCTTCTATAGTGTCAGCAACTGAAAGCAAATCATCGACATAAAAATCTTTCATTGCTGCTCTGGATGCATCCGGAAAGTTGCATCTCTCGTCGTGGGCAAGCTTTTGTAATGTTTTAATAGCTAAGTATGGCGCTGCTGTCGTCCCATAGGTAACAGTTGTTAAGCAGTATTCATTAATTGGTGTGTTATTGTCAAATCTCCATAAGATTTTCTGATACTTCAAGTCATCAGTGTGAATTTTTATCTGCCTGTACATTTTTTCAATGTCAGCTGTTATAACTACTTTATGTGACCTCCAGCGTAGCAGTATATCTGACAGTTCTGGCTGTAGTCTGGGACCTGCATACATGGTATTGTTGAGGCTCAATCCTGAAGAAGTTTTACTGGAAGCATCAAAGACCACCCTTAACTTTGTTGTAGTGCTGGATTCTTTGAACACCGGTTGATGTGGGATAATATATTGATGCTGTAGTTCTGTATGTGGAAGCATTTCCATGTGCGCAAGGTTTAGATATTCTTGCATAAATTCCTTATAGGCGATTTCTAATTCTTTGTTACTGCTCATTCTTTTCTCTAGTTGAACCAGTCGTGCGACGGCTCGTGATCTAGAAACTCCTAATAGACTCTCTTTTCCATTGAATGGAATTCTAACTGTGTATGTTCCATCTGTATTTCTTGTAGTGGTAGCATCGTAATGTTGTTCACAATATTGATCATCTTCTGATAATGGAAGTGTTTGCGAGACCTCTTCAACTTCCCAAAATTTAGTTAATTGCTTATCTTCTTCAATACATGTTATCATGCTGACAACTTGTAGTTTGTTTCCAGAATTTTTTGTTAGGTTCCCGGAAAGAATCCATCCTAATTCTGTTTGTTGGCCAAGGAGACCATCTTCAGTTTTTCGTATGCCTTCCAAGATTAGCTGGGCATATTCTCGGGCTCCGAGGAGTATATCTACTGGACCAGGTTTATAGAATGTTGGATCAGCAAGGACGTCGTTCTTCCATCGTAATATGTCTACGTGAAGGTCTACTCCAGGAAGAGTTCGTGTTAGTTTAGGTAGAACGATTCCGAGAACATCAAGTTGGAAATTGCTGGAAAATCTCGGCTTAATTAGTAGCTGTAATTGGGATTTTGACACTTGTGGTTCTCCTGCGCCAAGTCCTGTAATTTTTGCTTGAATTTTCTGTTTGGGCAGGGCAAGTAGACTTGCAGCCTCTTCGGTTATAAATGCAAGAAAATAAATTATTTTCTTATTTCTATTGTATTGTAATTGTTTCCAATTTTTCTTCTGGCAAGTTACTATAGCAAGCCCGTTTGCCTGGTTCTTTACTGAAACGTGTACACAAAATGTCATCACGGCAAATTGCCGCTGCTGCTGCTGCAGTTGTGATCCCGGTTGTGATATAAACTGCTGGACAAATGAAGCGGAACAAGAGAATTTTTAGTTTACCTTTGGATTCCAATATTACGCGAACCAAAGAAGAAATCAATGAGCGGTTTGTGTAATTTAAGGGATAATTCCGCAAACCGTTCATTGATATCTTTTCCAGTTCGCGTAATAATGGAATTTAAAGCTAAGCTAAACATACGCTTGTTCCGTTTCATTTGTCCAGCAGTTTATATCAAATTGAAAAATCAAACTTGCTTTGAATTTCATTTTCAGATGTCTCCAACAGTCCTGCTAATTTTTCTAGAGCGGCTTGCTTCTTCACCCTATTCTTAAAATCTTTACAATGTACATTCCATAATTCAGGATACAGTTCAAAATTTTCTATCAACATGGTAGTTTCTTCCCTATTCCAAACACGTTTCTCCATTTTTGTGAATAGGTATATAAAAACCTCCACTTGAAAACACGTCCTTTTAAAACTTACTGCAAATATTTTGGAACGGTCTCAAAAACAAACCGTGCAAACTAATCTGCTCAGATCGGCCGTGTACACTACACGCTCTAACAACTCGGCAAGTATTTGGCGGGCAAGTAAACTTGCAGCAAGATTTCTCTGCGCTACTGTTTACATGCAATGCAAGTGACTTGTGAGAGTGCTCTAAGCAAATTTACTTGCAAATGGACACGAGGCTTAATAAGTCTTCTCAGGAGTAGGTCATTTGGTCCACAATTTAACTTGTCTTCCAGCTTGTTCGAGTTAATTTTTCATGATGTGTCAAAGTTCTCCGTATTTACGGGAAAGCCAAATTCTCCCATGGAGATCATGTACTTCTCAAATTGGTTTTGTCCGTCGGCATCAAGCATCAGGTTGTTTTCCAATCGGCTTGGGGTGTTTTCCTTTCAATTTAATATAAATTGTTCTCCTCGGAATATTGTATTTCGCCTTCGCCTCTGCTTTCCTATGTGAAAGATGTCCAGTTCTGACTTCTTCCAAACATGCTTCAAGTGATTTTTCACTATAATCACTGTATCTTCTCGCTCCAAGTCTTCTTTTGTGTGTTCTGGGCATCTCTAAAAAAAATTGCATTAGAACGAAAAACTTTGCGCCACAATTGGAAAAACAAGGCAATACAAATTTGAACAGATGCGAAGGATACTTTTCGCCAGTTATCGTGTGGTGCAAAGTATCCCCATATTTTCTATATTTTGACACTTCAAAGAATTATTTTTTTCTGAGATTGACAAGAAATGTCAGCATTTTTGACCGGTTGACAGGTCGCAAAACCCAATATTCTGGTATTTTAATGTTGTTTCAATAGTTGCTAAGGAATCAATGAATAACAATACGAGAATCACTTTTCCGGCCTAGGCCGGGAAAGTGATTCTGTACTGCTGAATAATTGGAACAAAAATACAAACGTTTAACAGATATTTAACCGATCTCAGAAAAAATAGTACGTGTATTTCGGTGGAAAAGCACATTCTCGGCCTTCGGTGTTTGCCGGCCTCGGCTACGCCTCGCCCGTCAACTTACACCGTCGGCCGAGAATGTGTCACTTTTCCACCTAAATACACAATACTATTTTTAAATGTTTGTAGATTGTTATGAAAAGGAAATATTGGTGGTAGTTTCCAAATAATACATCAAAGATATAATAAAAAATTATTTACACCGTTTCCACCATTAATGTTTTCTTTCGCGTCAAAACCCCTTAGCAGTTCTTGAACGCTCCAACTCAAGGGGTAATCTATGGATGCATATACAACCATGAATACACCCAAGCGTTTGGTTGGTTCACTACATTGAATCTCTCTGGAAAATATTTATGAGCTTTTTTCTCAAGTGGCGTAATCAATGAACTATAACCAAAAACTGGAATGCTAACACATAAGGACGAACGTGAAGCCTAGTGCGGCTGCTGCGGAGGGGATACCTGTTTTTGTCGCACTCATTATGTTAAATGGCGAAAATTGCTTCCAACACGTATTCCAGTCGATGAAACCTGTGAAGGGAAATATGACAAAACTATCGAAAACGTCATATGTCAGCGAGCAACAGAAAAAAAACAACATTCCCCTTTGTGGCATCTGTCTTTCATGGCTACATTTTTTTGGCAGATATGGCAATGTGTGCGCATTCCAGTTTTTAGCTATAGTTCATTGGGCGTAATTTATCCCCTCATGGCGCAAAATAACCCCATTTTACGGTATAGAATTTTTATTTCTTTAGCTTGATGATAGAAAAGATTGTCTAGAGAAAAACATTCTCAATCTGAAATACAAATATTTCGGGGCGCCTGCGCCTTCTGGCAGATAATAATGGCGGTTTATAAGAGGATAGCCCCTTGCGAGCCGCGGATGGCCTGCCGTGCCTCTACCAGTGATGTGCCTGTAGACAATGTCAACGTAAACAATTGATTGTCTACGCGTAGACAATTCGAATTGTTTACGTGAGCATTTGTCTACACATTGTCTACATGCGGCGTAAACAATAACTTATTTTAAAAAATTCGAAAAAAAATATCAAAAGTTACTATAATATCACTATCACTTCGATACAAGCATTCACTGATTATAAAATATCAGAAAAACCAATAATAAAATAAAAATAAATTAAAAAAAGGAAAGTGTGAGGTTAGAATTAAACGTCATTTATATTATTTTACATTGTTGACACGTTGTCTACATTGTCTACATTGTCTACATTGTCTACACGTAAAGTAGACAATGAAAGTCTACGTGTAGACGCACATCCCTGGCCTCTACCAGCCCGGCTATCTACCATAGGCCCGTGGTCCGTTATTCCAAGGTTTGCCGCGGCTAGTGGTTGGTTAGCCGACTTTCAGCCACTACGGGCACTACGGCCTGGCGGACATGCCCTACCTACACGCCGAGCCGGCTGACGACGCTGACGTTGGCACAAGAGCTTGGTGGTAGCGCCAAAACAATTCTAAAAGGTTAAGGCAAGGAGTGCTGCGTTGCCAAATTGACGTCAAAGTATATTATTTTGTTTGGGTTAGATTTTCCTAACAGCTAACAGGTGCGGACAATGTTTATTGTTTAACGAGTGACGGAAACAGCAGTTTTTGAAATGATTTTTGACGAGAATTGTTTATTTTTCAATGGTCAGAAAAACTTTTTGCAGATGCTAGTTTGTTTGTGCAATCAAAGATTAGGATTTTGTTGGAATTTTCGACATTTTTATACAACAATCGTGAGCAGGATTGCTCTGCTCATCCTAATAAGGCGTACGTTCACCAATTCTTGAGCAGGCAGGGTCTGCGGGTGACGTCGCCACAGCTGCTAATAGTGATGACGTCAGCCGCAGACCTCGATGGAAGGCTTGCGATTCAGGCTGTGCTCGTTATTTGATTTTTTCGTCGATTTTAAATGTAGAAAATGTGATTTTAACAAGATTTTAACGTTTAAGTATTCATTTTTTTGTGTGCTTTAAACTCGAATAATGCATTTCACTCCAAGAGTTGAAGTACCCATGCAGCTGACATAGCAGTTGGCAAACACCTTCAGCTCAATAAGCAGTCCTAAAATCTGTTTTTTTTTTAAGATAAGTCAAAATGACATTATGTTGGCAATATAATGTAAAATTGTCAATGCTTCAAATTTTTTATGTAGAAAAGGCTTGTGTTGCCAACAGTTACTAAATTTTTGACTTGGAGAATTATCTTTAAAAAAAAACAGAGTTTACTAGGGATTGAAAACAGGATAATCTCTGCCACCTGAAACTAAGATGATCCATTTTTTTCCTACGAATGTCCGGAAAAAAAACTGTTGGCATGCACAAAGAGTAATCTTTCCGAACACCGTTGAGAAAAATTGTGTCCCTTAAGCCTAGTACTCATAACAGCGAAACTCGCTCTTTTTCGACATTGCTTTGACAATTTGACGTTTGGTTCACGCATAGAACGTCAAATTGTCGTGGGAATGTCAAAAAAGAGCGAATTTCGCTGTTATGAGTACTAGACTTAACACTTGCGAGAAATGGTATTTCCCGCACTTGTTAGAAAAATAACAATTTTTTTCCGAATTTGATATGAAAAAATTTTCCGCCCTGTAGGAGAACAAACGAGTTTCCAGTTCCACTCCAACCAAAAGGCAGTGCTTCAAAATACAAAATTTGTAGTTTCAATTTTATTCAATTTTCAATTTATTCAATCATAAGCAGTCTAATCAAATTATGAAAGATTATTATATTCTGTGTCCACTCAAAACTCAAAAGGCCGGGATAATAATAATAAACAACTGTGGTGGCGTGGCGTGGCGCTGATTCCAGTCTAAACATGAAAATGCCAAAAATTGCAACGTCGCATATAAATTGTTTCGGGGCTACCACCAAGCTCTTGTGACGTTGGCGGTCCGCACATGGCAGTTCGGCAAATCACTTTCGTCCCGTTGTCGGACCAGCCACTTTGTGTTTGTTAGGTTGTGATTGGTCGAATTCCTTATGCGCCTATGCTATCCAATTATGCAGGTTTGTCTGGGATGGCCTCAGTGTTGCCAGAATTGAAGGATTTCCTTCAATATGAAGAGTTTTGGTCTAAAATTTTGACTACTGAAGGATTGAAGGTTTTTATCCGAATTTGAAGGATTTTGAGGCAAATTGTATATTCATCAAATATTCCAATCATTTCACCAACAAATTTAATTTTTATTAAAACGAATTAATTAGTTGCATGGCGCCACTGCGTCAGTTTGTGTGCTGTAGCTCAGGCTTTAGGTTCAAAATTCAATAATAGTTATTTATGTATCAAGGGTACCTACTAAGTCAGTGGTTCCCAAACTTTTTTCTTTTGCGTCCCCTTTCTGAAATCAACAAGTGGTCGCGCCCCCCTTTCTTCCCCCATTGTACAAAAACCTTTTTTTTCACTTACTGTAACTCGTCTGAACTGGACTTTGCAAAAGGAAAAATGGATATGACAGTGCGCTGTAGCAATTACTGTATTCCTTTTATATATCGAGTAACACCGAACGTGTCGCTCTAAAGCTCCTCGGAGTTACTCCAAAATACACAATTCAGAATAATTCAGATATTATCATTATACTTTAATATTACCATTAGGTACCTAAAAAAGCTTCTTGCACCCCCCGCAAATTTGGTGCATCAGGGGAAAGGGGGATGCACTATGAGCGACTCGAGTGCTTTCACGCACTTTTAAAAGGAACGTTCACGCTTTTGACACTAAGCAGCTCCGAGTAACCCAACTGGTAAAAAGAATACAGTAACAGATCGCATGGCAAAGCTGCTTTGGCTTATGTATGCGCTGTTGCAGGATTGTAGACATCTTTTTTTAAATTCTAACTGATTTTTTATTTTTAAGCTTAAAATTTGTATTTATTGTTTAGAAGACTTACGCCCCCCTCAATGTTGCTTCACGCCCCCCTAGGGGGGCGCGCCCCCCAGTTTGGGAACCACTGTACTAAGTAGATGATTATGCCCTGGACGGCGATTCTCGAATCGTGTGATCTCTGTTCTCATAGGAAAAGTACGCTAGGTTTCTATTAAAATCTATTACGACGTATTCTCGAAATTAGGGACCGTTCACTTCCTATGAAAGTTGAGAGAATTTTATTCTACTACTTTTTTTGAAGAGAACGTCTGTTCTCGGGAGAACCAAACGTCCAACATGCGCTTTATTTTGTCAATTGTGCAGTCATCATCCATGGTATTTTTTTGTTTCTTTTGCAAATCATTTATTTATTATCAGTAATTGCCAATTGGGTGCATTTGGATATTGTGTTCAAGTGGAAAATACTGTCTAATACGAAAACGTAGGAAACCATGAAAGCTGGGGTTATAGGAAGAATTCTTGTAAACTCTGTCTAACGAAAGTTGAACGTTGAAGGTCACTTACTCATCTTTGTAACCATAGGATTCACACGTTCGGACCTTTTTTGGTGTGATAAACACAGTGCGCGTGCAATAAAGACAGCAGCAAGAATCATGTCTGTGATATATTCGAGTAAGTGACCTTCAACGTTCAACTTTGGTTAGACAGAGTTTACTGAATGATCTACTAGATGCAGAAGAAGAAGAAAGGCATATAAGCAGATTTTACAGAAGAGAAAATCCCTTTGATTTAACGGATAATAAATTTGTAAAACTCTTTTGATTAGGCAAAGATCTTTTTCGAAATTTAATTGAGTTAACGACACCTTTTATACGGGCTTCAACTAGAACTTTATCAATAAAAACTGTGGTTAAATCGGAGGTAAATTTTCCACTTTGAAGTTTCTCATTCTGCCTTATATGAGCATTTCTTTTGGAGTATGATTTATAGGTGAACATCTTGATTTTTCCAAATGCATTTTCCACATGAACCAAACAACACGAAATAAAAATTGTAGGTAAATAGGTTTTTGACGTGTTGGAACAGACCTATTCCAACACGTCAAAAATCGTCCCATGAACGGTTCCGAAACCACTCAGTGAACGAATTTTGGTTTCTACGCACAAATTTTACGCTTTGCGCAGAATCGTGACGGTGCATTGTACGGTTTCCTGCTGTGTTGGAATAGACCTGATTAATAGACACTTTAATTAAGTTGGACCAAACACGTTAACGTAATCTTTAAACGTAAACCCTATTTTTAACTGTAGCGTTGAGTGACCGTCGGTGCTCACAAATCAGTTTAAGTTAAATTTTCACGTAAACGTTAACGTTATATCTCACAATCATGACCTAACCTCCAAATTTTGTTCTGGAAAGGACAAATTAGAAATTATTTTTTGTATTTTGATTATTTTGAATTACATGACACCTTTTTTTCAAGGTTCGGCAAAAATCGACACCGGCAATCTGACTTTCGGGCCCACTCGGTTTAACGAACGTTTACGGATAAGGTACACGCAAAGACCCGCTAAATAACGTGACACGTAACACGCTATTTTTGGTAAAAAGAAACTGCGTATGCGCAGCTGTCAAATCTTACGTTAGCGTTAACGTATTTTGTCTAACTTAAAGTGTCTATTGATTTGATTTTCAGTAAATCAATAAGCAAAGAATGAGGTTCCGTCCCAAAACACAAATAAAACAAACTGATTTTCTTCTTTCTCATGACATTCGTCCTTTTAACGCACTAAAATTGTGGCTAATTCTACATATTACTGTTGGCAACAACGCATTATGATTTGACAAGTTTTCTCTCATTCTATCATATTCCCATACTTTCGAGAATACCAACTTTGGCACCAAGAGAACGAGTGTGCGATGTGATATCTCACTTCTCTTAGGGGAACGTTCACTTCTACCAAATTCGAGAATCGACTACCTGAGGGCGACACTCTTACAAAGCCGAGGGCCTCTGGCCCGAGGGTTCGTAAGTCGCCCGAGGGTATATATCTATTAGTACCCGTGGTGCATACAAACTTTTATGTCATACCAGTTGTGTCACTTCGCAGTCATACCAAAAGTGTCACTTCGCAAATTGTCATCAGTGTGCAAACATCATCATTTTTTGACAGTTGTACAAAAAATAATATGTTTATAAGCGTAAATTTATATTTTTTTAATAAAGAATAAGTTAATCGAAAACTGTTTTTTGCGTATTTATGCCCGCGCGGGCCATAATGTGTACTTTATGCCCGCACGGGCATAAAGTAATGGATTATGTAGATGGTATCTAAGGTATAAAAACACAATAATGTATTGGTATGACATAAAAGAAATTTCGTTCATGTTAGTCAAGGATAATACACACTACCACCATAGCCTATCCTCATGAGGCCTGTTTGGAACAAATCTGAAGCCTCCCACCACGCCAAATCACCGGTTGTTACGTAGGCAGCATGTCCTTTCTCGTTTTGACGTAGGCTGTTTGCACTACAGGTTATAATTCCGCGGGCTTTTACCTTATGGATACTTGATTTTACTATATTAATTAACATTCTAAAACAATTCTTTTTTAAATTTCGTTTTCATCATCTTCTAAACTACGACCGCTAGTGCAAACAACTGACGACTCAGTTATGACGTCGGAAATGGTTACAAACCAATATGGCGGCGATTACCAAAAACGAGGCCGATAAGCAATCCTTAGAAGTGTGTATTATCCTTGCATGTTAGTGTTTTTTTCTGGTAAATTATTTCGTTGTGCCGGGACGGGTTTAATCCATTTAAATTTATAAGGTCGAGTGATATACGGCTGGATTATTTCCTGAATAATTAGGATTGAATTTTTGGCGTCAATCCTATCCAAAGAGTTCTATTTATTATAAAATGTCAGAATATTTCTATCAAAATTCTGTCTTAAAGGTAAACAAAAACTTAATCGCTGATAAACAGGTCTTGTGTACACTTATTTAAACAAAATTTATTCAAAAAATGACGTTGTCTGATTTGTCTATTTTATAATGAATGAAATAATCACTATTATCCATGGTGGTGAGCGATAATTGTTCAACAATTATTGTTAACCAATAACAATTATTGTTGTTGCCTCAGAGCGAGTCAGAGTCAATGAATCACTTCGTTCACTCCAAAAATAGGGCGAGGCCGCTCGCACTGCTAAGCCGCGTACAGATTTTGCAAGGCTGCCTCAGGCTGCCCCGCGCGGCTGCCGCAGTGCGAGCGGCCTCGCACTACTTTTGAAGTGGTAGTAGAAGCTAAGCACGAGGCAACGCGAGCCGTCATTCATTGACTCGCTCTGAGGCAACAACAATGTCGCTCACAACCAGCAAACACGTACAAACTCGGGAAATGCCGCACTAAGAGGCTTCTTTGAGCACGACCAAAAAACCGACTGAGCATCGCTCACCGCGAGGCTGCCTCTTAACGCGGAAGACAGTGAGTCGAGGCTAGGGTTGCCAGACGTCCTGGATTTCGCAGGATGTCCTGGATTCAGGGTCTTGCATCGTGCGTCCTGTCGGAGTTGTCCGCAGGACACCAAATGTCCTGCATTTCATAAAATCCTTACTCTATTAATAAAAATATAAATTTTTGTTTTACTTTTATTTCGGCTGAGACCTATCTATTTTTACCTGTATGCGCGCGCAACACGAGGCAATGCATTTTTATTGGCTAACTAGTACAGGTGTGAAGTAATCCTTTTGCACGCTGGGCATCTGCTTGTCCTTGTTCATTGCCCGTGGTCTGACAAGGATAAAATTATGCTTGTTATTTAACTTGACGTAGCTTGACAAGTGATCGATTTCCAATTGTTTGTGTGTTTGATTGACAAATACGTTGCATGTCACGCGGTTTTCCTCCTTCCTTTTTTATCCCGTGCAAATAATAAGAACGGATTGCTATACGTAAGCAGGGCCGTGCATAGGGGGGTGCGGCCGGTACAAATTACCAGGGCCCGGGTTCCGTAGGGGCCCGGCCCGCCATCTCGAAAGAAAAGTTTTATGGTTGAAACTATTTTTATTTTTTTTTTCAAATCACTTTCGCATATACCCACAGTGTTTCGCAAAAGCTGGTCATTGTCTAACTCCCTTTATCCGAATGGAATACCCTATACATATATATATTATTGAATATTCGGATTCTGTGTAAAATTCTGAGCAGATTTCATGTGATATACCCTATCATCTGTTTTGAGTGTTTTGGAAATATTGACATTAGTTGAAAATTAACTTTTTTCTATGAGTATTGAATAATATGCGTAATATACATCCATTTTCTATCAGGGGCGCCCGCAGAAAAATATGTAGGGGGGGTCAAAATCATTTGAATAAATTTTTTCTGCGTAAAAAAGGGCACTTCAGTCTAAATAATCATAATAAATAAATATTTATATAAAAAAACTTAAAACATTCTTTCTATCTAAAAAATCACCAATTCGGAGATACTTAGGTATACAGGGTGACAATTGGAAAAGTAGTAATCGGCAATATCTCTTAGACAAAAAATACTATCAGGAAGATCTCAAATACGTATTGGGGGATTGGAGGGGGATCCAAAATGGGGCACTTTTCAAGCCTCACCCCTTAGGGGGTAGCTACCCTAACTTATTTTTTTTTAAATACAAACCTGCCTTGTGTTGCACATCGTTCGATAGCTCCTTGCTTTCCCTTTACCGTCTTATAGCAAAATCTTAAATCGTACGAACATTTTTGAAAAATACACCATTTCCAACAGTATTTTAGGAAGCTTCCATTGTATTCTAGAATAGTCATTTGTATTTAAGAAATTTATTCCATTATACATAGGGGATTTCTTAAAAACAAATGAGAAAATGACTATACTAAAATACAATTGAAGCTTTCTAAAATACTGTTGGACATGGTGAAGTAATTTTGACTATCTGTAAACAAAAAAAATCTGCCATAAAAGTCTCCGACACACATCGACCAAATAATGTGTTTATTGTAATTCTATCTGCTTCTGCATGCCTCCAAAGAGGAATAAAACACCTTTCAAAGGAGGTATCACATGAGGTAGTTTCTCATTCTACACCATTTCAACCTCAATTTCGGAAAAAGTAACTTTTATTTAGGAAAATGTAAATTCAAATTTGCAAAAAGTAAATTCAAATTCGGAAAAAGTAAATTCAAATTCGGAAAAAATACATTCAATTACGGAGAAAATAATGTTATTTTTCATAGAATTGGTATTTTGAATTGATTGAGTTCTTTATCTATTCAGAAAATCAAAAAATTTGTCCATATTTCTCAAAGAGACCCGATTTTTAAACCATAAGAGAAAGAAAAATTTACCAAGTCTACGAAATAGAAGAATCAGATATTGAATTAATAGATCCAAATAAAGGAATATTTATAAAGGAAAAAGAACATTCGAGTGACATCAATTTATCAAGACAAGATGTTATTAGGAAGTTTCAATGTTACACTTGCAATGCTACATTTAAAACCAAATCAAATTTGAAACATTATTCAATAACACATTTGAATATTTGTCCTTTCGAATGTAACACTTACAAAGCGGAAAAAAATGAGTTACAGCGACATATATCAACACTCTTGGATATTTTCCTTTTAAATGTGATACTGGTAAGAAAAAATTTAAAGGAAAAGGTGATTTGAACGCACACATATTAACACACTCGGACGAGAAGAATTTTAAATGCAACATATGCAATGCAAAATTTAAAGAAAAATGTAAATTAGCAAAATTGAAACAAAAAGGTAAATTGAAAAGTCACATATCAACAGACTTCGATAGTTATCTTTTTGAATGTGACATTTGCAAAGCAAAATTCAAAGGAAAAGATTGTTTGAAGAGACACAAACTAACACATTATGATATTTATCTTTTTAAATGTGACACATGCAATGCAAAATTTGAACACAAACGTAGTTTGAAAAGCCACATTAACACACTCGGATGAGAAGAATTTTGAATGTAACATTTGCAATGGAAAATTTAAAAGAGAAGGCGATTTGAAGGAACACATATTGATACACTTAGATATTTAATTTTTTTGAATGGGACATTTGCAAATCAAAATTTAAACGGAAACGCGATTTGAAGATACACAAACTAACACAGTCGGGTATTTATCCATTTGAATGTGATACTTGCAAGGCAAAATTTAAGCAAAAACATAATTTGAAAAGCCACATATTAACACAGATTGGTTAGTATTTGATTCGCTTAATAGTGACATGTGTTTCCCTCCGGGATCCTTGAAATCGGCCACAAAATTCACCTGTTCCGGAATAAGGAAAAGGGTGACAATTTTACGATAGTTAGACTCGGCCCAATCGGTTATCGGGTAGGTGGATATTTTATGACCCATCGACCATCCATATCAATATGCAAATCGGTACACTGAGATATAGATATTAAATCAACTTATTTACTTCTTATAAATAGCTAAAATCTCAGGCATGGTGGAGGAAGATCCAAAACTTAGGCTTAAGCATTGAATATAAAAAAAAAGATTCAGAAATCGGTAAATCGTTACATAATTGTTTCGGAATGATGTTTTTGGAGAATCAAGAAGTTAGCGATTTCTTTGTTTTTGAGTTGTTAGCTATTCAGATTATCTCATCGACACATGGCACATGCATAGACCTGGATAAGACAACAAATGCCTGTGAATCTTTCCATAGTCATTTTGGTAGATCTTTTTATTTGCGCATCAAAATAGATATTTACACTTTTTTACAGTTATTAACTCATATGCAATGCGAAATCTGTCAACATCATAAGGTAAGTTTTATGGGCAGTAGGTTGGGTTTCATGATCTGGCCGAATTCAAAGGTCGGATTACTGCAGCTACCTGGTATGTGGCCGAATTCAAGTATGCCCGTTTCGCTCATACGAGCATCATCGGACCTACAAAATAATATACAGGGTGACATTTTAAAAAGTTACAATGGCTACATCTCAGGAACCAAAAAAAATATAAAAAATCGCTGAAAACAATTTCTATAGTAGGGAGGGGGAAACAAAATTATGTAATAACTAACTTATCTTCACTCACCCCCAGCTACCCAAAATTAGTAATCTTAATTGACACCCCCTACTTGTGATACCTTATCTGAAAGCTTTTTAAAAATGCTTTTCAATGGTACCCTACAAGCTAAGATTCGATGTAATTAGGTCTGTTTCTGCAGAAATCAAAAACTAGTCAGAGTGAATATCATTGGTTGAAACTAGTTTCCTGACTGTTTCTGACTATTTTCAGCCAATGAAATTCGCTCTGACTGGTTTGTGATTTCTGCAGAAACAGACCTATTATTTTCAATAATTTTCAAAATAAAACCATTGAAATGAATTTTTGACTATTAATTTAATAAACATTTGAAAACATTGTTTTACTATCGTAGCATTAATCTTGAGGCTTGAACATTTTAGGCTTGTATTATTTTTTGTTTATTCGTTGTTTTGGGAACCTGAAAAAAAAAAGTCTAAAAAAATACAATTTTAATTCAAATGAATGAAGTTTTATCTACCCAATAAACCCAAAACAATCATATCGAATCCTAGCCTGTAGGCTACCATTGAAAAGCATTTTTTGAGAGCTTTCAGATAAGGTATCACAAGAAGGGGGTTGCTATTTGAGAATATTTAGTTGGGGTGGCTGGGGGTGAGTGAAAACAAGTTAGTTATTACATAATTTTGTTTCCTCCTCCCTACTATAGAAATTGTTTTCAGTGATTTTTTATATTTTTTTTTTAGATTCCTTAGATAAAGCCATTGTAAGTTTTTAAAATGTCACCCTGTATGTAGAAAAATTATTACGGGCGTCTAGCCCCCCAGAGAAACGGTGTGGGGGTTTGGCAATAAACATATTTGGTTTCCTCTGTGTATTTGAGACTTTTATGATAGAATTCTTTTTAGTAAAAAATAGTCAAAATTAATAGTTTTCAAAAGTGCTTACATTTAAACATTGATATCTCAAAAACTAATCGTACGATTTAGATTTTGCTATAAGACTTAAAGGGAAATCAACGAGCTATCCAACGATGTGCAGCACAAGGTAAGTTAGTATTTAAAAAAAAAGTAATAAGTTATGGGAGCTACCCCCTAAGGGGTGAGGCGGGATGCCTCATTTTAGTTCCTCGTCCAATCCCTCAATTCCCCCGATACGTATTCGAGATCTTTATAGTATTTTTTGTCTTAAGAGATATTCCCGATTACTATTTTTCAAATTGTCACTTTATATGTACCATCGTCACCAAAAGTATCTGGGGCACAAATAATGCATAATAATCTCCTGGACTAATTCTACTGTCATTCATTTCAATGCATTTAATTGACCTTTTGTTTGGACGCCATATTGCGGTGCGCGAACATGGTTGCCAAAAGTAGAAAAAAAAATTACTAGCGTTCTGTCAACATTAAAAACAAAAGTTACTGAATAAATTATATCTAAAATTCAAATTTGCCGCCTATTACGAATGTTTTTGAAATGAAAAGCCATCAATTTTAGCTTGTATTGGGCAGAATAGAAATAATAAAATATCTAAGGACCATATTCTCCGTAGTTCATGAAGCCTGGTTTAGTGGAAAAGCTCGGCTTTGTCACACAAAAAGCCAAGCGTTTCCACTAAGCCAGACTTTATGAACTACAGAGAATATGGCCCTAAGGTTCGTTTCTCGAGGGTTCATACTTTTGTTATCGAATACGTCACAACTTGGAGTAAAGGGTTGTCGTAGATTAGTTCATGTGACACATACATTTTTTTTTGACAAATAAAAATAAATGACTTCTGGGTTTTTGATGTTGGCAGCCCGCTAACAATTTTTGTTTTCTTCTTTTGGCAACTATGTTCGCGCACCGCAATATGGCGTCTAAACAAAAGGTCAATTCATAGTTTGACAAATATTTGACAATAAAATTCATATAATAGGACAAGAGCTATGTGAAGCTGTCCCAGTTACTTTTGGTGACGATGGTACGTATATAGTGCGGTGGCATTGGTGGTTGCGTACCGTTTTCCTATTCCGATATACATTCACGTTTTCTATTTTAATAAAAATAAAGTCGCAAAATCGGTCCGCGATCATAGTTCATTTAATATCAGAGGTTGCAATTTTTTTTATTCTAGGAAAATAATTAAAATTTAAGAAATTTCCAAGGGGGGTCGAGTGACCCTCCCTGACCCTCCCTGTGGGCGCCCTTGTTTTCTATTGATCAATGTGAATGATTACTCATACAGGGAGGTTTTTTTTTATTGCTTAATTATTTTCAACCAATCCAATGAAAATATCCTGGTCTCAGTACTCCACTATTTAAGAGCCAATCAGAAAATTCGACAAGTTGACAACATACTTCAACCTTCCAATCGGTCATTTTGACAGCTGATTTGGACAAGACTTGTGCTAACCTAACCTCACTTTGTCCTCCAGCTGTCAGAATTGTCAATTAATTTTGTTACGAAAATTAAATAAAAAATCGCATAACTCGTGCCTATTTTCTATCAATCATAGAAAAAGCATAGTATTCAACTCGTAGGTAATGGCGGATGATTACACTACTCGCCTGCGGCTCGTGGTGCAAACTTCATCCTTCGTGAGTAATAGCCATCATTACCGGCTCGTTGAATAATATACTATTTTTGCAACTTTAATAGGCTGTAAAACCTAGACATTTAATTTAAGAGCAAAACCGTAAACCGTTAGATTCATAAACCATCATCTAACACCAACTTTAAATTTAACCGAAGATTAAATTTAGAAAGAATTTTGAATCATGTAGGGCCGATACTTTTGATCTTGATAACGAATTTGACACGTCATTGAATTTACCAAGGTTTTGCATGGGACAAGGTCTGTAATCTGTATGATGTGGTAAGAGAACATTTAAACACCTGATTATTTTCAACGTCTGTCAAATTCGAAAACTGAGAACAAAAGTACCGGCACGTAATGTGGACAAGTTTTTAAAATCATCAATGTCACATGCGCATTTTCACCAATGCAAAACAAGGATAGGTTGTCCATCAGGAGAAATGCGCAGAAGCAATTGATGAATTTAAAAACTTACCCTGTATCTCTCTCAATCAAGCGACAAGCGTACTCAGGTCGCTGCTGATGCGCGGTTCATACTCCCCTTACGGCCCTCCCGCGATCGGAATTTTTGTGAAGCAGAGAGGTTTCACTTCAAAAATACCTGAAAAAATTAAACCCAAGGCATGTTTTTTAACGACTTTTGGGTAAAAATTTGGGCATTCGTGACCCTCAAAAAAGTTTGGGGCCCCATTTAAGGGGGCCCGTTGGAATCACTGTATCGGGGCCCGCGCGTGCTTAGCACGGCCCTGTACGTAAGTGTAACATACAACGTTGCCAGAATGTTTTCAGGTTACGTACTAGAATTTTTTGAATAATGTACTAAATTTCGTGAAAATGTACCTACTAGATTTCTTTTTATGATGAGGTTGGGTTCAAAAAATAATAAAAATGGAAACATAAGGCCTTTTCGGAAACGCTAATCCGATTAACCCGATCATCAGCAGTCTTTTCATCTCTTTTTTATAAATACGATTTAAAAAAGACACAAAACATCAACTGGATTTATCAGATGAGCGTTTTCGAAAAGGCCTATAGTATATTTTGGAATAGTATACACACATTTTTATAAACACGGTTTTGGGAGCGTTGTTATAAAAGACGTTTTCGTTCTTTGTTCAGAAAAAAAAAAAGAAAAGAGAGGCAAATATAGCCGAAGCCCGTAATTGTGAACGCGTCCTCGAAACATGTTTAGGTTTTGAGACGGTATCGATACCAAAATCATAAAAACCGAAAATTTATGTGTCGAAATTTTTACAAAAAGTTACTAGATTTGAAGTCAAACGTACTAACGTACCAGATTCTTTGAAAAGGTACTAGATCTAGTACAATTGTACTAGACTGGCAACGCTGGTAACATAATTTGGTACGTTTTGCCTCGTCTTGCGCAATAAGCGTTTTGCGTCTTTTTCTATCTAATAAAGTTTTCGTATTATTACCTCTTTGTCTGGTAAAATAGATAGGTCTATTCAACGTGAGTGGCGCGGTACTCCGCGCTAGGATTCATCACCAATTCACCAATAAGAACGCGGCGTACGCGTATGCGGCAAGGCGTGACGATGACAATCATTTTACTTTTTCTAAAAAGTGATTTTCTTTTTTTTTGATGAGTTTGTAAACTGAATTCACGTTACGTTTATTAGTTATTTTTGTAGCTAATTTATGACTGTTACACTATTTTTATTATTTGAAACAAGTTATAATATGCTTTCGTTTATTTTTGTTTCGTCATGTAATGTTGTCTACAATACTTTTGATAAATTATAAATTTAATATAAATATTAGGAAAATATGTGAAACTAATGTAAGTACCTACCGAGATCGTATTTAATTTGAACCTTATTAGGAATTATTGAACGTATTTTTGGGTATTATAAATATTATTTTAGGAAAATAAAAAAGTCCTGATTTTTTCATTACTGTCCTGCATTTTCTCAACACATGTCCTGCGAATTTAATTTTCAAACCTGGCAACCCTAGTCGAGGCAGCCGCGCGAGGCTGCCTCGCTAAGTCCGTACGCGGATCTACAGCCTCGCGAGGCAGCCTGGCAGCATATTCGCCAATCCCAATGGGCAGTGCCGGCCCGAGGTCATTTTTAGGATGGAGCGAGGTCCGACTTTGGCGCCCCTAATTCAAATACAGTGAAGCTTCACTAATCCGGATCAATAAAAACCAAGGCAATCCGAACTAATAAAACATCCGGATTATTGGAACCTCTTGAAAAGTCACAGAAATACGTCAAAAACTGTAGTTTATTAACTCAAAATAGGTGCTTATTTCATAGTAGGTAAAGTTGATTTTTGCAAAATATCGTGTTTTTCCGCTAGAGTTAACGTTTTGCGTGCTCTATTTGGCGCCATGATGCTTTCTACCGAGCTTTCCACCCTTGTCTTGTCACAGAAACAAACGCATCGCTTTCGGTGAAATAAGGGGATTCACCGACATAGACTTTGGTAACACCAACTGTAGCGATTGGCGAACTGTGCAAAAAATTATGATCCGGATTATAGAATACATAATGTTAACATCTAATATTTTAATTTTGTCCGGATTACTGGGAAATCCGGATTATTGGAGTTCGGATTAACGAAGCTTTACTGTATATGAATCATAGGTACTCTATCCACCAATATAAGAAATGTCGTAAAATTCAATAATTCACCTGCCTCTTTATACTGTATTGTTCGACCACTGCTTATTCTCCTTAAACTTGAGTAAGCAATGGGAAAAATAATTTATGACAGCCCTGTTTAGAATTCAGGACCGTATTTGATTTTGTCTTGGATACAGCAGTATTTCTTTTTTTTTCCAATAAGGAATTGGTAGATTCATAATGGCACTAAATAATAGTAACCAGCCGGCAAAATTGAATTTCAACGAGAACATACTTGTACGTTCCTGTGACTAACACAAGGTCATTCAGAGCAGGCCGCAGATACCTAATTCGCAATATTCACCCTATGCCTTGTTACCCTTTTGCCCATGAAATAATTTTTAAAAACTCACATTGCAATGAATTTGGATTTAATCGTGTATAATTGTGGATTCCTAATTTTAAATGAATAAGCAGTAGAGCAATGGGCTAGTACAACCCCACCTACTGGTTTGGTTTCGGCTCCTGTTTATGACCGATAAATGATAATAAAATCTTCTATAGTTGTATTCCTTTCACATCTAAGAGGAGCTCCGGAACAGCTCCGGGGCTTCACGCGCTTAATCCTTTCGAAAAGTGTTTGTTGCACCACGCATCTGTTCCCTGTAAATCGGAGGCGACTGAACACCGGAGCGAGTAGCTCAAGTGTTTCAAACTCTTGAAAGGCATACAACTTATCTTATCACATAGGTACTGGTACTAACCACATGCTTGCTCGTGAGCAGATTATCGAAAAGCGAAGATAGGATTCCGAGCAAAAATAAATTCTTCTCTTTTTTTTTATCACCAAGGAACGAATGGAGGCGCCCCTCGAGATCTGGCGCCTTGAGCGCTCGCTCTGTTCGCCTTATGGTAGGGCCGGCCCTGCCAATGGGTTTAGTTATGGGAGCGAATTCTAAGCACCTGATTGGTCAATACTCGATAGCGTTGTTTGTTTTGTTTTGGTTTGTAGGTTATGGGGCCACTTCAAGCAACGTTGAACGTTGCTTTAAATAAAATATGTTATTCTATGTGATTATTTTATGTGAATATTTTAGTCCAAGAGCCCAGAGCCGCCAGACACAACTTATTTTCTAAAGGATAGAATATGTGGGATTGAGTAGCACTTATAGGTACCATGAACGTATGTATACTCGCTAAGTTGGGTAGACGGCCAGTTGACTGTTATTTGTAAATAACGGTTTTTCCCATTATGGGAAAAACCTAATCCCATTTCTACTCTAGCCTGGAGTACACTGTAAGTTTAAGAGGGGGAAATAGATATCTCGCTCACTCTCAAACGCAAGCATAGTACCCTCGCGCTCACACTCACGGAAAAACTATTATTGCGTCTGGGGGGATGTTTGGACGGTGCGATTGGTCTGGCTGAGCACACGTAGTTATGAAATAGTCTCCCCAATAACATGTATAAAAATCAAGCGTTAGAAAAAAAGTTAAAGTACTTTTTAAGCTTTCGCACCTGGTGTCGGTAAATTGGCCGTCTACCCAACTTAGCGGCTATACATACGTTTATAGTACATATAAGTGCTACACAATCCCACATATTCTGTCCTTTAGAAAATAAGTTGTGTCTGGCGGCTCTGGGCTCTTGGACTATTTTTATGTTCTATTATTTTCCTATGCAGTTTCACCTGGAATAAGTGTTCTTGTTTAATTTTATTATATATTTTATATAATTGTTTTATTTTATTTATTTATTTCAAGATTTACAATAATGTTATATTAAGCATTCATCGCAAATCTAAATTTTATTTATATTGACTTGTAAGGTACCTACAAATACTATGTATTGATGATACCGACACCAATAAACTATTATTTATATTTGTAAAAAAAACGATATAAAAGCTTTGTTTGTTTTTTTACTACTAACCTGAGAAGTAGTCATTATTCAATCTATTTTTCTCGGAAAAAATTGAATTTCTCTCCCTAGGTTAATAATGAAAATAATGAAAAAAAACCTAGGTCAATAATGAAAATGACGTCATGACGCAAGGATATTGTCATAACGTTACAGGTTTCTATTGGTTTAATTTCAATTTCAAACTGTCAATTTAAACAAAAAAACAGGTTCCTGTATGTATCATAGGAAATTACCATAGATGTTGATAGAGGGCAGCACTTCCAACTAGAAAAAATAATTTGAGCACAGATTTCAAACTTATTTCTTATTTTGTACTATAGCAGTAGTAAAAAAAATTCTATATATTCCACGGTAGAGAAAGTCATTATATACCTTACGCATTATAAACCTCGGCGCTACGCGCCTCGGTTTATAAAAGCGCTCGGTATATAATAACCAACTTCTCTACCTAGGTATATAATGTACTATTATTCCGGTTCTATAATCAGATCTCTAGTTGTAACTCCATACCTACATTACAAAATATTATATTATCTCCCCTAAATAATAATAATAGTATATTATATACCTAGGTAGAGAAGTTCCTGATATAATAACTTTCTCTACCGAGGAACATATAGAATTTTTTTTACTACTGCTAGTAGAAAATAAAAAATTTGTTTAAAATCTGTGTTCTAATTATTTTTTGTGAACGCCCCCTTGAAAGTGCTGCCCTCTATCAACAGCTTATATAACTTCCTATGTACCTACAGAAACCTGTATTTTTTTTTCAAATTGACGTATGAAATTGGAATTGAACCAATAGAAACATGTCAATATCCTTGCGTCATGACGTCATTTCCATTATTGACCTAGGTATTTTTTCATTATTTTCATTATTAACCTAGGGAGAGAAATTCAATTTTTTCTTAGAAAAATAGATTGAATAATGTCTATTTCTCAGGTTAGTAGTAAAAAAAATAAATTATTCAAGCTCATATTAATAGTAGATTATACCACGAGTCAATAATGATAGCTATTATTCCCGAGGATTATTACGAACTGAGCCGCGTTAGCGGCGAGGGGACTAACATTCCGAGGGAATAATAGCCATTATTGCGAGTAGTATACTCTACTTTATTTACGACAAATTAATTTATTTGAGATTTTCAATGAACAAATTTCATCCGTCTCATAATTTTCAATACAAATCCACAAGCACTACACGTTTGACACTGAAACTTTTGTGGAATAATGACCATTAATCCCGCTACTCGTCATTAATCCCTGGAGGAATAACATATGTCATTATACTGCCAAAATCACAAATATAATACGCACATTATACATTAGTCGTAAATAAAAGTTGTTTTAATTACTGATTTAAATTTAAGGCTACCATAATATCCTGATAAAAAAACGGGACATTTTTATGAAGCAGATGTTTCATGTATTCAAGAAAAAATAGCGCCGCAGGCGAATTTCTGTTTTTTCGGGACCCCGCCCGTAGATCGAACTCACAGATAATACACACTACTACTACAGGCTAGCCTATCCTCATAAGGCCTGTGTAGAACAAATCTGAAGCCCCCTACCCATTGAGATATTATATAAAAGGAGACGCTGTTGCCGTATACGAGTATGCATTGATAACGGGATCATTAGGAGCTTATTCCAGCACCAATATGGCCGCTGTATCAGGGTTGGATTCAGCTGAAATGTCATATTTGTTTACTTCATATAGCTCAAATATATTTAAAAGTCAGACTCTATTGGTATTTCAATTTTTACATGTATTTAATTGTTTTTATGTGGCCTAAAAATTGTTAAAATTGTTAAAAAATCATACTTTTCAAAACATAACTACATATTAAAACTACAACAAAAAATTGGAAGTCCGATCCTGAATGTTGTTTATACTCACCTATGAAATGATATTCCCGTTGATTTCTTCTTTTCTACGCCAAACCTGCTGCAGCAACTTCTTACTGCACATGACATGAAGACATTATACTTCTCTCATACACAACACAAACAAGTCGAAAAAACCCCAAAATAAGCAAAAATTGCGTATTACGTCTCGAAATCAGAAATTGAGTATGACAGTTGTAATGTCAGTAGGTAAGTAATGACTAGTATGGCGGACCCGCTACCACTTTTTGTCAGGTGACGTCGCCTCCTCCCCTATATACTACCTCAATGCCCCTACCCCACCAAATCACCATCTGTGACGTAGACAGCATGTCGTTTCTCGCCTTGACCTAGACTGTTTGCACCACAGGAATCAACGCTTTTACTTTATGCATACTTGGTTTTACTACATTAATTAAAATTTTAAAACAACTATTTTTCAGATCTCGTTTGCATCTTCCTATTTGCCTATTATGTTAATCAAAATTAAATAATATTTTTCATCATAGATTTAAATTCTAAACTACGACTGCTGGCGCAAACAGCTGACGTCGCTGACGACTTAGTTGATGACGTCGGCAATGGTGATACACTAATATGGCGGCCATTACCAAAAATGAGGCCGATAAGCAATAAAGCAATCCTTAGTGGTGATTATTACCCTTGGGCCGAATTCGCCAAATTCTTAACGTTGCGATTTGCTGAGACTAGAGATGAGGGAATGAGGGGCAAAATCGAATTACCTATTTCACGCTTTTTGAAATATCAGAGAATACGGGACATTTACGCGTCCCGACAAAAAATTTGGGGACGCGGGACATGGACCTTGGAATAAGGGACTGTCCCGTATAATACGGGACATTTGGCAGGCTTATTTAAATTTCAAGTACATATACCTAGGCTAGGGCCTGTACTAGACTACTTAGGCTAGGGGCTGTACTTTCGAGACAGTTCAGGTACCCAAGCTTTATTTTTCTACATAATATTAAAATCTTTTTTTTACTACTTACCTGAGAAATAGTCATTATTCAATCTATTTTTCTAGGAAAAAATTGAATTTCTCTCCCTAGGTGAATAATGAAAATAATGAAAAAGTCCCTAGGTCAATAATGAAAATGACGTCATGACGCAAGGATATTGTCATGTTTCTATTGGTCCAATTTCAATTTCATGCGTCAATTTAAAACAAAATACAGGTTTCTGTAGGTACATAGGAAGTTATCATAAGCTGTTGATAGAGGGCAGCACTTTCAAGAGGGCGTTCAAAAAAAAATAATTAGAGCACAGATTTTAAGCAAATTTTTTATTTTCCACTAGCAGTAGTAAAAAAAATTCTATATATTCCTCGGTAGAGAAAGTCATTATATACCTCACGCATTATAAACCTCGGCGCTTTGCGCCTCGGTTTATAAAAGCGCTCGGTATATATAATGACCAACTTCTCTACCTAGGTATATAATATACTATTATTTCAAATAAGTTAATTATGCAATTATTATTTTGCAAAACAAAGCATCGCGTGATTGCTTTCAACTTCAACCAATCAAGTACAAAGTTATTATGAATAGATGTCAGTGTCTACTATTATGACTACGTATATCCTAATGGTAAACTTTGCAAATTATCCGATTCCATTTCAACAATCTCAAGTAATAAGAACACTATCAAACAAATAACATAATTATTATTATTTAGGGTCACTCCATAACCTACAAACCAAAACAAAACAAGCAACGCTATCGAGTATTGACCAATCAGAGCCGCTTTCCAGTATGCACATTAGGGCGCTCTGGCGCGCTCTAGAGCACCTCGGGGGCGCCACGCACTAGATTTGTACCGTTCCAGTATCATGGCGTGAGACGCCTGTCTTAGTGTCAAATATGTCAAATTTTAAAAATAATTATCTGTTTGTTTGTGCAGATTATTTTTTTATTTATCAAAAATGAAAGGGAATCAAAACTATGTTTTTTAAAATGTTCAATCTTGAGATATAACAAGAGCCGCTTTCCAGTATGGGAGTGTGACGCCCGGAGCTACTCGGGGCGTTGAGCCCCCGAGCTGTACGTACGCGTCAACCTATCAGCTGTCACATCCGCGGGTGGCTATTTATCTATTTATTTCTTGTTATATCTCAAGATTGAATATTTTAAAATATATAGTTTTGATTCTCTTTCATTTTTGATAAATAAAAAAACAAACTGCACAAACCAATGAACTATAACCAAAAACTGGAATGCTAACACATAACGACGAACTTGAAGCCTAGTGCGGCTGCTGCGGAAGGGATACCTGTTTTTGTCGCACTCATTATGTTAAATGGCGAAAATTGCTTCCAACACGTATTCCAATTGATGAAACCTGTGAAGGGAAATATGACAAAACTTTCGAAAACGTCATATGTCAGCGAGCAACAGAAAAAAACAACATTCCCCCTTGTGGCATCTGTCTTTCATGGCTTCATTTTTTTGGCAGATATGGCAATGTGTGCGCATTCCAGTTTTTAGCTATAGTTCATTGGCACAAACTAGCCACTGTAGCACAAACAAACAGATAATTATTTTTAAAATTTGACATATTTGACACTAAGACAGGCGTCTCACGCCATGATACTGGAACGGTACAAATCTAGTGCGTGACGCCCCCGAGGTGCTCTAGAGCGCGCCAGAGCGCGCCAATGTGCATACTGGAAAGCGGCTAAGAAATAAATAAATAAATAGCCACCCACGGATGTGACAGCTGACAGGTTGACGCGTACGTACAGCTCGGGAGCTCAACGCCTCGAGTAGCTCCGGGCGTCACACTCCCATACTGGAAAGCGGCTCAGGTGCTTAGAATTCGTTCCCATAACTGAACCCATTGGGATTGGCGAATATGCAGCCTGGGCTGGGACTCTGTAACGGATAGAGATATTTTCTCCATCTCTATTAATTTCGACAAGAGAGAAGACAGCTAGTGCCATAGCGATAAGCCTAGTACTCATAACTGCGAAATTCGCATTTTTTTGACATTGCGTTGACAATTTGACGTTTTATGCGTGTATCAAACGTCAAATTGTCGAAGCAATGTCAAAAAAATGCGAATTTCGCAGTTATGAGTACTAGGCTATAGGGATAACGATCTCTATCCGTTACAGAGTTCCAACCCTGGCAGCCTTCCTTTCATACCTAGGAGGAGCTCCGGAACAGCTCCGGAGCGTTACGCGCTTATTCCTTTCTGAAAGTGTTTGTTGCACCACGCATCTGTTCCTTGCAAATCGGGGGCGAATAACACCGGGGCGAGTAGCTCGAGTGCTTGAAACTCTTGAAAGGAATACCTACAACTAGGATTGCTCATCCTCATAAGACGTAAAGGACCCCGCAATATTTTAATGGAAATTGGTTACCCGTGATATTTGGATGAAATTTAAATATGTTATTGGGGATGCCACAGGCCCTGCGATCTCTCATTGCCAGATAAACCACATAATAACTCTTTTCCGTTTTTCTAGATGTCGCTGACAACCACAGAATTGTCAAAATTGTAAAATACCAGCACATCAAGAACACGTCCGATGTCGATAACTGACATGTCAACATATGACAATATGCCAAAATATTAATGTGATAATATAACTAATTAATTCATAATGTTTTTTGTTCGCCAGTCTTGCATTTCATCTTTCTTTGTGTTGTCAAGTGTTCTTAAGTGATTTCAAAAGGCATTTTTTAGCGAGATCCCAGTAATAACCATTTATAACCGGTGCGGTTATACACGGTAACACTCTCACTTGAAAAATATATCCCTACCATTGGCAAATTTTTAGGATTAAACCGCTTCTCGCTAAAACAGAACGGTTATACATATTTCTCAGTAAAGTGAGTTTAGTTTATATTTTGTGGTAAACATAAAGGAAATGAAGTCAATAATTAAGTCCTTATTACTAATTGACGATATTATGTTTGAAAACACCCGCCTGTATATTCTAATTTCTAAGTCTTATCGAGTCAAGTATAGTGGTGTCCCTTGAAATGTATACCTATATTGGGAGAAAATCATGAGAGACAGCGTATAGACCATAATGCGTGATCTGCTATTTTTTGATATCCTCTAATAACAAAAATAACTCAGAAAAAAAACACATCAAAACAATCACAAATTAATCTAAGGTTAGAATTCTTCAGTTACTCAACTCTCGACTTGAGTATCAAAAACAATAACCGTGTTATAGAATGATGACGTCACTTTATGACAGGAAAACACCTTCCCCTATTACCGTTTTCTCGCAAAAACGGATCGGTTATTGATTTCCTGTAACCGCTTGTAACACGGGAACTAACGGGAACTCGCTAAAAAATGCCTAAAGTTTGTTTTGTGTGTTTCAAGAAGAACTTCAAACTATAGATTGGAAGATCTATTTTTATCTTTGTTGATTGATTAGATAAATGGCAGGTTCAATTAAACATCAATCAGAATTTTGAATAAATAATAATATGTTAAGAATACCCTTAACCATCGATAAAGAAACTGTCTTTTGATCTAATTAACAAATTATCAATTAATTTAAGCAAACATTAATGCCCCAAAGTCTAGAATAAACGAATTTGAACAGACCGACAGTAATGCGAACAGGGCGCCATCTATCATAAAAAGTCTTACTCTTATGTAAAGTAGGTGTCTGTAGCATCGATGCAAAACTAGTAAATAGTGATTTTCCGATATGGTAGATGGCGCTGGCTTGGCTCAATTTTGTTGACAACAAAATTTGTACTGAGATTCCATTCTCGACAGTTAAATATAGTATTTATCTCTGGGATGCCATAAACAACATTTTTTACCATAGGCACAACCCTGTATATATGACAGGTGAGGCGTGGTTAGCTGTCAAAAATTCGAATCTTATATCCAAAAGCAGAGTAACTATGGCAGATTTTGATAGACAAAAAATCTATTTCTACTAAGTCGACTAAGTTAAGTCGAAAAATGCCAACCATTTTGACACCTGTCAAAACCCGGCCAAACGGCTTACGGCAGCACTCATTTTTACCAGTTTTCAATATTTCATGGTGTCATTTAACATTTTTAACTTGTATGTAAGTTCTGAAATCAAAAATTGAAAAAAAAATGACAGAACTGTCAAAACCTGTCATTTGTTTTATCAGAAAAAAATACTCTAATCTGGTTCTTTTTTGTTTCAAGATAGTTTATTGATGATAAAACAATAAACAAAGTCCATGCATGTCACATTTTGACAACTGTCAGAATCTGTTATTGGCTTTTTGTGACATGCATGAACTTTGTTCAATGTTTTATCACCAATAAACTACCTTGAAACAAAAAAGAAGGAGATTTAGAGTATTATTTTCTACTAAAACAAATGACAGGTTTTGACAGATCTGTCATTTTTTTTTCAATTTTTGAATTAAAAATTCACATATAAGTTGAAAATGTCAAATGACATGATAAAATATTGAAAACGGCAAAAGATGAGTGCTGCCGTTTGGTAGGGTTTTGACAGGTGTCAAAATGGTTGACATTTTTCGACTTAACTTGGTCTACTTAGTAGACATCGATACTTCGTTCATTAAAATCTGCCATAGTCATTCTGCTTTTGGATATAGGATTCCAATATTTGACAGCTAACCACGCCTCACCTGTCATATATAGAGGGTTGTGCCCATGGTAAAAAATGTTGCTTACGGCATCCCCAATAACATATTTAAATTTTATCCAAATATCACGGGTAACCAATTTCCATTTAAATATTGCGGGGTCCTTTGCCAGTTCTTGAGTCGGCAAGGCCTGCGGGTGACGTCACAATTATCAGTACCTTATAGCGGTGACGTCACCCGCAGGCCCCGATGGAATGCTTCCAATTCAGGCTGTGCATTTGAGTTAATTTTTTTGTCGATTTTAAATATAGAAGAGCTGATTTTAAAAATGGATTTTTTTTATAAAAAGCAATCTAAAAAGACTTTCATTACTGTGGTGCGTAGTGCCATTATTTCTGACAAAAGTTCTTGAAGAATGGTGAAATAATCGATAATAATAATGATTTTTATACAAAAATTCTAGGCTTTCAGAATAGGATATTTTCATTTTCAGAAAAAAATAAGTTCTCCGCAAATGATAGATGTTGACGTTTAAAGGTCATTAAACTATTTCCTAGAATCATATTTTTAGTACATCAAAAAGAAAATAAGGTTTTATTCTATCTATCTATCCTTTGCTAACTAATGTAATTTACATTAATATTTCCTTATAACTTGTAACTAATTACTATCGAAAACTATCGATATTAATCGATAGTCAAGGTCCCGACTATCGATAAATATCGATGGTCGGGACTATCGATAGTTCTCCACCTCTACTCTGGATGGCCTATCTTTATAAGGACTGAGGCTTGTGTGTAACAAATCCCCCCCTTGCCCACCAGTTGTGACGATAGCAGCATGTTATTTCTCGCCTTGACGTAGGCTGTTTAAACAGCTGACGACTAAAGCCTAGTAATCATAACTGCGAAATTCGCACTTTTTTGACATTGCTTCGACAATTTGATGCGTGAATCAAATCTAGGGTGACCATACGTACAGCATTTCGCTGTATTGTACAGCATTTTCAAAGTTTGTCCAGCATTTAATTTTGTACAGCAAACGTACAGCGATTCGGATCCGATCATAATTAAGTTTTTCTTTAAAAAAAAATTACGAAAAATTGCCCGTCAATAACTAACGACATTTCTACATTTGCGATTTACGCCATCATTTCCCAGAGTATTTTTTTTAATCCTAATGCTAACTACCTTTTTTATCTCTCTCTATTCCACGCTGCTTAGAAGAAGACACAGCATAATAGGTCTGTTTCTGCAGCAATCACAAACCAGTCAGCACGAATTTCATTGGTTGAAAATAGTCAGCAAGTCAGAAACAGTCAGAAAACTAATTTCAACCCAAGGTTTCTAAAGTTAATAGGTTGTCTGGTAATGGTAAACAGATGACGTCATCAGAGGGGGGATTCTCATCCTCTAGTCGCAACTTATCTTCCCCTCTCACGATAGGTTACCTATCGTCTCGACTATCCCATTGTCTTTCTACAAGTGAGTCGGGAAGATAAGTTGCGACTAGAGAATGAGAATCCCCCATCAGGAAGATCTAATGGAGATTTGCATTATTTCAGCCATCCAGATGACGTCATAAAAGTTATCAACCAACCTACCTCTTTCAAACAACCTTGGTTTCAAACATTAAGATTTTCAACCAATGAAATTCACTCTGACTGGTTTGCGATTTCTATGCGAACAGACCTATTATGTTATGTCTTTCTTTTTTTTTTTTTCAAGTGGTACTAAAACGGGCTATAAAGTCGACAAAATCTGCATCTAGTGCTTTCTTCACTCACCTGTCCCAAAACTTTAGATGTGTACAGCATTCATACGAAAAAAATATGGTCACCCTAATCAAATCACGCATAAAACGTCAATTTGTCGAAGTAGGTAATATCAAAAAAGTGCGAATTTCGCAGTTATGAGGACAAGGCTTAAGTTATGACGTCGGAAATACTATCACATCAATATGGCGGCGATTACCAAAAACTAGGCCGATAGGCAATAAGCACTTCTTTATAGAGTGTGTTTTCTCCAATGAACTAGAGCTAAAAACTGGAATGCGCACACATTGCCATATCTGCCAAAAAAATGAAGCCATGAAAGACAGATGCCACAACGGGGAATGTTGTTTTTTTCTGTTGCTCGCTGACATATGACGTTTTCGAAAGTTTTGTCATATTTCCCTTCACAGGTTTCATCAAATGGAATACGTGTTGGAAGCAATTTTCGCCATTTAACATAATGAGTGCGACAAAAACAGGTATCCCCTCCGCAGCAGCCGCACTAGGCTTCACGTTCGTCCTTATGTGTTAGCATTCCAGTTTTTGGTTATAGTTCATTGGTTTTCTCCTTGATCCGTAGTGTTGAAGTGCGTTCGAAATCACCATGGGCGTCAGACCGAGTGCACACTAGCCATAAGTGCTTTCCAGTGACCCATTTGAGTTACTACTGAGCAGCTCAGGAGTGCTCCACAATTACTTTGCGCGTTCCAGTGATTAGAGTGTCGTACTCTTGAACTACTCATTTCTGTTATCCCTTACCCCCTCAAGCAACAACTTTTATTTCGGTGTTTCATGCTGAACTCTAAAATGGTGGGGGTTAAGACGAGAGTGTTCCAGTGCTGCGCTGCTTATGTCGAACAGTTCAAGAGCGTCACATTCAAGCTCATAGCTGCTTTCCAGTGCCTAAATTGTTAGAGTATGATGCTCCTGGAGTGTGACGCTCTTGAACTGTTCGACATAAGCAGCACTGGAACGCTCTCGTCTTAACCCACACCATTTTCGCACTTCAGGAGCATGGCATGAAACACCGAAATAATGGCTGGTGCACGAGGGGGCAGGGGATAACAGGAATGAGTAGTTCAAGTGTACGACACTCTAAGCACTGGAACGCGCAAAGTAATTGTGGAGCACTCCTGAGCTGCTCAGGAGTAACTCAAATGGGTCACTGGAAAGCACCTCGAATTCATGGCTGGTGTGCACTCGGTGTTACGCCTAGGGCGATTTCGAACGCACTCTTGTAGTAGTGTGTTTTCTTTAGTTGTATTCCTTTCAAGAGTTTGGAGCACTCGAGCTACTCGCTCCGGTGCTCAGTCGCCCCCGATTTGCAGGGAATAGATGCGTGGTGCAACAAGCACTTTTCGAAAGAAATAAGCGCGTGAAGCCCCAGAGCTGTTCCGGAGCTCCTCCTAGGTGTGAAAGGAATACAACTAGGGCGAGTTCAGAAATAACACACCGGGTGTGAGTGCGATTTTATGGGTGTGACTGAAATGACAATTCTTAGGCGACAACTTTCGTATGAATTTCTGAACGCTTGGTGTGAACAATCGAGCATCTACTCAAAAATTTCACCAAATGTAATAAGATAACTTTTTTTTGTTGTTCATTTTTTTAATTTGAAGAAAAAACTTAATTCTTTTTTTTTTTTTTTACGGATATGCGCACTCGCAAGGAAATGTCCTATCACGCTCGAGAAGCGGCAAGTGCACGGAAATGTCGGTATATGTTGGTCTTGAAACGGTTCAGGTTGTAACCTGCAGGGAAAACCGTCGCAGGGAGTTTATTCCACAGCGATGCTGTTCTTATTTGTATCTTGTTTATATTTGGTGGGATTAATAGGGAATTATTGAAGAGTATAAAATGCCAGGCACTAATAGCGCTAAGCAATATTTTGACGTTTTTTAGATGTGTGCGTTGTGGCAGTACTGTTAATTTTTAGTGCCGCCACTAATAAAGTTTATTGTGCCTTCCACTATTTGTGGAAAATAAAATCAGGCCATAAACAGGCACAGTCATGTCCCTATGTCTCTTTTTTATTTTTAGTTGACGTCCGTCAAGCCTTTTTCGAAAGTTGACCTCACTTTTTTATTAATTTACATTTATTGGTTTGTTCAGATTTAGTTCAGAATCAGTTCTAAATTGAACTGCGTTTGCGCATTGGTTTACATATGTTCTATATGAATAAATGCGCAAGCGCAGTTCAATTCAGAACTGATTTTAAACGAAGTCCGACCAAACCTATTTCTTCAATTTCCAGTGACAGGTTAGTGGCTTCTTAGCGGTGTTTGGTGTTGTGCTTGTGATGATCCAGAAATTTGACCCTATAATTACAAAGTCTTTACTGTAAAAATTAAATAAATAATCAAACAATCAAAAACTTAATTCCGGTATTTTGAAATCTGTATCGATAAATTAAAAATAAAAACCAACTAAGCAATCGTATAGCGACACCCGGAAGTCGTTCATCTAAATTAAATTCTTAAAAAACTGATAAAACCGAGGTGGTGTCATCCTAAAATCCGATTCAATGAACTTTATTTAGCCAAGGCCTTTCCGTTTAACACACATTGAGTCGAATGAATTATGGATTCTTGAACCCAAAACGTCTTGACCTCAATAAATCAGATAATTGCGACATAATTAGTCGATTTTTGGGCTACAAAAATGATATAATATTCAAGGAAATTGCATCATTCTTTTAATAACAATGAGGCCGTCCAATGAAATTCGGATTCCTAAGTTAACGACCGCCTATATTGACGATTTGGGGGAAATTTAATAATAATTTTGTGGGGAGAGCGATTTGATATAAAACTCGCGGAAGATAGTTCCCAGTTATCTGAAGATAGTTCCCAGTTGATAGTTGCCAGTTAAGAGTCGAGTCGTCCATTTGAAGTAAAGTCGGTCCAGTTTCGCGAAAAGTTTCTTTTATGGCCTATGGTCGGGTATAAATTAACTTAGAAAATTTACGGAAAATCGAGAAAGTAATAACATTTGAAATTCGATTAAATAATTTTATGTGCGTGCTTAGCTAAATATTTTGAGTAGTTAATTAAGTAATTTTACGTGTGTTTTATGGACAAAAATGTAAGTACTTTATAGTGACAAGATTTATTTTGATGGACATGACTTTGAGTGATTAAACTCTGACTTTCTTTGCATAAAACAAACTGAGTGATTTTTTTACTAGAAGTACTTTTGAATTTATAAACTTGAGGATTGCACTACTAGAAAAACTTTTGACTTTTAATTTAACAGTGGAACTTTATTACAACGAAATTAGTAGCTTGAGTGTTTTATAAATGGAACATTATTGCATAACTCAATTACTCTCAGACTTCAGATTTTAATGACATTTAAATGTGCAACAAAAATATGAAGAGTACTTACAATGCATTTAACAATATTCAATTTTGAGTTGGAATTATGACTTAAACAGTTGGATTTATTAGCTAGGCATAGGAATCCGAAAATAGAATTTGTTCTGATAAACTATTAACTGCGGTAGGAAATTTTGAAAAGAAAATTGATGACATAAAATAGAAATGTTTTCTTAAAATATTGGACACTTGTTAAAAGGAAACTTATATTAGAATTTGTTCATGAAATAGAAATGTCTTAGAATATGGGAAAGCCGTTAAAAGAATTTATTGTCCATGGAATGAATTTTGAATTAGGGAGTTTATTTTACAAGTAGGAGTTATTGTAAGACCTTATGAGAATAAATTAGTTGTTAAACAAATAGGTAATTATTTTGGGTTTTTATAAGTAATGGACTTAGAGATTTAAAGGAATTATTTGACTAGGTAAAGGGTAGTTATTAGGAATGATTTGGATGTAGTAAAATAAATAGAAATATTATTTTGAGAAATAGTATGAATAGGGCGTTTCTTATTAAGAAGGCATATTTCAGTGGTCCGTATAATAACAATATAGAACGGATGTGAAGTATTAATTTTACAGAATTAAAGAAGGATGTAAAGTATTGGGAGATATTTGGCTAATTGATTTTTGAGTTTATGTGAAATAAAATACAATTTAGTACACCTCCTTAGTTTGTTTCTCTCTCTTGCAAATAGACCCTCTTCCACAGATTTTAGATAGCAAGCTCCAAGTATATAAACACCATCAATATACCGCTCGCCATTTACCATCTAACTAATTTACATAGAGTACTTGGGGCGTATTTGCTACATTGGTGTCAGGTGTGGGGTTGTCTATTATTTGTACATTGAGAGCAACTAAGAGGTTATTTTAACTGTATTGTGAAAGCAACGGTAGGGTTAAAAATTAATTTTTGAATTGAGAGAAACTGTAGTAATTTTATTAGTTAAATTTGAGTTGACATTAAACAAGCGACGTTAAAAATGTCCAACCCTCCTAGCCCCGTACCACAATTCAACACCACCATGCCTAACCTTTTTATAGGATTAGATTCCATACCTACCTATGATGGAACTACTAGTGCTGAAGAATTTTTAAATGTCCTAGAAGAAACCAGTATTTTAGCTGACTGGACAGACACACAGAAAATTTCAGTAGCTCGATTGAAACTGAGACATCGAGCCAAGCAGTACATAGAGTCAGAGCCAACCCTGAAGACCACAACAAGCTGGGCTCTACTCAAGGACAGTTTAAAAAACTCAATTTGGCAGGCATTATGTGAAAGGGACCGCTATGAAGCAGTTCATTGAATGCAAGCAACGAACAGGTGAAGCTTGTAGACAATACCTTACTAGATTGAAGGTATTGGGGCACCGGACCGCTACACTCACCGGAAATCCAGCAACAGATAAATTGTTGGAAGAGAAATTGCTCGGGGACATTGCTACTCAATTTACCCTAGGATTGTTGATGCCGATTAAACAACGTGTCCTCTCAGGAAATCCAGCAACCTTGGACGAAGCATTAGAAATAGCTGAGAGGGAAGAATCGATCGAAAATTTTCTGAAGCCACACAGTCGCGAATGTCGCGGAATTATGAATAAAAAGAAGACAGCAGGCCCAAGCCGTCAGAACCGTTGGAACCAAGAAACGCCACAAGCTAGAAAAATGGTGTGCTACAATTGCAACCAGGAAGGTCACGTAAGACCAAATTGTCCAAAACTAAAGGACGTGAACAGACAAGATAACAGAGGTACGCTTGTTTGTTTCAGATGCCACAAGGAAGGGCATTTTGCTAAAAATTGCCGCACGGAAGTCGGCGCTTTTTCCCAGCAATCGGGAAATAGGCAGAATTTAAACTCGAACGCAGCCCTCTATCAACCCCGAGACGTGGCTGCCAACGAGGCAAGTTGGGATTAAATGAAGAGAAATGGGTAGGGATATATACATGCTCCAAGGTGAGAACCCCAGAAAGTTGTAATGTAGTAAGGATTAGGGTTAATGATAAGTCGTACCTAGCCTTAATAGATTCTGGAGCTGTAGTATCCCTAGTTAAGCCCGAGATTGCCAAGGGGTTCAAAAAGGAACAATGTGATGTAAATTTGGTGGATATACAGGACAATAAAATTCCTGTAAGAGGTATGGCAAATATACCCGTGATGTTCGAAGGAGACATCGTTGTGGGACACAATTTTATTGTGGTGAATACAGATTCGTTAAGGGCAGATTTACTATTGGGAATAGATTTTCTGCGCCAATATGGTATTAAAGTAGATTGGCAGAACAACTGTATGTACGCTTTTGAGAAGCAAATCCAAATGTATGAAGAAAATATTGATGCTGAGTATGCGATACAGAAAGGAGAAAAAGAGTTGATGAACAAAGTTAGAAACTTGGAAATGGAGCTTGATGAGCTGAAAAATTATGTGAAAAATTTGGAGAGGAATGGAAATGGTGTTAAAGTAAAGAATTATTCAGAAGTTGGAACAGATACTGAAAAAGATAACACAATGATGAGTAGGACAGATTTTATGAAGAAGGATCTGACGTTAGTACCAATAACGGAGGATCGTAGTTTGGTAGCGACTGGTTCTCGCTCGACAACTACAACCAACCAACAACTTGGCAACTCAAAAGGAAGAAGTCTGACATCATCAATTAGGAACCCGGCCAGTTCCAGAGAAATCCATAGATCCATTCCACTTCGACAGGAGGAAGTTATTAGAGGTCCAGTGAAGGACGAGATTTTGTTGTTTCCATTAGATAAAAACTCTAATGAAGGTCCAGTGAGGGACAAGATTTTGTTGGATGAAGGTTTTCCGGCGTCTCTGGGAGAGAAGGTTATTAAACCGCCGATGATTGATGAAGTGTGCCATGGAACCCTACGCGGAACTTCAAGGGCTAAGGCTCAACACATTAAACAATGTGATGAAGTTTCGACAGGCTGGCCAGTAGCACCAGTTTTTGAGAGGAAGGACAGTGAACTTCCAGGAAAATTCCGAAGGAATTTTGAGGGTCCATTAGAAAGGAATTCTAATGAAGGTCCAGTAAAGGACGTGGAATTCAGAAACCAAGATGGTTTTCTGGTGACTCTGAGAGAGGAGGTGATGATACCGCCGATGAGTCAAGTAGTGTGTCAAGCAACTCTATGCAGAGCTTCAAGGGTTAAGGCTCAGCACATAGTTATCGAACAATGTGAGGAAGCTCTGTCAGGATTGCTAGTGGCACGTGTTTTGTGTAAGAAGGACAATGTAGTCCCAGTGAGGTTATTGAATATAACTGAGAAAGAATTAACTCTAAGAAGTAGATCTGTAATCGCAAGAGCATACGAAGCGGAAATTGAGCAAGCCAAGAAGAAGGAAGAAACTCTGCAAATAAGGAGTATTGACCAGAAGGGAGTCAAAGAAATTTTGGAGAAGTTAAATTTAGACAATCCCAAATCGAGTGATGAACAAAGACTTAAGCAGCTTGTTCTTGAGTTTATTGACGTGTTTAAAGCACCAGAAGATAAACTAAGTTGTACAACAGAGGTCGTACATAGAATTATTACGGAGGATGTGCAGCCAATCATAAAGAGACCATATAGAGTACCATATCATCGACAAGAGGTTATGAAGCAAGAAATCCAGAAATTACTTGATGACGGAGTAATCGTAGAAAGTGAGTCACCATGGAGTTTTCCTGCAATCCTTATAGAAAAGAAGAGACACCCTGGAGAAGACATCCAGTATAGGCTTGTCATAGATTATCGGGAATTAAATACCATAACAAAAACTGATTATTTCCCATTACCCAATATACAAGAGACCATCGAAAAATTAGCGGGATCTCACCTATTTTCTACCATGGAATTGGCATCTGGTTATTTTCAAGTGCCCATACAACCAGAGGACCAGGAGAAAACAGCATTTCTACTCCTGATAACCATTACCAATTTTTGAGAATGGCAATGGGTTTGAAGAATGCACCGGCTACTTGGAGCCGTATGATGAATCATATCCTAGGAAAATTGACGTATACGGAGTGTCTAGTATACCTAGATGACATAATTGTATTTTCCAAAGACGTAGAATCGCATTTAGAACGATTGAGGCACATTTTTGAAAAATTACGTGGAAGTAATTTAAAGTTGAAACCGACGAAATGTCATTTTATGAAGAAAGAAATTGAGTATCTAGGGCATCTCATATGCGAAGGTGGATATACAACCCACCCCGATAAAACCAGAATAATAGAAAATTATCCGGCACCCAAGAATGTCAAAGAAATAAGAGCTTTTCTTGGACTATGTGGATTCTATAGAAAGTTTGTTCCTAATTTTGCGAAGATTAGTCAGCCGTTAACATATTTAACCAAGAAGAATATTAAATATCTTTGGGGACCAGAACAAGAGAGTGCTTTCGAAACCTTAAAGAAACTACTTATAATGGCCTATTTTAAAGTACCCAGATTTCAGCAAACAGTTCATGCTCAATACGGATGCAAGTGCGACCGCAATTGCAGCTATTTTAACGCAAGAATATGAAGGAAAAGAACATCCTATATGCTATACCAGTAGAAAACTGAATGATGCCGAACGCCGATATAGCACCATAGAAAGAGAATGTTTAGCTATAGTTTTTGCCGTAAAAGCTTACAGAAACTATTTAACTTGTACTCATTTCGTTATTGTGACAGACCATAGGCCCCTCAAATATTTATTGACGATTAAAGACGCGAGCTCAAGACTAGCCAAGTGGGCCATGTTTCTTATGGAATACAGTTTTACGATTCAGTATAGAAAAGGAAATCTAAATAGCAATGTAGATGCATTAACTCGATTACGTGAAGAAACTGATGAAAAAGAAGAAAGGGAACCACCCATGATAGCTGTCGTTACTAGAGGACAAGAGCTGAGACCTGTATCATCTGCAATTTGGACAAAAGAAGAAATACAGAAATTGCAACAGGAAGATGAGTCGATAGACCGAATAAAGGAAAATTTGGATAATGAGAATTCCCCGTATTTTATTGACGACGGTATTATTTATAAACAAAGAGAAGAGTGGCAGCGAACTGACAGAATACTAGCTCCTAAGAAGATAATTCCAGAAATTTTGCGGATTTATCACAACGCAATTTATTCAGGACACCCTGGTCAGAAGAAGACAAAAGAAATAATAGAAAAGGATTTCTATTGGACATCTATAGGTAAAGACGTTAAAGACTTCGTGGAGAAATGTAAATCATGTAGCTTACACAAGACCAATTACCAACCACCAGTGACTTGGCAACACAACTTTGTACCAAAAAGTCCGTGGGGACGTATAAGTATGGATATAGTAGGACCATTAAATAAAACTAAAAATGGAAATCGATACATGTTGACCTGTATAGATTACTTGACGAGATATCCAGAATGCATTCCAATACCAGACATCAAGGCGGAAACAGTTGCCAAAGCTTTCGTCGAGAAGATTATATGTCGATTCGGAGTTCCACGAGAAATACTAACCGATTGTGGAACACAGTTTCTCAGTAAACTTTTTACTGAAATTTGCACTATTCTTGGAATTAAAAAGTTAAAGACTACACCATACCACCCCAGAGCCAATGGAATAATAGAACGTTTTCACAAAACCATAAAAACGATGATAAGTCATTACGTCGATGATCACCATGATAGTTGGGATGAAGTACTACCCTTTTGTCTTCTGGCGTATAGGAATTTGCCACATGAGGCAACGCAAGAATCTCCATTCTTTCTAATGTTTGGGAGAGATATGGAGCTTACAGTACATCTAATGATGCCACATGGGCCGGTAAAATACGACATAGACGAAAACTATGCTACAGAGTTAGTTACCAGAATGCAGAACGCCCACGAGTTAGCTCAGAGGAACATAGAGGTTTCTATTGAAAAAAGATGCGATAAACACAATGCAAAACGGACTAGGAAAGAATTCCAAGTCGGGGATTTAGTTTATGTGAAGAATCCAGTTTTACCAGGGAGGAATTTAGCACCAAAATTCCGTTGTAAATGGTCAGGACCGAGTCGAATTACTCAACAGCTAGGACCGGTTACCTTTAAAATAAAGGAGTTGCATGGGAAGAAAGAGCAGATTTTACATGCTGAAAGGCTCAAACCATGTAAAGGGTTGGAGGATAGAATGATAAATCCTAGACCAGGTCACGGAGATAGTGAATCCGATGAAGAGGAGGACAATGAGATTCTACCCAGAGGAGAAGATATTATAGAATTTCCACTAATCCATAGGGAAATGACAAGAGACGAGATTGAAGAAATCGTCGATCAAAATGAAAATAATGACGTAAATGATGAAATAAGGGAGCAAGAAGATGAATTTTTAGCACGGGGACAAGAATTACCCGTCAGGCATAGAGAAATGGAAGAAGTTATAAATCAAGAAAATGAGTTAAATTCCGAAGATGAAGAAGAAGAGGAAGAAGAAGAGGTCGAGGAACACGAACCGGAACTACGAAGAAGTACGAGGACACGGGACATAAAATGGCCCGCTAGATTTAAGGATTATGTAATGAAAAAGCTGTAAAATGTAGAAAAATCCGAGTATGTCTAATCCATGTATAACTAACTAGGAATTAAGAAAAAAATTAGATTACATAAGGAAGGATGTTAGCTATAAAAATTTAAGAATAAGAAAATTAGAATCGAATGTAAGAATTCATTGATTTAAAGGCGTAATTTAGGTGATTAGGGAAATAATTGTATAAGATTTGTTAGACACTAGAAACATGCCATCAGAAAATAACAGGTACCAAGAGAACGACGAATTCGTTCCGCCACTACGTATCCATGTTGAAATGGAAAATTTGGACAGTGTTGTCCTAGTAAAACTCCGATGAGCCAGTAGGAGCAAACACGAAGACCTTGGTAGCAGTAGCCAACCAGAGCCAGTAACCACGAAGGAAGTGATGTGAAAAGTGAAAAGTCAAAAAGGGTGTAAGTGTAACGTGTAACTAGCAAACCAGCAAGACCACCCTTGAGCAGCATCAGCATCCAGATCGTAGCTATCCTAGCTATGATACCTACTACTGTGAGATTGACAGCGACACTACAGGCCACCAACCAATGAGTCGTAGTGGAAGGCCGCAATATAGGTCCAATCGATATAGGCCTAATGAGTAACTAGCGCTTCAAGTAAACTTTGCTACAAGCAAGGATAATTATCTTGTAAGATTGAAATTTGTTTTGTGTCGTTCTAGCATCAACAATTTTGAAGGAAAATATTAAATGAAAATTGTATTAATGAAGAAAATTAAGGAAAATTTTTGATGCGAGGAAAAAAACTTATCTAGTGTTGATTAAAGATTTATAATTAATCTTTAATAATTATTTTGTTCATGACGTTGCGAAATTACACAGGAAAAGTTAATTTCGTATTACTTTTGTTGTTTTAGTAAAATTTTGAAAAATAACAGATATTTTTGAGAAATGTGACATTTAGGATGGAAAAGCACGTACATAATTAGGTTGAACGATCTGATAAATACGCGGATAATATTATCGTGAAATTTGAAATTGAGTAAAGTAAACCGACCGAACCTTTTACAAGGCAGGCACCTAATTTATGGTGAAATTCGATACTTTGATGGGACAATTGAATAAGAATTGTCCGAAATTATCTTATTCAATATAATTTCGGTTTTAAAGGGTGGAGGGATGTGATGATCCAGAAATTTGACCCTATAATTACAAAGTCTTTACTGTAAAAATTAAATAAATAATCAAACAATCAAAAACTTAATTCCGGTATTTTGAAATCTGTATCGATAATTTAAAAATAAAAACCAACTAAGCAATCGTATAGCGACACCCGGAAGTCGTTCATCTAAATTAAATTCTTAAAAAACTGATAAAACCGAGGTGGTGTCATCCTAAAATCCGATTCAATGAACTTTATTTAGCCAAGGCCTTTCCGTTTAACACACATTGAGTCGAATGAATTATGGATTCTTGAACCCAAAACGTCTTGACCTCAATAAATCAGATAATTGCGACATAATTAGTCGATTTTTGGGCTACAAAAATGATATAATATTCACGGAAATTGCATCATTCTTTTAATAACAATGAGGCCGTCCAATGAAATTCGGATTCCTAAGTTAACGACCGCCTATATTGACGATTTGGGGGAAATTTAATAATAATTTTGTGGGGAGAGCGATTTGATATAAAACTCGCGGAAGATAGTTCCCAGTTATCTGAAGATAGTTCCCAGTTGATAGTTGCCAGTTAAGAGTCGAGTCGTCCATTTGAAGTAAAGTCGGTCCAGTTTCGCGAAAAGTTTCTTTTATGGCCTATGGTCGGGTATAAATTAACTTAGAAAATTTACGGAAAATCGAGAAAGTAATAACATTTGAAATTCGATTAAATAATTTTATGTGCGTGCTTAGCTAAATATTTTGAGTAGTTAATTAAGTAATTTTACGTGTGTTTTATGGACAAAAATGTAAGTACTTTATAGTGACAAGATTTATTTTGATGGACATGACTTTGAGTGATTAAACTCTGACTTTCTTTGCATAAAACAAACTGAGTGATTTTTTTACTAGAAGTACTTTTGAATTTATAAACTTGAGGATTGCACTACTAGAAAAACTTTTGACTTTTAATTTAACAGTGGAACTTTATTACAACGAAATTAGTAGCTTGAGTGTTTTATAAATGGAACATTATTGCATAACTCAATTACTCTCAGACTTCAGATTTTAATGACATTTAAATGTGCAACAAAAATATGAAGAGTACTTACAATGCATTTAACAATATTCAATTTTGAGTTGGAATTATGACTTAAACAGTTGGATTTATTAGCTAGGCACAGGAATCCGAAAATAGAATTTGTTCTGATAAACTATTAACTGCGGTAGGAAATTTTGAAAAGAAAATTGATGACATAAAATAGAAATGTTTTCTTAAAATATTGGACACTTGTTAAAAGGAAACTTATATTAGAATTTGTTCATGAAATAGAAATGTCTTAGAATATGGGAAAGCCGTTAAAAGAATTTATTGTCCATGGAATGAATTTTGAATTAGGGAGTTTATTTTACAAGTAGGAGTTATTGCAAGACCTTATGAGAATAAATTAGTTGTTAAACAAATAGGTAATTATTTTGGGTTTTTATAAGTAATGGACTTAGAGATTTAAAGGAATTATTTGACTAGGTAAAGGGTAGTTATTAGGAATGATTTGGATGTAGTAAAATAAATAGAAATATTATTTTGAGAAATAGTATGAATAGGGCGTTTCTTATTAAGAAGGCATATTTCAGTGGTCCGTATAATAACAATATAGAACGGATGTGAAGTATTAATTTTACAGAATTAAAGAAGGATGTAAAGTATTGGGAGATATTTGGCTAATTGATTTTTGAGTTTTATGTGAAATAAAATACAATTTAGTACACCTCCTTAGTTTGTTTCTCTCTCTTGCAAATAGACCCTCTTCCACAGATTTTAGATAGCAAGCTCCAAGTATATAAACACCATCAATATACCGCTCGCCATTTACCATCTAACTAATTTACATAGAGTACTTGGGGCGTATTTGCTACATGCTTTTATAGGTTTTTTTACCGATTTGCCTGTTCTGTTGATTGCATGTGTTGGATTTTTTCATTAGAATGGGCTCTTATGAAATGAAATACAGTTTAAAGTCACAAATACTTCGTTTCAATGACCACGGGGCCCCGCCTTTCAGCATTCTCGTCCCTTGAAATGTGGTCTAGAATGACGTATCCCACATTGTCATCATCCCCATTGCCATCCCCTAATAATACGGCCTCCAATATCTTCCATTATAAAATATAGATGAACAAACAAAACAAATTCAACAAAAAACTACAAGAAGAACCACTTAAAGAACACCAAACACGTATTTACATTTTGCAATTTTAGGTTAGGAATATGAAAATAAAACATGACATGCCACTGCCGACTTTAACGTGTCGTTCAATAATTCCTTTTGTGAGCCAAAATAGCGCCCGCCACAGTCAATTTTGGGTCGGCACTAAAGCGGCACAGTCAACTGCGGCCGTATTCCAATAATTCCCTAATGAGATTATGGGAGGAATGGTTGACATTATTGACATAAAGACACAATCACACCGCAGCCACACCAAAAAATTATGGTGTGACCGGTGCGACACCTGGAGCGCGCCCGAAGTACTTTCTGAACAGAACAGAGTGCGCGCAATCGGTGTGGCTATAGCATTTATGAACGGCTAGTGCGTCGCACCGGTGTCACACTCACACTGAGTGTGTCATTCCTGAACTCGCCCCTCTATTGTGTGTATTATCCATAAATTCTTTTCACGTGGCTCCGGTTGAACTAACCGGGTTACAAAACGGTTAGAGAAATGACATACCGTTTTCTAACCCGGTTACAAAGTGACGTGATGGATACCTACCACTCGAAGTTCCTAGCAGGTACTTTCTATGCACTGGAGAATAGAAAGTAACTGCTAGGTAACAACCTGGAAAAAGTCTTTCGCCCAAAAACATATGGTGGGAATGAGAGAACCTTGGGGTGGACGCAAACCCAAAACCCTGTAGGTACCTACTAACCGAATCCGAATTATAATTTTTTTTTTAATTTAGGGTTTAAATTTTTCAACAGTTGATAACTTCAATTTTTCCAGTTCTCCATCCATCCTTTCCAGGGACAAGAGGGCGCACTCGGGATACGTCGTGCTCGATTATAACCCGAACGCAAAAGAGAACACTCTGAGGGCTAAAGCGAACAGGATCTTATCGTTTCGAGCGCGCTCGAAGTTTACCGAGTGTCGCTTCGCTGCGCTGCGGTAAAAAAATTGGATGATAAATCATTTTAAGAACCACCTGAGTGAATTTGAATTTCACACCGGAGCTCGGAGCTGCAGTTTTTGTATCAATGCAACTCGCTATGGTTCGCGCCACGATGTCAAGCGCGAAAATTCGCTTGTCTGGGTTATGGTCAGCCGCTTTCCAGTATGCACATTGGCGCGCTCTGGCGCGTTCTAGAGAACCTCAGGGGCGCCACGCACTAAATTTGTACCGTTCCAGTATCATGGCGTGAGACGCCTGTCTTAAGCCGCTTTCCAGCTGTGTGCTTCAAGCACGATGCAGCACAGTGTTCTGTGTTTGAAACGCAAAAGTTAACAGCTCTCGAAACGCCGTACGGCTGGAACACGAACACGCGCTTGAAGCATTTGCGCGCGCAAAAGCTCGATTGCCTGCTCAAAAGCGTCAGCTGAGGTGCTTTCCAGTGACCCATTTGAGTTACTCCTGAGCAGCTCAGGAGTGCTCCACAATTGCTTTGCGCGTTCCAGTGCTTAGAGTGTCGTACACTTGAGCTACTCATTTCTGTTATCCCCTGCCCCCTCGTGCACCAACCCTTTTGCCTATGTTTCATGCTCCTGAAATCCGAAATGGTGGGGGTTAAGACGAGAGCGTTCCAGTGCTACTTATGTCGAACAGTTCAAGAGCGTCACACTTCAGGAGCATGATACTCTAACAATTTAGGCTCTGGAAAGCGGCTCTGGAAAGCGGCTGGTGTCAAATATGTCAAATTTTAAAAATAATATCTTTTTGTTTGTGCAGTTTGCTTTTTTATTTATCAAAAATGAAAGAGAATCAAAACTATATTTTTTAAAATGTTTAATCTTGCGATTTAACAAGAAATAAATAGATAAATAGCCACCCACGGATGTGACAGCTTACAGGTCGACGCGTACGTAGGGCCGAGTTCAGAAATAACGCACGGGGTGCGAGTGCGATTTTATGTGTGCCTGAATTGACAATTGGCCATTGGGCCTATAGCACCGTCTAGCATTTTCGAACAGCTGGGGCGTCGCACCGGTGTCACACTCACACTGGGTGTGTCATTCCTGAACTCGCCCCAGCTCGGGAGCTCAACGCCCCGAGTAGCTCCGGGCGTCACACTCCCATAGAAAGTGGCTCTCTGGGTGCTACTCTGCTACTAGTCTTTTCTTCAGTGTTCTTTTCTCTTTCTCTTTACACTCTAACCTAAAAAAAAAAGATATTAATCCATGTTTTGGTTGTCTCTAAATTTAAATAAATATTAAAGTTTTTCTTTTTCTTTTCAACGTTACGAGGTTATCAGAACCAGCAAAACATTTTTTTAATTTGAAAAGTAAATTGAAAAGTGATGGCTGCAGGTATGTGAATATTTCACTACAATATAAATGTGTTGATTGTCGTTTAAATGTATGGATAACTAGCGGATACCCGGCGTGTGCAACTACGCTAAAAAAAGAAAAACATATTGTTTATTTGTTGGAAAAAAAACCCTTTCCGCTTTCCGCATTATTGCCTTTCAAATTAAGTAAACCGGTTTGGGCACATCAGTTGGATGGTTTCAAAGCCTATACCGGACATAGAAACATTTTTTGTATTTTACTTATACGATTTACCTGTAAAAATTGCAGATATACTTTCCTATTGACTTAGATTTTATCAATGGGTACATTCAGGCAGAATGGCTGAGCTTAGTCGCTGGCACTGCCTGAATGTACCCAATGACTTTTGTGAACCACCATACTGCAGGTGAAATGAGGTTGAACATTTTTATTTGGAAAAAGTCAAAAATTGAGTCCATGAATGGATTGAATGTGCCTAATGCATTGTTTTAGTGGTCTAAAACCCTCTTTGCATTATTTACTGTATTTCTTTTATACATCGCTCTAGCTAGAGCTCCTCGGAGACACTTCAAAACACCCAATTCAGATAGTATCATTATTCTTTAATATTAAAGCTGGATTTATACAGCAAATAAAATAAAATAAGATAAAATAAGAAATAAGAAATAACAGTTAAATTCATGAGATACCCTTAAAGTGTTTATACAGAAAATAACAAATAAAATAAGAAATGCATTAGTTATGGATTTTTTATTTTATCTTATGTTATTTTATTTTATTTTATTTGCTGTATAAATCCAGCTTAACATTACCTTAAAGAGCTTTTTGCAGCCCCCTCAAATCAGGTGCATCAGGTGAAAAGGGTATGCATTATAATAAGCGACTCGAGTGTTTAACGCACATCGGTTGGATGTTGGCAATCAAAAATGCAAATTAATATCCGAATGCCTTTGTTTAAGGCGAGATTTAGGGCCTTTGCGGACTTTTCATAAACTTAATTTACTCGAGCAAAAGTAATAATACTTTGGTGCTGATCGATTTCAGGTGTCACGGATAATCCAACTTTTCAAATATACACTGGCCAGCAAAATTAGCACAATACTACACCTAATTTTGGAAAATATTTTTTATTTCATAACATTGATCAAATATTTCTATGTCCTAATTAAGTAAGTATATTTTTATTCTAACTTAATAGGGGTATCAACAAAAGATAGAATTCTTAAAGAAGGTAAGAAAAAATAAGGGAAAAAAAAACAAGAAAATTCAAAAAATTTAAAAATTATTAACTTTAGTTAATAGTTATTTATGTACCAGCGAGTCGAGCTAGCGGAGTGACCGAGGCGAGTTCGATAAAAGCACTTTACTGACATGATGCATACAAAACTTTATCGCCAGCCAATATTATAACTTAACACATTTTATTATAAGAACAAGCACAGAACACATCTACTTATTGTTATGTTGAATGTGAATGTACGCCCTGTCGGATGACATCAATAAGTTCTTGAAGTCGAGGAGTTTCAATATGTTAGATAGATAGATAGATTTCTTTATTCGATCAATATGTTTACAATTACAATTACAAATTGGTAGAGAACATTTTACCCAGAGGGTGTTGATCATGTCATTATTTACAATACACAATAAAAAAAAATTGTACTTAAATCTTAAAAAACCTTTAGTACAAAAAAAAATAAATAAACACATACATCTAAGATAAAAAAAAAACATTTAAGTAAAAAAACAAACAAGTACACCTCACGAACAAATAATTAGAGTCTGGTCATTCCGACCACTTCCAGGGTCAGCACAGGGAGTGCCATGTTTATCCAGGCAATTAGTAAAATTTTATGCTTTGCCAGAAACAAAACAATTTAACAATGCGTAAGTCCTTCTTTATTAGAATTATCATTGGTAACAGCTTATTTATTTATTTATTTATTTATTCGCTAACAATCTCAAAAATAATATTGATAACGATAACAATAATGATTACAATCAATATACATGTCATATAGTAAGTTACTTAATGAATTAGTAGCAAATAATTGCGGCGCGCTATGGTAACTAAGTTACTGTGTCTGCGCCCTATAATAATTTTATAATTATATTTCATAAGTGTTGCCATGTATAACAATTTGATGAGTGTACTAATGCAATATGATTAGTTGAACTAATCAAGATAAAACTGTAATTTTGAAGTTAGATTCCACAATCCATTTCGTTATTTCTTTTTTAACTTTGTAGTATGGTTTTACCCTAAACTCACATGGTAAGCTATTAAATACCTTAGGACCTACACTATAGATATGATTCTGGCATGTGCAGTGTTTGGGGCCCTGCAGTAGGATATTATTCTGAGCCACATTCCTTGTATTAACACCATGATTAATGCTCTCTCTATAATACGGATTTTTTAACATAAATCGGACAATTGCTCTAATGTAAATTTGATATGGTGTTAATAAATTACTGTCTCGATATACTAGCTCCGTGGGAGATCTTTTCTTTTTAAAAAGGAGTATTTTAATAATCCATTTTTGCGCCACTTGAAGTTTGGTTATAACAGTCGAACCTGCACAGCCCCACACCACTATACCATAATCTATAATTGACTCCACCAAAGCAGTATAAACCATTTTCATATGCTTGAAAGTTAAGACATTCCGCAATTCATAGAATTTAAATATTAATTTTCTTATTTTCCCTGTTACATATTTTACATGTTCTTTCCATGTAAGATTCTCATTAGGGGTGGGCAAAATAATCGATTAATCGATTAGTCGATTATTTTATTTTCAAATAATTTCGATTAATCGATTATTTTCGATTAATCGATTATTTTCGATTAATCGATTATTTTCGATTAATCGATTATTTTCGATTAATCGATTATTTTCGATTAATCGATTATTTTCGATTAATCGATTATTTTCGATTAATCGATTATTTTCGATTAATCGATTATTTTCGATAATCGATTATTTTAGATTATTCGATTATTTTCGATTATTCGATTATTTTCGATTAATCGGTTATTTTCGATTGATCAATTATTTACGATTAATCTATTATTTTTGAGATAATTTTATGTTTTGTTTTTGTTTGCATATCTAAGGGCCGGTTTATTCACCTTCTAATAAACTGTTCGGTATGCAATTTCGCGGATAATAACGCAATCTGTAATCCCATTGGTCGGCCAGTTATTGGTCGGCCCTTGGTCGACCGAGACAATAATTATAGAAGGGTAAATTGATCTTGCTAATAGTTGTCAACCAGCAAGTCTATCTGAAGATGAATAAACCGGGCCTCAAACTCCAAAGTAACCAGAGAGTTTATTTCAAAACTAGCCGGTTAAGGGCAAGTGAATTTCTTTTACTTCATGAAACCCAAGAAAAAAATCTACCGATTATTGTGAAATAAGCGAATAATCAAAAATAATCGAATAATCAAAAATAATCAATAGATCGAAAATAAACGATTTATCAAAAAAAATTATCGATTAATCGAAAATAATCGATTATTTTCGATTAACCGATTACCTATTTTCGATTATTTTCGATCAATCGATTATTTTCGATTAATCGATTATTTTCGATTAATCGATTATTTTCGATTAATCGATTATTTTCGATTAATCGATTATTTTCGATTAATCGATTAATCGATTATTTTCGATTAATCGATTATTTTCGATTAATCGATTATTTTCGATTAATCGATTATTTCCGATTAATCGATTATTTCCGATTAATCGATTATTTTCGATTAATCGATTAATCGAAAATAATCGATTATTTTTAATAATCGATAATCGATTATTTATTTTGATAATCGCCCAGCCCTAATTCTCATCTAGAAAGATTCCTAAATACTTTACACATTTTTTTCTTTCAATATATTTATCACATTTACAGTTTATGTCAACTTTACAATTTTGATGATGCAATATTAAATCCTGGAAGCCTGGCAATGAACGAGAGGAAAGAGAAAACGCAACAAACTTTGTCTTTTCAACATTGAGCGATAATAAACTGAAGTCTAACCATGTCTTAATTTTTTTCATAGCTCTTTCAGCCTTCATTTTTGTAGAATCCCAGTCATCATCGCTGATTATTATGCCTGTGTCATCAGCGAAACAATAAACATTTCCCTCATCCACCACAGATAATGGGTGGTATGAATAAAAACGAAGTACTTGCTACTACTACAAGTATTAGTATGTTCTATGTAGTATTTACTTCAAAACGAAGTAGATACTAATTTCTCTAACTCCAATTATATCAAGTCGATTTGAAAGTATTTGGTGAACCACAGTATCAAATGCCTCTTGAAGGTCAAGAAAAATGCCTATAACTTTTTTTTCCTTGATCTAGGTTTTTCAGAATCTTTTCAGTTACACGACATAAGGCATTCTCCGTGCTAGAGCCCTCCCTGAAAGCAAACTGGTTTTCACCGAGCAATTTATATTTTTCTAAATATACCATTAATTTCATTTTAAAACATTTTTCTACCAATTTGCTTATAGTACTCGTTAAATTTATTGGTCTATAATTACTTGCTAATTTTTTGTCTCCTTGTTTATATACCGGTACAATTATTGAACTCTTTAGTACTTCAGGGAAAACTCCATTACCGAATATTACATTAATAATATGGCTGATTGGTTTCATTAATTCAATATGAAAACTTTTTATTATGTTTGAACTAATATCATCTTCTCCTCCTTTCACATTTTTATTGAGGCTCATTATCTGTTTGAGAAGTTCCCTGTCTGAAATAGGTGTCAAAAAAAAAGAGCCTGCCCTTCTCTCTCCCTCACTCATGGCATGTTTGTCATAGAATCTATTCTCGGTTATTCTTTTTGCCAAGGCCTCCCCTATATTGTTAAAGTATCTATTAAATTCGTTGGCTACTGCTTTTTTATTATTTAATTCTATGTTTTCATCATTAATTACACTTTTTATGTCTATGTTATTCATAGTGGCCTCTTTTATCACTTTCCAAAGTTTTTTGGGGTCGTGTGCATTATTTTCTGCTTCTGATTTATAGTACGAATGTTTCGCATTTCTTATCAATTTCGAAAGCTTTTTCCTATATTCATTATATCGATTTAAAAGTGTTAGATTGTATTTATGAATAGTACATTCTTTTTTCAAAGCATCTCTATTTCTAATTGAATTCACCAGTGATCCAAATAATGATCGATACATGAGCTTGATTCACCACTTTTCCTTGTTGCCTTATTGATAACACTTGCAAACCCATGACTCTGAAGCATTGTCAGATAGTAGTTGGTAGCCTCCGACTCCATTGCCAGCAGGTCGATGTTTATATCTCCCACTAGAAGTTGTGTTTGACCTTTAAATGTATTTGAATTGCTTAGTACTGAATTCAAATTTGCTATAAATTCTTCCTTGGATGTGGCAAAGGATCTATAGGTCGCTAATATATCCGCAGTTGCATTTTTTTTTTTGTATAGATGCTTTAATAATTTTCAGGTTATTTTCAGTTATGATCTGGCTTTCTATATAAAATTCTTGTTTAATATATAAAACGCACCCATCACATCTATTCAATACACTCTCGTTGCAGATTACATGATACCCAGGTATGTTGTCAATTTAATTTGACTATTGCCTAAAACCGTCTTCGCGATTTTTGCTGGCTGGTGTACAATGGAATGTTTTATTTTAATCCATTTTAAGAAAAGGATCTAGTGGAAGCTAGGGTAACCCTAGAGATTTGATAAAGAAAATAATTAAGTATCCATTGAAACTGAATTTCCTTATTCTCAAATTTTATACTCTCGACAATTCTAGATACATTTTCCTTAACGACATTACCACTTTCCTAATAATAATAATAATAATAATAATAATAATAATAATAATAATAATAATAATAATAGATCTTTATTTAGCAAAAAAAGGCTAATTCAGAAAATGTACAGACATGCAAAATATACATACACTATAAAAATTGCAATTCTTATTACTTAGGTACTACACAGTAATTGTAAATTGTAAAATTAAAATTAACACATCTTGTATAAAAAACAAACAAAAATAAATATAAAAAAAAACAACTCACATACTTAAATTCGATAATTACTTACATGATAATTATTGTCTACCTAGTGAGACTCGTCAAATAGTCTTTTCCTAAGGTTATTTTTAAAGGCAATTACAGTCCGCATCTTTTTATTGAATCAGGCAATTTATTATATAATATTAAACCATTATGAAATAGTGCCCTTTCTGTATCCTTTTTATTTTTTTTGGTCACCTGAAAATTATTCTGTGACCGTGTATTATAATTATGGACGTTGTTATTGTATACAAGTTTGGAGGACAAATACGATGGAGCTAAAGAATTTTTCATTTTATGTATGAGAATCATAGTTTGGTATTCCAAATACTGTTCCACTGACAGCCAATTTAATGAGTGAAGCATGCGTCTAATTGATGTGTCCCTAGGTACACGCAAAATTATTCGCATGGCCTTGTTTTGTAATTTCTGCAATCTGTCTTTTTCATTTTTATTTGCTGTAAACAGGATGGTAGACGCAAATGTAAGATGAGGCAAAATCAGTACATTATATACCACTTTCCGAGACCACTTGGTTAAAGATGGAGCAATTCTAGCAAAAAAGTTGCTGTTTCTGGAGATTTTATCATCTATGTATGACACATGTTCCTTAAATGTTAATTTCCTGTCAATTATAACTCCAAGATACTCTATTTTATCAACAATTTCTATTTCAGTATTGGTGATCACTATTTTATACTGTAACTTAAACATATTATACTGTTGGTTATTACCAACAAGAAGCATACATTTAGTTTTTGCTGCATTTAATCTAAGTAGATTTCCATTGCACCACAGTTGTATATTTTGCAGTTCTGTGTTGATGGTGTCAATTAGGTTTTTCAAATTATCTGAACAGAAATACATTAAGGTGTCATCAGCAAACAGATGGATTTTGCAGCTTTTAACTGTAGAAGCAATATCGTTAATGTATAAAAGGAATAGTAGTGGTCCTAGGGTACTCCCTTGTGGAATACCATTATTATTTAAAATCTCTGAGGAGGTTGTTTTATTAACACGAGTAACTTGCTTTCTATTATGTAAGTAGTTACAGAGCCATTCCAAAGCTAGGCCGCTAACACCGTACTTTTCTAACTTGTTCATCAACCTATCTCTATCAATCGTCTCAAAGGCACGCTGAAAGTCTAAAAACACTGCTCCAATCATTAGATTTTTATCTTGCTCATTCTTCCATTCATGCAAAACATTCTGAACAGCAGTTTACATCTGACACTCCCAACACATTTTTACTCACATCCTTCCTACAACTGCCTCTAAAAATGAACTTTTCCACACGCTAAGCAACTTGTGAAAATAAAGTTTGCCACACAGCGTGCGAAATAGTTATTTTTGCAACAAGCTTCGTATCACATAACAAAAAAAACAGTGTGTTCCGCTTTTCGCTTTTCATGAATACATCCCGATATCTCAGTTATTAATAATGCGATTTTATTCAAATTTTTTTAGATAATTTTTTGTATCAGATTAAGAATCAGCATCCCTGAAAACCCCCCAATTCATATTTTCAAAATCTCAAGAGAATTTCAGCCAAAAAAAAATAGAGATGTACCAAATAGTGGTTGGGTCACTGGCTGAATGCCAGTTCTCGGCCTGCTTTTGTGGCTGAATATTCGGCCAGTATAAACAATAAACTTTATTAACAGACAAGCCATTTACAGTAAATAACATAATACAAAAATATATGACATTATAATAATAAAGAAAAACACAACAACTTAAAATTTAACATTCACGATACATTTAAATACACTGACATTTAGCGCTGCAGATCATTTAACAGTTGTTTACAAGTTTTCAGAGACATGCCAAAAAAATCAAAATTGTTGGGTAGCTGATTAGCTTCTCTGCATATTCTAGCCATAGGGCAGAAAAAACCATAATTAGTCCTAAAATCTGTTTTTTTTTTAAAGATAAAAGTCAAAATGACATTATGTTGGCAATATAATGTAAATTTGTCAATGCATTCAAATTTTTTATGTAGATTGCCAACATAGTTACTAGATTTTTGACTTGGAGAATTATCTTTAAAAAAAAACCAGACTTTATGATACTCAGTATGCAAAAGATGTACTTGCCTAGTCTGTCTCACAGGGGCACCCAGGGAAATGCTGTTCAACAAAGGGGGTCAGTCAATTAGGTTATTAAGCAACTTGAAAAGTAAACAAATATCATAATTCCTTCTAAACTAGAAAGACCCAGCAACCGCAACAGGTCATTGTAGCAGACCTTACGCAATATGCCTTAGAAAGCGTTTCAGAACTCTCTTAACACAATTTATATGGACCCCATAATGGAGTAACCAAATTGGGGTAGCATATTCCAAAAGGGATCTCACTACAGACGAGTAAACGCTCCTTATAGTAAAAATATTATTAAAATCTTTGAGGGTGCGAAATACAAATCCCGTTTCATTGCCCTATTACAAATATTCTCAATATGCAAGTTAAATCTTAGGTCCTGTCTAAATGTAACTCCCAAATCCTTAATAGAGTCCACCCTTTCAACTACTTGATCATTTAATTTATATTCATAAAAAATTGATGCATGAGATTTAGAGAACTTAGAGAAGGTTATGGTTTTGCATTTATTTAAATTAAGGATTAGGTCATTCAGGTGACACCACAGAGCAAAACAATTCAGGTCTAGTTGTGACTGCTTACAGTCTGATATGTACTTAACAGGCCTATACAACTTTAAATTGTCCGCATACAACAAGATGTCACTGTGATGGATAAAATCTTCAACATCATTAATATAGCAATCAAATAGCAAGGGAGAAAGATGTTCCTCTTTGAGGAACACCAGATACGACATTTATTGGAAATGAAATTTTTTTTAATTTCTGACGTATTGTACCTACTCTACTGCCCAGAAAGCTATCTATCCATGCCAAAAAAGTCCCCCGAACACCCAAGGCCTCTAATTTTTTGTAAATATAGATATATCAACCTTATCAAAAGCCACACTGTAGTCAGTGCTGACGGAATCTACTTGAGTTCCAAATTCTACAGCATTAACAAGATTATCTTGATATAGGTTAGAAATACTTAGTTGATTTTCCTTTAATGAATCCATGTTGAGCAGTCGAGAGAACATTTCTAAAGCATTGGAAGATTTTCTCAGTCACAATACACTTTTGGAACCTTTGGAATAACCGACAATTTACTTATTGAGCGATAGTTTGATAAGTCTGCTTTATTGTCAGCTTTAAAAATAAGCCTAAGAAAACATTCCTTCCATTTTTCAGGAAAAATACCTTCTGACAATGACTTATTAAATATTCTGACAAGAACTTCAGATAAAACACATTTGGAATTTTTTGAAAAGTAAACAGGAACGCCACGCCATCTGGCCCACATCCCAAATCATCATCCAATATACACACATCAAAATATTCTAGGGAACAAGATGCAACTGAATACATTTATAAATTGAACAAAATATACTTTTAAAAGATTTTTAAATTTTGTTAAAGCCTGCTGGAAAAGCCGATATGATAAATTTTACAAGATTTGTTCAACAAATACCGATATGGTATCTTTTTAAAAAAAGTTATTCTGTCTAAAAATTAAAAGACGAATATTTCTTGTTCCCTAGATTTTTTTGATGAGTGTATTTATACAATTAAATACATCCATTAAACTTATATTACAAAAAAAAAACAAATCCCCAGTATGTAGTGTTTTATTCTGGTTAAACAAAAAAAATATTCCCATTTTGATTTAAAATAATAACATAAATTAAGAAAATATTCAAATATGTGATTTTCACCAGTTTTCGGCCCACCTGTCCATTGACCGGCCAGCATTGTTCCTATTTTCGGCCAGGATTTTTATAGGGGCCGACGATCACGCCTATTTTGTTGTTATAACTTGTATATGCCACAAATTTATTTTTATTCTTAATATGACATGCTTGATGATTACAGAACTTTGCTTACCTCTATGCCTAATTATCAACAATTTGGTATTTTCCCTGAGAAGCTAAAACAAGCAATGGTCATTCCAATTTATAAAAAAGGAGATACAAAAAAAAATTGAGAATTATAGACCGATCAGTCTTATAACCTCCTTTTCTAAAATCTTTGAAACTGCAATGTGTAATCGACTCTTAGACGTTTTTCTCGCATAATCTGCTAAGCCATTTTCAGCACGGTTTTTTAAAGAACAGATCCATTGAACCTGTCATCTTTGAATTTATTGGGGATATTTACGAAAATCTTGAGGATGGCAAAAACACTCTTGGAGCTTTCTTGGACTTGTCCAAAGCTTTTGACAGTCTGGATCACCAGATTCTTCTGGACAAGCTCAAGATATATGGAGTGACAGGCTCTGCTTTGCTCTGGCTGAAGTCATATCTTGCGAATAGAACACAGATGGTAACTATTCAAAAGGACGAGAGGGTTGTTTGTTCTGAGAGCAAGGAGGCATCTCAAAGGGAAGTGTTATTGGCCTTTCCTCTTCGTCCTCTATATAAACGATTTTTCGTCCCATATAACCAGCGATCATGTAAAGATAGTCAATTTTGCTGATGACACAAATGTCAGTGTCTGCAGATGTCCTCTTGCAACTCGAAGAGCGAGCAACTTTCTGTCTTGGTAAAGCCCAAAACTAGGTTTAAATATTTCTTCCCAAAATGTAAGGCTTTCAGATAGTGTGAAATTTCTGGGAATAGAAATAGATCACCACCTAAAATGGAACAAACGAAATCAAGCTCTTTCTAAAAAACTTAGTAGCACCTGCTATTCTTTCCGTGTTCTAAAACAATTCCTAGACAGAAAATCGCTATTATCTGTCTACTATGCCACTTTCTATTCTTTTGAACGCTATGGAGTAATATTCTGGGGTAGAGCAGGATGCGAAGGAGATGCGTTTGTTATGCAAAAATGTGTACTGAGACAAATTCTTAACTTGTCCTACAGAGACTCTTGCCGAGGACAATTCAAAGAAACAAACATTCTTACACTACCAGGTATCTATATCTATGAATGTCTTATGTTCCTACATAGAAGCTTTGATAAGTTTCTCAACTATCTCCCAGAACACAAACATAACACCAGGTCAATTGTCTTAAACTATCCAGTGCACAGGCTCGCTCTCACTGAGACTGGACTGGACCCACCTACATGTGTATAAAACTTTTCAACTTTCTTCCCCAAAAATTAAAATTGAAAATAACAGAAAACTGTTTTAAAAAACTTTTATTTCAGCATCTTGTTTCAATAAAGCCTTACACGATTGATGAATTTCTAAATTAAGATGTACCTACCTACCTAGTAATAACTGATAACTATTTTGTTCCTCTCTAGTGGTAAATATTTTGTTCCTTTCAACTGTTGGCCAGACTTGTGATAACTTTTTGTGATATGTATTTTATATTTTAAACTGTAAAATTGTCTTTCTTTTTTTTATTTTATACAAAGTACCTGTCTTGTCTTTTTTAACTGTTCTGTTCTTTTTAACTATGTACAGGGTCATTTTTTATATTTTCCCACCCCCCTTAACTTCTTTGTGCCACTGTGTATAAAAAAAATTTAAATAGGAAAGCTGTAGTGCTTGAAAAATAGTTCTCAGAAAACATAGTTTTGTTCATACAGGGTGTTGCAAAAAGTTTAAAAAACAAAAAAATATATTTTTTCAAATGGGACACACTGTATTCGACAAGAATGTAAAATCGGTTTTGCTGTAAAATTAACAGTTTAGGTTTTACAACCTATCAAAGTTGCACAAAAGTCAATTTTCTACTGTCATTATTTCCGAAACAGTTCAAGATAGGTATATGACATTATTTATGGAATATGTCTAGAATTTTCCGCAGAATCCAGACATGTCATAATATACAGGGTGTCCTATTTAAAAAAAGTATATTTTTTTGTTTTTTAAACTTTTGCAACAGCCTGTATGAACAAAACTATGTTTTCCGAGAACTATTTCTCAAGCACTACAACTTTCCTATTTAATTTTTTTTTATACACAGTGGCACAAAAAAGTTAAGGGGGGTGGAAAAATATAAAAAATGACCCTGTATGTACTAATGACTTATTTTTTACCGAGTTTTTTACTGTTTGACTGTAAGCACAATTTACTTTACAAATATTCAAATTATAATCTGGAGTTTTTTTTTTTTTTTTTTAACTCTTTTATTTGGAGAATACCTACTTATCGTTGTAAAACTCAAATTTAAATTTAACTTTAGGTATATATTTTGACACTATTTAGTTAAACAACAATTGATGTTTTTTATATTCTCTTTTGTATGTTTTTTAAAAAATAAAGATATTCTGATTCTGATTCATGTTTCGCTAACACTGTAGCTTTGTCAGAAGTTGAAGTTGAACTGCCCATTAAAATTAAAATTAATTTGTGGAAAATACAAGCTATAACGAACGACATACTCTGTCTTTTGTTAGAAATGTATTTCCACCATGTGAATGCCAACTATATTTGAAAGTTATATTATTATTGTAACATTATTCCATTTTTTAGGACTTCAATACGCTCTACTAACTCTTGAATCACCCCATAAGTAGCTTTCAGTTGACCAATTGGTATAAACTTCACCGTTAATTTTCTAGATGGGTATCTGATTATTTTTTTTATGTGAATTTTTTTTTAGCTCTGCCAGATGTATCTCCACGGTCCGAAGACGAAGACTCTGACGGATGGGACGAAATGGAACCCGGCGGCGAACAAACAACTTGCTTGTTCTGTTCATTGCACTTTCATACCATTGCGGTGGCTCTGGATCATTGTCGCGCGGTTCATAATTTCGATTTGCTAGCGTTGAAAAATAAATTCAACATGGATTGCTATTCCTATATTAAATTGATCAACTACATAAGGCTGCAAAAACCGGATCCCGAGTTGTTACTGGAGACGCCTGCGGCACTTTGGGAAGACGACTCTTACTTGAAACCTGGAGAGATGGAGCCCTGGTTGATGTATGGTAAGTTATTAAGAATAATTATTTATCTTAAGCTGGGTTTATACAGGAAATAAAATAACATAAAATAAGAAATAAAATAAAATTTAAAGATTGCCTTATGGCGAGTTTATAAAAAAAAAAAATAACACTCAAACTAAGAATTAACATTCAACTTAAATAGTTGACGTTATGATATGTAATGTAGCGGTTCATAAAAAAAAAATTAAGACTTATCAACTAAGAAATAAGAATTACATAAGCGCATGTTGAACTTCTTAGTTGTAAGTTAATTTTCTTAAATTAGTTTAGGTGTTAATTTTTTTTATAAACTCGCCATTATGGGTGGCGTTTATACAAAAAAATTAAGTGAGATAAAAAATAAGCAAAAATAATAGTATATTGTTGTATTAGGAGTAGAAGCTTTACTCTTTTGTGCTGAAGCAGTAGGTTCGCAAGCCGAACGTAGTGAGACTTGGAATACTGCTGAAGCACAAAAAAGTGCTTCTACTCCGTATGCAACATGCTATTTTTTCTCCAAACGAATAGGGTAAGCTTGGGGGTAACTGAATGGTTTACCGGCACTAAAAGTACTTCTACTGCCGCTATGGTTACCTAGCAGCATAGAAATTAAATCTCTCACATCCTGACAGGTGTTAACAATGTGAAGATTTTTTCACGTTTGCAGAAAAAAAGTTTTTTCTACAAACGTCACTAAAAGTGTCATTTTTAACGGATGCTGTCAGTGTCTAAAATGCCATTTTATGACACTGGTGTTAAAAGTGATTACTTTTAGCACTGAGTGCTAAAAGTAATCACTTTTAGTACGTTTGTAGAAAAAATAGTGTATGATATTCGTGCTAAAAGTGATTTTATTTTGTTCAAAGGGATGGGACACTCCGCCTTCGTCGTCGTGTATTTTTCTGTATAAACGCCTTATTTCTTATTTTTCTTATTCCCTATGTCATTTCTTATTTTATTTTATTTTATTTCCTGTATAAATCCAGCTTTATATTTTTGAATATGTAATTCTGCTGGTAAAAATAAAAAGACTTAGAGAAAATACTAGACGAATGTGAAATCGTTGTTATTTAGAGTTGTTGAAAATATTTTACAGTAGTTCTTTGTTATCTTTGTGAATCTGTAGTTACTCTGATTAGTTGAATGTTCAAGTAATTCCGAAAAATCAGATTTATTAGCGCGTAATCAGAATTGGCACAAATCCACCGACGATGTTTAATTCGCATATTTCATTTTTCGGTATTTTGAAATGAGTGAATGACTAGTATGAAAAATTCAAATAATTTATGAAAATCTCTCAAGCTGGACAATTTCTGCACAATTTTGAACCACTGCATGAAAAACAGAAAATTCACGAATGAAATTTTAACGCGCAATAATCCAGCAAAACTAACGGAATGTAAATTATCTAGACATTGAGTTCTGATTTGTTTTTGAGATATGACTATACAATCAAGTATATAGAGGGTGAGTTACTAAGCGCGCAGTGGTCCATATCTCCTATACTAACGGAGATCGAAGAAAAAACTAAATACAAAACTTGTAGATAAGCACGAGTACTACATTTGTAAATTATTTTCCAGTATACAGGGTGGCCCAATAAGCAGTGGTAACACAAACTTACGTTTTTTTAAATGACACCCCCTGTATATTGTGACATTTCTGGATTTTGCGGCAAATTCTACACATAGTTCATGTACAATGTCATATACCTATCTTCAACTGTTTCGACTGACTTTTTTGCATCTTTGACAGACTGCTAAACCTGAACGGTTAATTTTACAGCAAAACCGATCATACATTCTTATCTTAGTTTTTTATAAACTATTATTTGACACCAACTTTGAATTTAATCCATAATTAAAAATTCCTCTTAAATTATTAATCTCCAGTTAAATTCAAAGTTGGTGTCACTTAGTAACTCACCCTGTATGTATGTAGATTGCTCGGTAGATTGTATAGTTAAAACGAAATGTTGTAATAGTGCTAATTTTATCGTGATTTTTGGGTGATTGTATTAAGTAAAGGTAAATTAATTTTGGGAGATTAGCTTTACTTCTCTGTACGAGTTTTCTTACGTAACAATAATGGATGACATTAGGAGGATAAGTGGATGAAGAAATGTTTGGCTAAACGAGACAGCAGTCCATCAAAATGGGAGGAATGAACCATGAATGAGAAGAAGAAGCCAGACGACAGAAAAAAAAAACATGAACAGGACGAGGACCGTATCCAGAAAATTTTGTAAGAACGAGAAAACAGCGACTTGATGACAAACAGAAAAAACGACAACAAGTCATACGACATAGAAATGTTTGAATATGCTGAAGGCGAAAATTTTGAAAAGATTCACGATAAATCCAACAACCAAAACCCACCCAGGTTTGTCTCGCTCAATGATGATGATGATCCTAATGATGACATAGTAGATGAGATTATATTAGGTCTGAATGTCCTAGAAAGCTTCGATTTCCTATTTGTAAAGTTGAGAAATAGAATGCTGGGATTGGGCGATGAAGAAATACTTTTCTCGTTACCTTTAAATTAGAACTGTCAAGGTAACGCGGATCTATGAAGATACACGAATTCTAGGTAAGGGCAAAGTTTACAGTAAGGGCAAGCGCGCACTACCTATTTATTGTCGCGCGACAGTTTAGTCGCTAAAATTATTTTAACGAACATGCACGCATTCTGCAATACAATTATCGCTGCTGATAAATTATAGAACCAGGCCTATTTTATGGGCGATGCGGCAAAATTATCACCCGACAACAGATCGCTAGTGCGCGTTCACCCTTATAGTCAAACGATCGTAAAGGCCCAACTAGAAAAACAATTAGAAGAACCAACTGAGAACAACAAAATGCAAGAAATTAATAGTCCACGTTCATCGTCGGTTGTACTAGCTACCAGAAAGGATAGCTTACGAAGTTTTGTACGGATTTCCGAGCCGAACGAAACTAGTAAGAACACAACGAACCGAGCAACGAACGTTTTTCGAGATTTGTTGGCAAAGTACATGGAATTGCTCAAAATAAATAATTGTTCGCCAGGGACTTTATTCTCGAAGCAGGGGGAGCAGCGTTCTCATGAGAACGAAGGTTCTGTCTTCGTCGTCGGTATTCATATTTCCACTGACAATGACAGAGCAATCGTCCTCAAGAAAACGCTGTTCCTCGGTTTCGAGAATAAAGTCCCAGATTATAAGTTTTGACGGGATTCGCGCATTTTTTTGGTGTTCGTCAAAACTTGTCGGCGTCGATTTGTACTGTGCAAATATTAACAACTCACTGCAGAGTCGATATCTAATAGAAAAATGGCTGAACTGGGAACACAGCGATACGTCGAAAATGCCAAACAAACCGAACTTTTGCTCGATGTGTTCGTTCTTTGGATTCAGCTCGTTCTGTTCGTTCGTGTCAAATGTTCACGTTCCAGTCACGTTGTGGTTTCCCCTACCAATTTTGAGGTATTGGTAAGGAGCTGAAAACTGGTTTACAGCTTCATTTTGACGTTCTACTAGTTGTTCCGAAAATCACAATAAATGTGGCCAAGACTTCTTAAGTTATTGCCGGTCAAAGGTCACAGAAATCGTTTTTTTGCGTTTATCTCGGTTCCTATTATTGCTCCAACGATATAATCATTTATTACAAAAGTTAGAGATAATAAAATTCCTGAGCACTTTTGTTTGAAACTTTTTGAAGTGAATACTTCTTTGGCCGCATGAGAGTGATTTTTCAAGGTCGCGTCACGACACGATTTATAAAATTTTCGTCTCGCAAGTGAGATGAAGCATATGATGAATATGAGGGAGAGAGAGAGAGAGAGAAAGAGATCGATAAATAAGTATTCACTTCTATCACGTCTACAGGGTGAGTCACTATATTTTGACACCCACCTGCAGCCGTAATTACAGGTGATAGGTGAAAGGTGTAAATACAAAAGTTGTAGCATTTTATCTGAACCACCAGAATTTTGAAGATTGAAAAAATGAGCAACACAAAATAAAAAAATATGCCAATGTCCACTTTTCTTAAATGGAATGCACTTTATTTTTTTCAAATTCTTGAAGTTCTCGTTTTTCTGATTCAGATTATATGATATGTAAATGTTTCTTTCAATAGTTTTCGAAATATCTGGAGTTTAGTTATTCAAAGACCTATTCACGTATCAGAATGTTTTGTGAACAGGTGACAGGTAAATCAAGGTAAAATATATTCAAAAAACTACTGTCTTTGATAACTTTAAGAATTTGGAAGAAAATAAAGGGCATTCCATTTAAAAAAAGTGAACATCAACATCTTTTTTCACTTTGCGTTGATCATTTGTTCAATCCTATTAAAAATTCTGGCGGTTCAGATAAAATGCTACAACTTTTGTATTTACACTTTTTACTTATCACCTGTAATTACGGCTGCAGGTAGGTGTCAAAATATGGCGACTCACCCTGTACTGTGCTGCACGCGACTTTTTTTTTATAAGGCGCGTCTTTACCAAATGAAAATTGGCAACTTTTGTGTTGCCAACACGTGTTGGTGACAAAAGTTTCTGAAATTTTCCCATGTCGTTAACCAAAATCGTAAACAAATATCGAGAACCGTGTTTCCGTTTATGGCGATAAACATCAAAGGGATACGCGTGTTGCCAACATAATGGATTTGTGTGGATGGTCGCTAGTTGGTCAGTTGGAAATATATATAGTTATAAATCGACATCAATCGACGGCATTTTATCAATATAGAATAATCAGTGGAGACAACTAGTTGTCAACTGAAATGTTTCTTAAAATGTTGACGACTTTATTCTAATCAGTGTGGACAACCATGAAAAGAAAAGTTGGTGACTTTCGAAAGAGTTGCCAACATAGAAGTTGCCAACTTTTCAGTGGAAACGCGCCTTAAAATGAACCGTTCTTGGGATAGAGCGCGAAGAGTGGTAAGCCTTATGCTCCAGATTTTGACCAATAAATTGAAGGGACCTAACGGTGAATTTTTGCATACACGTTGTTGTTATGGGTCTAAATAATTCGTGAAAATTTTCCATCAATTTGGTGATTATTTGGGACGTTACGGAGGATCAAAGGTCAGGAATGCGTTTATCAATATCTCGAAAACGGTCAACTTTTTTAAACATTTCTTCTTAAAAAAGTTATAGATCATTAAATTTGCTCCAAATTTGTTCTTAGGTATATTGCTCTACAATCAGTCCTTCTTGAGATACAGTGCAAAATTTAAACAAAGATGAGGGGCCATTGTCGAAATGGGGGGAAACAAGCGTTAGACTCGTACACACCTTCATTTGGCCATTCTTAAAGTTCACCTAAAAGTACCTAAGACCAAATTTGGAGCAAATTCAATGATCCATAACTTTTTCAAGAAGAAATTTTCAAAAAAGTTGATCGTTTTCGAAATATTGATAAACGCATTCTTGACCTTTAACCCTCCGTAACGGCCGAAATAATCACCGAATCGATGGGAAACTTTCACCAATTATTTAGACCAATAACAACAACGTCTACGCAAAAATTCACCATTAGGTCCCTTTAATTTATAGGTCAAAATCTGGAGCATAGGGCTTACCACTGTTCGCTCTATCTCAAGAATGGTTCAGTTTATAAAGAAAAGTTTCAAACAAAAGTGCTTAGGAATTTTACTATCTCTAACTTTTCTAATAGGTGTTAATATCGTTGGAGCTACAGGAACCGAAAAAACCGATTTCTGTGACATTTGAGCTGCAATAACTAAAGAAGCCTTGGCTACATTTAATGTGACTTTTGGAACAACTATTAGAACGTCAAAATGAAGGTGTATACCAATTTTCAGCTTTTACCTCAAAATTGGTAGGTGGATCCCTATTTTATGCTAATTAACTGCACTACAATTACTAACAACTGGATATTGGAAGATGTATCAATTTGATATAAAAATATTATGTCGTCTCGTGTGAATTATTAAGGTTTGAAAAGTTTACAAGAATTTAAAATCGATATGAGCCTTCTGGTCAATTGGGCCTACAGCAGATATAAATACAAGAACAAGTGGCGTCCAAAAACTTCATCAATGGATGTAGAAAATGTAGAGATATGAATGCATAGAAAATGCTTGATACAAGAAGAAAGAGAACCAATAGTAGAAATTAAAGACACAGAGTGAATTCTTGGAAGAAATATGAAACAGCTAAAAGAAACTAAACATTCTCGTGTAATAGATACTTATATTAAAATAATTTTATTGTATATCAAACTTCTCATTAAACGAAGCAGCACCTTTAACAGAAATATCCACAAAATATTGGGGAATATTCGTCGCTATTCGGATACTTTCGTGAAACATTTTACATTGTGTAGGCGTAAAATAAACTGTCACATGTTGAAAGCTTTTATTTGTTCCAGTGCTCTTTCCAATTTCACCAAAAGATGGTGTAACCACGAGTTCGTGAGTACAACAAGACTTGAAGATCTCAAATTTAACAGGGCATGCAGTCAAATTGGATATTATTATTGTCGTTTTCTGTGTATTACCTACTAAAATGTATCCAAACTTTATGTGTAAAGGTTTTACAGATATATTTGGATAATTTAGCATCAGTTTAATTGGCATTGTTTCCGTATTCCCATGCGGATAAGAAATATAGATTTTTTTATGGAACGTTAATATTTTGTTGACTTTGTCTACAACTTGAGCATCTGATATGCTGGCTTTAGGTAGGAAGGGATCACTCATAAGTCCTAAATTGATGACTTCTGTGGATTGATTTTGGCTCGGATGTATTTCTTTTTCAGATTCATAAACTATATTAGCCCATCTAAGAATTTTTTCGTAAGTCAAATTACAAGTCAAACGAATTTCTTTGCATTGTCTCGGTCCTAGCTCAATATCATTTTCACAAAAAAACGTATCTGAGGCATCGATTTTCGCCGTTATCTGCGACAATGTTGGATTTCTTATGATACATTTTATAGAAAAATCTTTTTGTGTTCCAAAAACAACGTCATTAGCAAACACACTCAATAAATTATCTTCTATTTCAACCAACAAGCGTGGTTCCTCAACGGTTGCTGTCACTTCTATAATTACTGTAGATGGTTTTCTATAAAAGTAACTGGACTTGATTGTATCTATGTCATTAGTAAAAATTTGACCCAATATAAAACATTTTATAGGATTTCCTGTGGTTCTGACAAGTTTTGGTTTGAAAACAATTAGTAGTTTAGTTTGATTATCTGAGGTGATTTCCAATTTACTCGGTTGAACTTCAATAAACTGAATTGCTTCGATTCCAAAAAATCGATCAGTGAAACTCAATTTGAAAAAGTCTTCTTTTGGTGTCATGTCTAAAACGAAATTGAATGGAGTATTGCAGTTAAATTCTTCTCCGTTAGGGTAATGATATATATGCCAAGATATTGACACATCAACTGATGAAACATTTTTAAGAATAACTTCTCTCAATATATCTTCAGAAGCGGATGTAACTGAACCAAATCGTATTGTAGGATACTGTGTAATAGCTCCAATCCCGAATGGAAGTTCTAAAGGGCATCCAGTGACTTCAATGATTAAGGAAAAACTGAAGGGTATTATATCTTTAATGTCGATGATAATTTCATCTACATAAATGCCCCATGTTTTTGCATATATCCATATATCAACTGTCACCAACTCATTTGCTTTCATGTAACTTGATTCTGTTTCTGGTTGGATAACAATACCGCTGTGGTCAATCATTGGTTCCCAAAAATCTTCGGCTTTTATATGTTTGGGCCCAGGACAATTCTTCCATTCTTTTGCCAAATAGTTGGTGGTTTGTACTGAATATTTTGCTGATTTTTTTGTAACATTTTCGAAAAAAATTGTAAACTTTCTTGGTTCTTTTGTTTTCACCCCTTTCACTTCCATGACGTAATCTTGCAAGAATATATCAGAATCTACACTCTCTAATGTTTCCAATATGTCATCTGTATCAGTGTTTATACTAGATCTACTGATGTTTTTAAGAGTATCATTACTTTGTTCTTCAAGTTTCATTTCACTATCACTTTGAATTATCTTTAATGGTACCGAGGAGGATTCTTCACAAAAGCAATGATCACTCCATGTCATGTCGTGTTCGTAAACCATTTTAGGTGGCCAAAGGATTTTTTGATACTCATTGTTTTTTGATGGCAAATAAAAAAACACATGAACACAGTCAACAACACAAAGCAGTCTTAAACGAATCGGTTCTTGATTTTTTCCGATAAAACAAGGTATAAAAATGTCTTCCAATATTCCAACTTCCTTGCAAGTGAGCCTGAGGGCTATTTTCTTCGAACCGTTTGCCTTAAGTTCACCTAATTCTGGTAGGTATTCTATGGATATTTTATTCGCATCTTGTCCGATAGGTTTTAAAAAGTAGAAACATCCAGGAATCAGGCTGTAATTTTTTAATCTAAAAGATACTTCTGTTGGGACTTCAGTATAAAGTAATTGCAAGGGACATAAAATGGCCTGTTTTGACTGAGTTTTAAAGGCTATATCCATGTGAATTACTTCATAAGTGATGACACAGATATCTTGTGCTATAAAGTTCCATTTGCTTGGGTTGTTAATGGTTGGAACATTATCTTGAACTAAACAAAGGACAAGTATCGAGACATATCTGGCTGGGTTTTTTTTAATGATAGTGTAGTTCAAGCGCTGTTTCTTATGTGGCTGTAAAGTACCATTAGTGCATGATAAGTTTTTTTCTTTAAGTATTTCCACGTGTGGGGGGTAATCTAGGTTGTACTTTAGTTCGATCATAGTCCAATTAGCATCTTTCTCTCCTCTGTTGATTATAAAAAAGTCCTTTTCAATATCAGTTCCGATTGGTAGTATACCAAATTCCATTAATGGTTGGTTGAATTCCAAATCCGCCATTATTAAATTTTCCTTGCATGCTTCACATAAACAGTTTACTTTACCGCATTTTTCGCACTCGATTAAGGATTCTTCAATATTTGGTTTGCCTATAGAATTGATGCAACAAGCAATTTCCATTTCGGCTATTAGAACGTCAACTTTTTGTACATTTTCTGCTATACTTTTTAGTTCTTGCTTATGAGTGTTTACCAGAAAGATTTCGTTAGCTTCTAGACTTGCTATAGGAATATTATTTATAAATATTCTTAGTTTCGCATTATAGTATCCCTGCAATATGTCGGAAGGAGAATGTGCTTCAAATAGTATGTCTGTAGCGCTATACGGAGTCAAATGACTGGGAGGCTCATTTGAAATTTTAAACCACTCATACATAGAAAATTTTTCATCTTTAATATCCAGCCTTAGTTCAAATTTCAAAAACATTGCACTTTTGTTTAAAATAGATAAAGTGAATTGTGATATTTCATCATACACGAGATGTCCCATAAAAATACAATGACCATCTTTCTTTTCGAGTTCATCCACATAACAAGGAATTTTGACACCTATCAAGTTTTTGTTGAAACAAACTGCATCCCCTACCAACTCCACTTGAGTATACAAGTTGTTATCACACATAAGGTATAATGTTTCCGTGTAAACGCCACAATATAAAGGCTGAAATATAATATTTATTTCACAAATTTCATTAGGAAACATTTCAAAATATGTGGGATAAATCCAAAAGCAATCTTTATAATATTCATTATTGTTGGATAGAGTATTGATGTCTTGAAAATAAAAATCTTCTTCCGATAGCCAGAAAAATTTAGCTTTGTTGCCTCTATTGAGCAAAATTAATGATATCAAAGTATAGTCAGTGGCAAAGCAGGTGCCACAATCTATGGTGTCGTTGATTGCTAATTGTCTTTGCATTGAAAAGGGTCTTGACCCGCGAATATTTTCATTGATAGGAAAGCTTGATGATTTATTAATGTAAGCCCAAAGTTTGGGTGGTTCTTTGTAACATTTTATTGTCAGTTCTATTATTTCGCCCTTTCTGCTAACAAATAAGACCTTATCTTTGAGATATGTTGAAAATTGTGGTGTAAATTTAATGGTGAAAGATGTATACATACCGGGCGCGATTCTTTGGGATTCATCAATCAGTATCTTGAAAACTGGTGATTTTGGATAAGTTTTAACACTCACTTTTTGCATTGTTGCACTTGTATTTTTAATTTTCACAGTTTGTTTATATTGTTGATTTTGCTCAAAATTCTTGAATATAATTTTCGATGGTTCAAATATTAATCCAAAAGCATTTTTCTTTTGAGTTTTATGAACAAAAGAATTTAGTTGTTTAATTTGAGGAGCTCTGCCTTTAAATTGTTTTGTTGAGAAACATTTCTCGCATTCATGGAAACTACTATTAAAACGGAAGTCCAAAAATTGTCTTAAATCATCTGGATAAAGATCACACTTTTCAATGAGTCCATATCTCAATTTATCGGGATAGTATATTCTCGAAAATATGTCACAAGATCGTAATTTTATCATTTCCCTCATAAACTCGCTTTTGTCTTTTAGCATGGTACTTTTGGAATAAAGAAAATCTCCGTGCTGCCTTATAGTATCCAATTCTATGTTATTTAAAATTTCATTCTCTTCTCCGAGGTATTGGTAAATGGCAAAAACATTATCGGCAGTTGGTCTTAAACCCAAAGGGTCTTTTGCCGTGTAAATTCTCAAATTGTTAGATATGTCTTCCGGAAATGATTCTCCTTTATCTCCAAAACTCTTTCGTATTAAACAGATTGTGTTATAGTCGTTTACGGTTGTTATTGTTGGTATTTGGGGACTAGGGTCCATTTTTGCTGTTTTGAGATTAAAATAAATGTTTAAATTTCTTGACAAATGTTAACAAGTTTGACAGACTGGTGCGAAATATAATACACCATTCACTTTCCTTTTTACCTTCCTAGCTGCGCTGGGAGCAACCCTAGCAATCTCGTTGTGTGTATGTGATGGTGTGTGTGTGTGGGTGTTTGTGTGTGTCTGTGCAGACGCTTTATTTGATGATGAGAAATTTTCTTGCCTCGACTAGGGTTTGAACCCAGGACCCTCGCATATCCAGTGCAACGCTCTACCAACTGAACTACCGAGACCTGTTTCATTTCTACCTTGTCAAGTTGTCGGTCAAATCTTCCATCAATCTAAGTTGTTAGTTGTGAAGACTAATGGCAACCTTCGGCGGTTACCGTTGGTATGAAAGTTGATACTCACAAAAAACAAAGGAAAGCTTCAAAATTTTGTTAGTATCAATTTTTCTATTTGTCCCTATACAGGGTGTTCCGAAACTAATGCACCGAATTGTTATGGCATATTCCACATCGAAAATAAACCCCAGTAACCTATACAGTGCGGCCGTAAAGTAGGGAATAAATTCAATAATTATTCTTCTAAGCAATTTTTTTTTAAATTTTCGAACACGTCAACTTTATTTTTTCTCGACCATTTTTTAGACAATAAAATTATTATACAGGGTGGTCGCAGAAAAGCTGAACAGGTAGTAACTTAATTTTTTTAAATAGACACCCCTAATTTTTTCGGATTTCTGATAAAATTCTAAGTATTTTTCATGGAACATGTCCTATACCTAAATTCAACTGTTTCGGAAATATTGACAGTGAACAATTGACTTTTTTGCAACTTTGAGAGGCTGTAAAACCTGAACAGTTAATTTTAGAGGAAAATCGATTTTACATTCCTATCTTAGATTTTCATAAGCTATCATTTGACACCAACCTTGAATTTAATCCATGATTAAAAATTCCAATTAAATTTAATCTCCGATTAAATTAAAAGTTGATGTCAAATGATATTTTATGAAAATCTAAGATAGGAATGTAAAATCGATTTTTAAAATTAACCTTTCAGGTTTTACAGCCTCTCAAAGTTGCAAAAAAGTCAATTGTCAACTGTCAATATTTCCGGAATAATTGAATTTAGGTATGGGACATATTTCATGAAAAATACTTAGAATTTTATCAGAAATCCGAAAATGTATAAAAAATTAGGGGTGTCTATTTAAAAAAAATTAAGTTACTACCTGTCCAGCTTTTCTGCTACCATCCTGTATAATAATTTTATTTTCTAAAAAATGCTCGACAAAAAATAAAATTGACGTGTTCGAGGATTTTTGGAAAAATTGCTTAGAAGATTAGTTGAATTGAATTTATTCCTTACTTTACGGCCGCACTGTAGGTACATATAAACATACAGTGCGGCCGTAAAGTAAGGAACAAATTCAATAATTAATTTTCTAAGCAACTTTTTTAAAAATCCTCGAACACGTCAATTTTATTTTTTGTCGAGCATTTTCTAGAAAATAAAATTATTATACAGGGTGGTCGCAGAAAAGCTGGACAGGTGGTAACTTAGTTTTTTTAAATAGACACCCCTAATTTTTTTCACATTTTTGGATTTCTGATAAAATTCAAAGTATTTTTCATGAAACATGTCCTATACCTAAATTCAACTGTTTCGGAAATATTGACAGTTGACAATTGACTTTTTTGCAACTTTGAGAGGCTGTAAAACCTAAACGGTTAATTTAAGAGGAAAACCGATTTCACATTCCTATCTTAGATTTTCATAAGCTATCATTTGACAACAACCTTGAATTTAATCCATGATTAAAAATTCCAATTAAATTTAATCTTCGACTAGAGGGCTTATTTTCGACATAGAATATGCCATAAAAATTTGGTGCATTAATTTCGGAACACCCTGTATCAGTGGCGGCTCGTGACAATCCAAACTGGTGAGGCCCATGGCCCATCGAGTTAACCCAAACAAACCCAAACAAAATTTTCAAGTGTTACGCCTAAATTTTGACCCAAAATTTCATTAAAAGAACACCTCGAATATTTTTTTTTTGTATATTTCTAATAAAATTTTTCATTTCTTACAGTTGCAAAACAACAGCAGTCATAAGCGCAACTAGGCTCCAAATTTGAGGGGTGCTGCAGCACCATTTTTTATTTTATTTTTGATGGGGTTTGATGGAAAGGAAATGTGACGCGTAAAAAAAAGTTAGTTTCACGAGGGTTTGTACTTACGTCATCATTTGCCTTTTTCTCTGAAAAATATGTTTTTTTTATGTCTGAAATTTCAAACAAACATATAGTTCGTTGCATGGCATGAAGGTTTTTACGTACGTCATCGATGACGTCATAACTTAAAGAAAAAGTCAGGTCATAGATTAATTCATGGAGCACCTTCGGAATTATTGTTTTGTGATAAATTTTTTAATTTAGAATAGTTTATTTAGTTATCCGAAAATATATAAATAAATTTATCCTGGAGTGATTTCTCACTGGAAAATTTTGAAATTTTCCTCTAATAAGCTCTTCACTTTCCTCTTTCTCCTGTGAAAATTTCAACATTTTCATGTTGCCAGTTTTCCAGAAAAAAATGAAAATGTAAGAGGGTGAATTTTTCCTTAATTTTGCCTAAATAAGTCAATTTTCTTTGAATTTTTCCTGGAGTAATGTTTCACTGGAAAATTTCGAAATTTCCTTATAATGAGCTCCTCTCTTTTCGCTTTATCCTGGAAAATTTTCAAAATTTTCCCTTCAGCAGTTTTCCAAAAAAAAAATTAAATGTGAAAGGATGAATTTTGCTTAAAAAAGTCAATTTTCCAGAACTTTCCTATCGACTTTCCTTAGAGTGATTTTTCACTAGAAAATTTTGAAAATGTCCTATAATGAACTCCTCATTTTCTTCTTTCTTCTGGAAAAATTTCACAAGTTTTGCTTTATTAGTTTTCCAGAAATAAATTAAAATGTGAGAGGATGAGTTTTTCTTAATTTTACTTGAAAAAATCATTTAATCAGAATTTTTGCTGGAGCGATTTTCCATTGGAAAATTTTAGAATTTTCTTATAATGAGCTCCTGACTTTCTTCTTTTTCCTCTTTTGCCAATTTTCCAGGAAACAATAATTGAAATGTGAGATGATGAATTTTACTTGAAAAAGTCAATTTTCCAGAATTTTCCCTAGAGTGATTTCTCACTGAAAAATTTCGAAATTTTCCTATAATGAGCTTCTCACTTTCCTCCTTTTCTTGAAAAATTTTCAAAATTTTCCCTCTGCCAGTTTTGCAGAAAAAAATTAAAATGTAAGAGGTGAATTTTCCTTAATTTTGCTTAAATAAATCAATTTTTTCTGCGAATGACAAGAAATGTCAGGATTTTTGACCGGTTGACAGGTCGCAAAACTCAATATTCTGGTATTTCAATTATGTTTCAATAGTTGCTAAGGAATCAATGAATGAATAACAATACGGGAAACACTTTTCCGGCCTAGGTCGGGAAAGTGATTCTCGTATTGCTGAATAATTGGAACTAAAAGACAAACATTTAACAGGTATTTAACCGATCGCAGAAAAAATAGTATGTGTATTTCGGTGGAAAAGCACATTCTCGGCCTTCGGTGTTTGCCAACTTACACCGTCGGCCGAGAATGTGTCACTTTTCCACCTAAATACACAATATACTATTCCAGAATTTTTTATGCAGTGATTTGAAAATTTGAAAATTTTTGCAATAATTTCTGTAATTTTCATAGTCTTTTGTAATGTCCATAATTCTCGTTATTTTTCGTTATCCACGTAATTTTTCATAATTTACATTTTCCGTAGATTCTGTAATTTTCTGTAATATTGAGAAAATTTCCGTAATTTACAAATAATTCCTGTAATTTTGAATAATTTCGAGTAATTCCTGCATTTTTGGAATAATTCCTGTAACTCCTTTATTTTTTTGTAATTTCCGTTATTTTTCGTAATTTCTGTAATATTCGAATAATTTCCGTAATTTCAGAATATTTTTTAAAATTCTAAATTATGTATATAATTCCTATAGTTTTGAATTGATAATTTAAAAAATATAGGAATTGCAAAAATTTCGGAAAATTTTACGAAAATTACAAAAATTAAAATTAGCAGAAATTACAAAAATTTCAAAACTACAAAAAGTTACTAGATTTTTAAAAAATTATGAGAATTATAAAAATTAAAAGAATTAAAAAATTACGAAAATAATTTATTAAAGAATTACAAAAATTGAGAAATATTAGAAACTACGAAAAAATCAAAAAATTACCGAATTTGCGAAGATTCCTCAAAAAATTAGGAAAATTAAAAAAATTCCATTAAAAAATTACGGAAAATACATGAATACGGAAAATATAGAATTAATAAAAATAAATTGAAAAATTATAGAAATTTCAAAAATTACAGGAATCGCGAAAAATTGCAAAAATCACGGGAAATACATTAATTATTAAAAAACTAAGAGGAAAATTAAAAAATTACAAATAAATCGGGTATTACAAAAGCAATGAAAATAATTTTTTTTTAAAAATACTGGAAATTCAAAAATTATGAATAATTACAAAAATAATTGAAAAATTACATAAAATACGGGAAACTACAAAAAAATAACAAAAATCATTAAAATTGCAAATATCATGAAATTTTGAAAAAATTATAGTACTTACAATTATTGAAAAATTAAAATGAGAATTGCAAAACTACGAAAAAAATCGGGAATGGAAATACTTATGTAATGGAAATTATTTTAAAAAATTACGGGAATTTCAAAAACTACGTGAAATTGCAAAAATCATTGGCAAATTACGGAAATTACGAAAAAATTACAAAAATCACGAGGATTACAAAAATCACGGGAATTTCAAAAATTATGTAGAACTGCAAAAATCATGGGTAAATTGCGAAAATTAAATTTGAAAAAAATTAGGAAAATTATAAAAGTACGAAAAAAATCACGGGAATTTCAAAAATTATTAAAATTTCGAAAACATTGGAAAATAACGGATAACGGAAAAATAACAAAAATTACGAGAATTGCAAAAATTACGGAAAATTTAAAAAGTTACGGAAACCACCATTATTAAAAACTAAAAAGGAGAATTATAAAATTTGAGTATTACAAAAGCAATGGAAATTATTGGCAATTTCAAATATTACGTAGAACTACAAAAGTCATTGATAAATTACGTAAATTACAGGAATTATAAAAATGAAAAATAACGAATATTACAAAAATTCACGGAAATTTCAAAAAAAATACGGGAATTACAATTATTGAAAAATTAAGAGAATTATAAAATTATGAAAAAAAATCATGGAAATTTCAAAAATTATGTAAAATTACGAAAATTATTGGAAAATTACATAATATGGAAAAATATTAACAAAAATCACAAAAATTTCAAAAAATCATGGAAATTACATTAATTATTAAAAAAATTGAGAGAAGAATTATAAAATTAGAAAAAAATCGAGTATTACGGAAAACAATGAAAATTATTTAAAAAAAGTACGCGAATTTCGAAAATTACGTAGAATTGCAAAAAATTATTGAAAATTACGTTTTACGAAAAAATAATAAAAATCACGAGAATTTCAAAAATAACAGAAATTTGAAAAACTTACGGGAATTATCATTATTGAAAAATAAAATAAAGAAATTACGGGAATTAAAAAAATAACAGAAATCACGAAAATCATAAAAAATTACGGAAATTAGGAAAATCATAAAAAAAATTAGGACAATTAGAATAATTATAGGAATTGCAAAACTCACGGAAATTACGAAAAATTGAAAAAAAAAATATCGGAAATAACACAAAAATTAAGGAATTTGTTAATCAATGAAAATTATGGGAATTGCAAAAATTGCAGAAATTACGAAAAATTTCGGGACTACGGAAAATAATTAAATTTTTAAAAAATTATGGAAATTAGAAAAGTTACAAAAGTTACGAAAATTCTGGAAATAAATCACGGAAATTTATTAACGAATTGCAAAAATCGAAAAAACCTATGATGATTTTCAAAAAGTTAGAAAATAACAAGAATTACAAGAATCAGGAATTACAATTACAAAAATTATAAAGACCGGGAAATTATAAAATTTCAAAAAACGTCAAAGAAATTTAAAAAATTACGACAATTGAAAATTGAATTGAAAATTACGAGAATTATCAAAGTTACGAGAATTATAAAAAATTACGGGGATTACGAAAAAGTTACGGGAATTACGAGAATTAGAAATTACAAAGGCTTTCGGGAAATGATTTTGAAAAATGCCCAGAAAAAATACGGAAATTACGGGAATTACCTACTTATTTTTGAAATATACAAAAACGTGGAATTATAAAAATAACGGAATTTTCTGAGAAACTACGGGAATTAAAAAATTACAAAAATTTGAAGAACAACAGGAATTAATAAAAAAATTATAAGAATTATTTGAGAAATGACAGGAATTAAAAAATTTCTAAAGAAAAATTACGGAAATTACGAGTCTTCGAAAATTACAAAATTTGCTATAATGAGCTCTTTATTTTCTCCTTTTTCTGGAAAATTTTCACTTTTTCTTGCCAGTTTCCCAAAAAAAAATCAAAATGTGAATTTTGCCTAAAAAAGTCAATTTCCCAGAATTTTTCCTGGAGTGATTTTTGACTGAAAAATTTTGAAATTTTTCTATAAAGTGCTCCTCACTTTTCTTTTTCTTCTGGAAACATTTCACAATTCTCCCTTTGCCAGATTTCTAGCAAAAAATTAAAATGTAAGAGGATGAATTCTCCTTAATTTTGCTGAAAAGTAAGTTTTTCAAAATTTTTCCTGGATTAATTTTTTACTGAAAAATTTTGAAATTTTCGTAAAATGAGCTCCTCATTTTCTTCTTATTCCTGGAAAATTTTTAAAATTTTCTCTTTGCAAGTTTTGCAGAAGAAAATTAAAATGTAAAAGGTGAATTTTCTTTAATTTTATTTGAAAAAGTCAATTTTTCAGATTTTATCCTGGAGTGATTTTTTACTGGAAAATTTTGAAATTTTCGTAAAATGAGCTTCACATTTTCCTTTTATTCCTGAAGTGCAAAAAAAATACATAAGAGAATTTCATACGTCTGTCAAAACTGGTATTCCAACAATAAATTGACATGTTTTGATTGTTGATTTGAACCAATCAGATTGTAATTACGCGATAATTTGCACTAGTGCAAATTATCAGATAATTGCATACTAACTGGTGCGAAAACTGGTGTTTTTGATTTATGAAATTCTCTCATTAAATACAACTCGTGCAATGGAAATATATTTATAATTTTCGACAAATTTGCACTCATGCGTTTTTAACTGAAAAAGGCAAAGGCACTCGTGCACTACGTGCACTCGTACTCTTTTTCAACTAAAAATGCATTCGGGCAAATTTCCCAAAAATTATCAATAATTTCCATTGCACTAGTTATATTACTATTGATAATTTGGTTGCATTAATTTTTTATATAAGTGTTAGGTAGTGCTATGGTGGGATGCCGAATAGGAGTGCTAATTTTTGCTTTAGGGGTGCTTAGCACCCCCCTAGTTGCGCCTATGACAGCAGTACATAATTTTTATTTTAATACAAATATTGAGTTTCAAATTAACAAAATAAATTCCAAAAAACAGTTTTTTAACCCGCAACAGACCAAAATAAAAAGTATGAGCCAATTAAATCACTCACTGGCATTTGCTACTTGTCGCAACAGCAAGAGATGCAAAGTTTCTTATTAACAAGCCCAAAATTGTGCGCCTCAATGCCTATAAAAATTCGCTATCGTCTCACCTACAGTTGAAGGGTTGTGGCGGGGAGTGCCATGGCATCGCTTCGACGTTCTTTGACGCACATGAGGCCAAAATTTTTGGGATTACTATTTTATTTTTATGCTGTCGGGCAACGATTTGAGCGCCTATAAGGATAAATAGGTAGAAGCGCGCGCTAAATTCAAGAAATGGTATTATACTTTAATGAAAATTCGATGTTTTGATACTTTTAATGATTGAAAATAGTTGAAAAACATTAAATATTTAGTAAATATCATTTCAAAATTTTACATCATTATTGTAATTTTTACATGTGAGGCCCGGCCTCAGTTGCTTTATACGACGAGCAGCCACTGCCCTGTATATCTTTTCACAAATGAGTAACAAATAAATTATTGTATGTACAGGGTTATTATTGGTTATAAATGTCAACCCCTCAACCTTTTTTATTTGACATTTCAGAAAGAAGTGCCCCAAATAAAAGTTTTATTGTTGAAATTAAATTTAAAAAAAAAACTGACTTCCACATATACAGGCTGTTTCAGAAAAGCTGGTCCAACTTTCTTATTTATAGCGTTTCCGATTGGTAGATTTAGTGCGCACTGAGTGTATTTGCCTCCTTTTAATCGACCTGTAAAGGCAAAAGACAGCAATAGAAAAAATTGCACTAGTTCCGCACTAGATCTACCAATCGGAAACGCCATTAGATGGAATATTCCCTATACCTAAGTTCAACTGTTTTAGAAATATTGACAGTTGAAAATTGACTTTTTTGCAACTTTGACAGGCTGTAAAACCTAAATGGTTCATTTAAGATTAAAACGGATCTCACATTCTTGTCTTAGATTTTCATAATCATTTGACACCATCTCTAGATTCAACCTGAGATTAAATTTAATTGGAATTTTCCGAGAAATTTTCAATCATGGATTAGATTCAAAGTTGGTGTCAAATGATAGCTTATGAAAATCCAAGATAAGAATGTGAAATCGGTTTTGATGTAAAATCACGAGAATTTCAAAAATAACAGAAATTTGAAAAACTTACGGGAATTATCATTATTGAAAAATAAAATAAAGAAATTACGGGAATGAAAATCCAAGATAAGAATTTGAAATCGGTTTTGATATAAAATGGACCTGTCTCGCATAAATAGAAAAAGATAGCTTAATTGTAATAAATACAAGTTGGAAAGTAATAAAATATGACATGCGCGCGCAACTAGTGGGTTGCAGTGTAGCCAGTTTGTATTGTTGCAGAACAAATGTAGACAATAATACAAATCGAGCAATATACCAATAAAAAAATGATTTTTTACAACGCTTATGTTAGACAAAAGAAGAGCTTTAAAGTGTACAGGGGGTGTTTGTTTATAACTGGAATACTGGAGTAACTTTTTTATTATTTAAAATAAAGGACATGTTTAAATTGGAAAATTACTTTGTAAATTGCAACGATCTTAATCACTACAACGATATTTTTTTTCTTGCCATAGGTATACAGGGCAGGGTGCGCTAAAAGACTCTTTTTTTTTTTTAATGGAACGCCCTGTATATTTTTTGATTTTTGAAATTCTCTGAAAATTAGCTTCACAAAAATATCAAACACTATTTGGATAAAAAATTATAAAGGCCGTTCCATTAAAAAAAAAATCCTTTTTGGGCGCACCCTGTATACCTATGACGACAAAAAAATATCGTTGAATCGCTTGAGGTTGCAATTTACCAAGAAATTTTCTAATTTAAACATGCCCTTTATTTTCAATAATAAGAAAGTTACTGAGTGTTCCAGTTATAAACAAACACCAAGTACAGTCGTGAGCATTGAAAGTGGGACACTCGATTTTTCTTATTGTAAAACGCTCACTAGCTATACCTACGGCAATGAGAGGAATTGTCATATTTGACAAAAAATCCATTGTAGAGAAAAGACTGATTTACCCAAAACAGCAAAAAATGACAAGATCTCTGTCAGTCGAATGTCCCACTTTTAATGCTCACGACTGTATGTTAACATCGTTTGCACTTTGATTTTGATAAATGTTTCATTCGGCAACATCGCACAATGAAAGTGCAAAAGAATATGTCAAGTATAATCTAACATACTTTTAAAAAACACTGGGGTGAGTTCAGAATACGTAAAGTATTAGTTTGCTCTTTGTCGAATTACACATTACAAAGAAAGAAGGAACGATTAATTCTGAACTGGCCCCTGAATAAGAATATGACGCAAGCCCGTAACAATTTCGCTTCTCATTGGACGCTCACCTGCAATCTACGAGTTGCGCGCACAGTCCAGTCAAGGTAAAAAAAGATAGGTCTATTAACCGTAGGTTTTAAAGCCTGTCAAAGATAAAAAAAGTCAATATTTCCAAAACAGTTGAACTTATGTATATGTATATATATATATCACATGAAATCTGCTCAGAATTTTATGTACACTTTATTTTTTTCCAAGATAGATTTTGACATTGAAAACTTTGAAACATAAACAATAACGCTTGACCCTAATTGGTTGCAAAATGAGGTGTTTCTGCAGGTTGATATCAGTTTTACTATAGCGACCAATAAGCGGCATTAGCGGCATTGTTTATGTTTCAAAGTTATAGATATACAATACAATAGAATCCGAATATTCAATAATATACAGGGTATTCAATTCAAAATAAGAAAGTTGGACTACCAGCATCGGGATCACGAAGTTCGATTCGATTATATCGAGTCAAACGATGATCGACTCGAGTGGATTGTTCACGAAACTCGATCGAGTTTATTCGATTGTTGCTAACGTTACGCTCTTTGAAAATTGAAGGCGATCTCGCTTTTTTGGTTATGGAAATATTGGTTATGTGTTTTGTAAAGTGTTATTCGGTAAGACAATTTATTGGATACCTACGTACCTAAATGACAAATTTTGCTGATCATGTCAAGCTAGGTTCAGTTTTGTCACTGGAAAAGTTAGGGCAAATTTTTTTCATGTATAATATCACAAGAGAAAATAATTTGTCGGCAAAATTTTCGAAAGGTATGAAAGTTTAATGCTTGGCAATTTCGCGTATGACATTTTTGACGAAACGTGCGTTTTTATTCTCATCGAGTTTTCCTGATGAATTCCATCACCGATAAGCGCCGATGAGCAGTACGTCATCAAAATTCATCGCAATTTTGTTGATGAAATGAATCAACTAAAAAACACTTCGATGGATTTTGACACTTGAATTGATACTTTTGGCATTGATTTGTGTTGTTTGATGTGGCAAACTTATTATTTTTTTATTTGTTTAAAAAACCGTAGCCATACAATGATTGGAAGTCTAGTGTTAGTTGAGAATAATTGTGAGCTCTTCATCATCATCAAGTGATGAGTCTAGAAGTTCTTCAGATGAAATAGTTTTACTTGAATTGTAGAAAACACTCGAGAAAACATAAAAAAATACAAAATTATATTTCTTCTGTATTTCTTTGCATAGTGATTTAGATGTTAAGTCTCATTTTAGACTTACTAGGACTGTAGTGGAGGTGAGATATTAGAAATAAAATTATCTCTGAGACAGTTAGCTGAGCTTTAAGACCTCACAAATTAGTTTGATTTGATATTTCAGATATATTTCTCACTTGTCACAAAGTTAGGTAATTTGGCGCTCTTATGCTCAGAACTCTTAGGTTTGGTATGGTCTCGGTTTTCACACCCTTCAGATCACTTGAACATGCCCTTTTTCCTTTTTTTTTTTGTTAAGGTCTTCGCAAATATTCACATAATAAATATAAATGCAAAACAAAACGATTCCAGTCGGCCATCAACAACCGTCAACATAATTTTGGGGTTACATTTTACGTTATAATTCATCAGTTCATCCTAAATGATTATGTGCGTTTTTATTCTCATCGGTGGATTCACCGATGAGTTAGCTATCTTTGTTTAGTGAATGGAAAATGACAATGACCGACATAGAATGGTGGATCCATCGGTAAAATTTGATGAGAATAAAAACGCAGGGAACCTCGATGTATTCGATGGCTAATCGTACTTTCACCGATAAGTGTAGGATGAGAATAAAAACAGACCGATGAAATCCATCGATGTTTTACTGATGAGAATAAAAACAGCCAATTGACATTTTCGCTTAATCGATGAGCACATCGGTGAGAATGAAAACGCACGTAAAATCACGAGCCGTCAGGCGAGTGATTTTATCAAAAATGTCACGAGCGAAATTGCAGAAAAGCAACAAATTTGAATAAAACCTTGAGAACAATTTTGCCTACACAATTTTTTCTCGAGTGATAGGTCATGACTATTTCACGTAAGATTTTGAAAATAAATAGAATGCAAAAATATGAATAAAAACTTCAAATTAAAAATATCAGTTTGACAATGTCAAAAAATGGTCTCTGAAATACCATGTTGCTGGTATTGTCCAGGTATTGTTTGCCCAGCGGATCTGAGTCTACGAAAGGAATTCGAACGTAAATGTGCCATGTTGTCACGTTTAATTATAAAAAAGCGAAATTACTAGGCATGAGGTATAGTTAATTTGAAAATCCATTTTTTGATAACAAAAAATTGATAACAATAATAAAACGCTAAATATTTTAACGTGGCTATTAAGCCTATCCTTATTTTATTTCTGATTTCTTCAGTTTGGTCTATTGGAAAAAATAAACATTTTCTAAAGATACCATCAGCTTTTGACAATTTGGCAAGCATCCGTCCTGGATGAACCTGATTGGTGGAGTTTTTGACAGGATCGCCGTTGTCATGGGGAACCATACCGTTGTCAATGAGCCAACGTCACCTTACGTCTCGCTATTAGGCAGGGCTTACGTCATTTTATCCACCCATCTTGGAATATCGATTTATATTGACATATCCAGTGGCGGAGATTTGGTCATTGCTGATTTTCGTGTACGAGTTGCAATACGATAACACTTCCAAAAAGTTCCGCACGCAGCTGGGTATTTTATGAATGAAATCAGCCATTTTTTTTTTACAATTGCATTCCCCTTACCGTTGCCCCGTAGACACAGACTCGCTGGGCAGACATTAGCAATATTGTCAGGTGAATACCGAATTTATTGTCGAATGTGATACCACAAGAGGTTTCAGGATTACCAGATAATACTTTCACCTGTCACAAAACGCGTTACGCAACAACACCACGACTCCGAAGGAGGAGTGGTGTTGCTGGTAATACGTTGAATGTCGGGTAAAAGTATTAGGTAATCCTGAAACTTCGAGTGGTATTCAAAAGGTTATACAACGAACTAAACTTTGATACTCTATTAATGTTCATTATTATTAATAGTAAAGGAACAATATTGCCACCAAGCGCGATAATCCCAAAAGGCTTGTCACTTCTTAAGCCTCTCGTGTCATATGGGAATAATGTACAGGGTATTTGATTATATTTTGCACCATACCTACAGCCTTTACTATTTAAGATAGAAATTTTTTTTTTTTCTATATGTTCTGATAACGTTATCAGAAAAAACAAACTCGCATCGGAAAATGGAGAAACGTAAGCAACTTCGACTTTTTTTAATGGAACACCCTGTATATTATGCGATAAAATGAAAGATCTATTCTTTCGGATTCCAAATATATATATATATATTGATAATATTTGAGTGAACAATTTTTGACATATCTCAGGTTAAATTATAAAGAATTTGCAGAGAAGTTCCATAAGAATCTCTATCTTTATAAAATTTCCATGCAATTTAGTTAAGTTTAAGCTGAGATACGTCAAAAATGGCTCACGCAAATGTGATGAACATATATATATTTGTAATCAGGAAGAAAAGGTCTATCATTTTATCGCAAAATATACAGGGTGTTCCATTTAAAAAAGTCGAAGTTGTCTACGTTTCTCCATTTTCCGATGCGATTTTGTTTTTTCTGATAATATTATCAGAAAATATAGAAAAAAACTGTCAAGTTTTGTATTTGAAATTTTTTTCTATCTTAAATAGTAAAGGCTGTAGGTATGGTGCAAAATATAATCAAATACCCTGTACAATGAGTTGTATAACCGGTGTAATACACTCTAGTGAAATAGTCGCTGTAATAATGACAAAAACACCAGTCCTTATGGGATTTTTTGAGTATGAATTAAATTGTCAATTTAAATTTGCTTATTACCTATCCTTTTTTTTGGCCAAAACATTGTAAAATTGACCTTGTCAATTTTTTTGCGTTGAATACTATTATTGTATTGAACTTGCGATTACTCATTATTAGTTCATACGAGGGTAGTTGAATTAAATTAATATATAGGTAACACTTTTACAGTGTTTTTTTATTTAAATTAATGTTAAAAGATAATTTTATTTGTTTATTGGGATTGAAAAAATGCATTAACTGCATTATGGTCTGGTTCCCTTGATTTTGCTAAATTTCCAAAAATTCAAAAAATTCTAGATTGTTACTACGTTATGGTACGCATTCAGTTTTTATGATACTTCCTTCATTTTTTCATTCTATTCAATTTTCCTCTCTTGAGTTTTTTCGATAGAATGTACCGTTTTTGACTTATTCACGATTTTTTCCGAAAAGTGCCGAAATTCAAGATGGCGGATTGTTTTTTCTAATGACGCAACAACCGGACGAATGGGGACTTTTGTTATGTTTACTAGGAGTACTAACGCTAACTATTTTTGATAGTTGCAGCTTTATAAAAATTTTTGCAGATCCAAAATTATTTGCACTGGCCTATTAACAAAAAAATTATCTAGATCAGGAGAAGTTCACTTAAATTGAACCCAAATCGATCTAATCTGGGTCAATCGAATTCACCTTATATAGAGATACGTGGTATTAATTCAATATCGGTCCAGCCGTTCTTGAATTCAAAAAATAATAAAGTTACGTCGGTTGAATGGAAGCCTAAATAAATGAAATATGGCAACGTTGTTTCATGCTGTCAAAAAAAGTTGGGTTGTGTTGTTATGTAATGTGAATGAGTTTGTTTACAATTAAATTAATAATTAATTCAAAATTAATTTCTTTTTCCGAGATGCGTAACCTATCCACAAACCTTCCTTGGGATGGCCATAACAACCTACCAAAGTTTCATCGTAATCGGATAAGTGGTTTTGGAGCGCATATCCGGATACCCCGTGAACTTTGATTTTTATATATATAGATAATGAGGTTAAAATAGATATCGTTCAAGATACCCTCTCTTCTTAATTCTAGATAACAGAAATTTCTCAACATATCAGTGTATACAGTTCATCAATGAAAAATGGTCTGTATTTTTTCTCAACAGAGATTGCACACCCAACTGTTACTTGTGGGGTATGTCGCTATTTTCACTGGAACTCGTTAAATTCTCTTGGAAAATGTATTTTAATTTAGTTGATATCTAACTTGATTAGTGATGTAAAATGCTCGAGCAAGTATTTTAGGAGAACGTTCTCCGAGCAGGATCGAGAATTAACGAGAATAAACGAGCAAAAACGAGCAGGACCCGAGAATTTATGCTTTTTATCAGAAGCTGAATAAAACAAAACATTTTTCTAAATAAATTCTGATTTTTCTCAAATTTCCCGAAATTCCCAAATTTCTTGTGAAAGTTCTGAATATTCTGAAAATTCTTGATAAATGTGCTGAAAGTTCTCAAACTTCTTAGGAAAATATGCCTACTTTATACATAATTAATCACATAATTTGTGAATTGTGTCATGTTTGATAACAATAATTATTCTAATTTGGGGTTTTCTGTGAAACTTCAACATACAATTATCATTAGGATTCTTTTTTTTTTGATAATAAAATAAAATAGTGATTTTAGTTTGAGTATATTCCAGTACAACGCTACCTTTGCCTCCAAAAAAAAATAACTATTGCTGCTAAGTTGCTTCCTGGTTCTCGGGCTCAATATTCGATATATCTTCGCCTTCAACAGCTTCCATAAATATATCTCTACTCTATGGCGTCATGTGATTTTATTGGTTAGGATCGTGCTTGAGAACGTGCTGAATATTCTCTATCATGCTCATTGTGCTCCGAAGGTAATATTCAGCATGAACCTTTTTTTCGTGCGCGAACGTTCGCGAATGTTCTCGAAAGCACAATCAGAACGTTCCCTTGTTCACATCACTAAACTTGATAGATATTTAGAAAATTGTTTACCATAGTGATAGCAAGTACCTACCTACAACATGAAGTTGCACGCTATTGCAAAAATAACAGGATTTCGATTTCAATTTTTTAGTATACCTAAAACTTTAAGTTTCAAGGGTGATGGTTATGATGCATGGATACCTTTAACATAATTTTTTTTTTGACGTTGTGATACACAGGATGATCCATTGGAAATAGTGGAGAATTTCGATGGCGAAAAACGATTTTTTTTTTACTCGCCCTGTATAAGAGGCAAAAAAAAAATAATAATGACATTAAATGACAAAGTATTTTTTGAATTTCAGGGTTATAAAACAGAAAGCCGAGTTGCCAGAACGTGTAAAATATCTGAGTAAATTCAATTTCAAAATATTTTTCCAAATTAATTTAAAAAAAAAATGGGTTCTCAGTAAAATTATTAAATTTATTTGAAATAAAATAAATCCAACGTAACCATAACATAAGCTTAACAGCATAAATATGTTTTGGCAGTAACTTTTTTTTCGGGTTTGGTTCAACAAAAATATTGGTTGCTGGTTGTAAGAAATGGCTTTACATCTATATTTAAACTATACCTACCCCAAATGTATCTGGTAGTTGGGCTGCAATTATTATTCCTTGAAGAACCTCTGGTTTGCTTTTCTCGAGATAGCCGTAACATTTTATTATTTCCTATTTCCCTTATTTTCTCTTGATAAATTATTTTGGGCATCTTGAATATGAAATAAATTTGACAATGCCGAATTTTGAAAAATGTCAATGGATTTTGCAGGTATGCAGAATACCGTTTATATATTGCACTATTGAAAAATATATTGACAAATGTGTCAAATTTGATTGGCCAGATAGGCCAAAGAATTTTAATACTGCGATACTTACGAAATTATGTGAAACACACCTAAAACTGTCTGGAATTTGACATATACTGTCATTATTATACGAGGGTCAACCTGTCAAATTTCCATGGATAATGCTACGCCAATAATATCTGAAAGGCAAATATACGTTATTTTTTTTCTGTGACCGTACTTATACTTTTATGCACTTCAGGGATTAAAAGTGCCCTTTTAATACCTGTTTTAAGGGAGTAAAGTGGGTCTGTTAATCCCCGGGCGGGATAAAAGTACCGTTTTATTCCCTATTTTACTTAATCCCTGGGAAATAAAGTTAAGTGCATAAAATAGTGTATACACCTCAGGATTAAAGTGTTTTTCAATACCTCGATAAATTATATATAAGGTACCTGACCCAAATAAGACCGTGTACCTAATAAGGCCAATGCCCCTTATCCCATCTTCAAAAATTACAATATTATTAAAAAAGATATCTATAATACAAATCAAAAATTATTGTGAGGATTCCTAGTAACTTGTTATATGTCGAAAAATGGCCAACCACAGATTTCATATGTCACGTTATAACTTTGAGGCTGGAACCTAATTCATTCATGTTCATAAAGTGAATGAAGCGAATGTAATTTTTACATGGACATTTATGTATTGAGAAAGCTACAGAGTAAGTACAAAATAATATCTTTGCTAGATTTCTAGTAACAGATTTTTTTTTTATCAATGTAACATGTTCCTAATAAGGCCACATGAAAAATGTTCAATTGGCCTCACATCACAGTGTTTTTTTTTTTAAGAAGGTGTCATATTATTACTTAAGTGATGTGTTTTAGAGCGCCTGGCCTGGAGTCTAACCAAGCAAGAAAAGCTGCGGTTCATTGTTCATTTGTCCTAGTTGTATGTAGATCTATTTGGATCACCATCCCAGGACTTAAAATTATTGTTTTTTTTTTTAGAATGCAGCAAACGTTAAAGTTCAATTTTGGGTACTTTTTGTCAAAAAATTATATTTTTATAAATGATTGTATTTATTTTAAACATTTTTTATTGGTGGCCTTATTAGGAGCATAGTGATCCAAATAAGGCCAATGGTAAGTGTCTTTGTTTTACGCAAAAACCACCACTCACATGTAAAAATAAATAAATTGGAGTTAATGTTCAATAAAAGCGTAACACTTCACATAATATAAGCTCGTGATTATTGTTGGGTTTGGTGGATAGTGTTCGGAAAAAAATAAAACTTCTTAACAGAGCCTTATTTGGGACAGGTACCTTGTTCCATTTAATCCCCGGGAAATGAAGTAAAAATTTAATCCCTTGGGAAATAAAGTGAAATTTAATCCCATTAACAGGGATTAAAAGACCCACTTTACAAGGATTGAAAGGGTACTTTTAATCCCTAAAGTGCATAAATACCTATTACCGCATAATGTGCGGAATATTAGATCAAGTGTTTCAGTTCATCTGAAAATAAATTAGATATATTCACAAAACCCTTGGGTAAAGAAAAGTTTCAGTATTTTAGATATAAGTTACTATTTGTTTAGTTGTAAATTTCAGCTTATTTTATTTTCGCAATTTAAAATGCATTTACTTTCTTTGTGTTTTTATTGTTAATTTGTTGTTGTACTATAATTATTTCTGAGTTATATATTGTATGTTGTGAAATCTAAAGCGTATTCAAATTAAGAGGAGAGAGGGGGTGTTAGATTGTTAGATATTTATAAACATTGTAATAAATATACTCCTGGACAAAATTATCGCACCACTGCTTATGGTGCTTATGTGCAGTGGTGGTGCGATAATTTTGTCCAGGAGTATAGTTGTGCAACCATAATCAGGAGTATTTTTGTATTGCCAAAAGTTATGATCCGGTAATCAATTTTTTTTCTAAAATTCGATTACGGTTACTCCTCTTCTTTTCTTGTATTTTTTTTTTGCATATAATTTTAAATGTCTTCATCTATCCATTAAAACAACTGACGGTTTCAGATTTTGATGACTTGGGCAGCGCACCTTCGACTCCCCATTACGCAATTGATGGCAAAACTCCTCTGAGCAATCTGAGTTTTGCAGAACTTCAAAGACACATCCACAATCTTAATTTACAGGTAAGTGCGGATTTAAATTATTTGATCATTGGAAATAATCAAGTTTTTTATATTTCCGATAAATAATTACACTTCACTATAACTTATATTGATCAAAATTTGTAGTTAAAACAAAAGGATATGTTAATAGAAAGTTATCAAAAAGACATGGAAAAAATGAAACAAGTAACCCGGTCAATTATAGAATCTGGAGATGCTAAAACCAATGCATCGTCGGTAATGATTGACACTACAGCAGTTAGAGAGAGTTCCGATTATTTCAATTCGTATTCCCATTTCGGAATACATCATGAGATGCTTAATGTAAGTATATTGTATGTTAAATGTGTACATTTTGAATTTGGCTCTATATCACTGTTACCAGGTCAAAAAAATTAAAATCGCCAGAAATTGGAATGAAAAATCACCAGATTTAAAAAAAAAAATCACCAGAAATATTGAAAGTTGATTTTTCGGGAAAATTCTCGCCTTACGGGCTTATATCAAACCAAGTAGGCTTTGGAAACATGAATGTATTGCAATGTCGGTATTACATAAATTTTAAAATTTTACAATGCCTACTTTGTCCCTTGTCAAACAGTGTTGCCAACTACAACTTATAACAAATATTGTGACAATCATTGAGGCTCGAATTTATACAAAAAAAAGCCCAAGTAGGCCTTGCAAATTTCAAATTTTCTATAACAGTAATTATATAAACATCGGCAACACTGTAAACTAAATGAATAAGAAATAGTAATGGAATAATTACTAATTTCTCAATATAAATATGGAATATCAACAACAACAATTTTGCAATTGTCAGTCATTCATGAAACTTCACAATGCACATGCGTCAGTAGTATTCGACACGTCTCGAGATGTAGAAATGAAATTATAAAATAAGTCGCGTTTTGTCGATATTCTTGATGCACAGAGTGCCAACCATGTAGAATCTTGTCGACTGATAGAATTCTACATGACACAGAGTCCCGCTGCTGGACTGGGATCATGGCAAGTAGAATTCTATTTTCATGACGTCACCCGCGACCTATTTATCGCGTATACTACAGGCGATGATCACTCTTGCTAGGCAGCCTGACGTCATGAAAATAGAATTCTAGTGGAATTCTACTTGTCGTGATCCCAGCCCAGGCCAGGTTTTAATCGATGTCGGTAATACAGATAACTGTAAGCAAAAAATTTATCAAATCAAGTAGGTCTTGGAAACAACCCAGCCATTTTAAATTAACTGTCCAAAACTACAGGGCCTACTTTGAAACGTTAAATTGCGTTAGGGTTACTACACTTTCAAATCAAATCAAATCAAATCAAATAATGCTTTATTGTCCAAGAAAACCTATTGACAAAGCTGACCTTAAACCTAAGAATAACTTAATGATAAAATGAAAAGCCACAAGTCTAGTTTGTTTCAATACTATCATTTTGGTCCTAAAACCCATTATTGAAAAGACAATTAAAATACAATTTATACACCTGAAGAGCAAACTAAGTAGAGTGTGCAACATAAAAATGTGAAAACAGTCATCTTAAAAATAAAGAAATAAGAAAACATAAAATCAGTGCTTGCAACAAAAACAATTCAAATATATGAAAAGATACAAATGCAAAGAACAGTTATAATTAAAACAAATACATACAGAAAATTAATCTTTAAATATCAAATCAAATCAAAATACGCTCCAATGTAAAAGATACAGATCTTATTTACAAGGCTAAGATAATATATAATATATAGAGTATATAAAGATAATTAAAATTAGTCATTTCAATTAAACAATTCCGAATTCTTAATACATACAATCCAAAAGGCAAAAGGAAACACATAGCAGAATATTTAAAAGAAAAAAAAAACAAGAATTCAAAATGTATACAGAACAGACAAACACCTACAGTATTGTTCGTCGATTTTTAACCGACACTTTCCGTATGAGGAGCGAGGGGGTGTTTCATATGGCATAAACAGGTGTGTCGTCAGGTAACCATTGGCGTTCTAATGTAAGGAGCCACCAGCTCACATTCCGTCTGAGTATCAGATTAAAATCGACGGACAATACATACAGTCACATTATCAAAAGTTTATCAAAAAACATCCGCATAAAACTCCTCAAGGGTATAGTAAACTCTGTCAGCCAATATCTTTTTTACTGCCTTTTTAAAGAATCTTAATCTTTTCGACTAGGGTTGCTACATTTTAAATTTTTCTTCCAAAACCTTATAATTTTGTGAATTTTAACAAATCCTTCACTAAAACCAGTTCAGAAAAAATGTATTTCTATCTCTTTTTTATATAAACTAGTGAAAAAAGACACGAATACACTCAGTGCACACTAATGCCGTTGAAAATAATGCAAATTGAATAAAACAATTAAGCAAAAATAGAGCTTCAGCTTCAAAAGACGTAATTTTAATGAAAAAAAAAATCGTAAGTTTGACAGCAACACTTCGCAGGCCCATAGGGTCGGGGTCTTTTTAATTTACGAGCGAAGGGCCAGGGTCTATAGTTCATACCAAATAAACTTATAGTTGGGTTGTCAAGCAAGACCGGCACAGCGTTGCCGTCTCTTGCATATTTTCCTTTGGTCAAAATATTTTCAGAAAAAATAATGGATTATATTATAATATAATGCAAACATTTATTACTTGAATTATAAACATTGTTTCAAAGCTTGGTTTAATAGATATTTAATAACAACTCATTTGTCAATCATCACATAAAATATAATCAGTACCCATTTTATTTACAGCCACTATACTATACTATACTATAAATAATCAAATATTATGAATATTTGAACCATCAAAAATATTTTCAATTATTCTGGATCACTGAAATTGCTAGAATCGCTAGAGTCTTCATCAACATTGATAAAAAGTGGAAGAACCTCTTGCCTGTCCATTACTTGTTCCCTGTTATACCACTCGTCAATTATTTCCACATTTCAGGGGTAATAGTTTCCAGTGCCTCTCGCCACATTTTTGAACAAGCATCTTAAGTATAACCATCTCTGCCAATATGTCGGTTATAATAGTTTTTTGCAATTCCCCAAATAAATTCAATCGGGTTAAAAGTGCAGTGGCATGGAGGTAGTCGTAAAACTTTATATCCATACTGTTCTGCCAAGTCATCTACCACATACTTTTTTGTTGGTTTATTCCTGAAAAATCAATACTTGAAAAGTTGAGCATAAAATGCATACAATTTTGGTATTGTAGGTAACTTACCTTGCAACAATGGTAACAAGTTCAGATTTCAATGCTGTATTTGGATACTCAACTTTCTGTTCGGTTAACCAATTTTGAATTTCAGCCTTGGAAGACGAACTATTAGGTGTCTTCGTTAATAACATGCTGTGGTAAGGAGCATTGTCTATAACAATGACAGATGGTTCAGTCAAGTTCTTCAGCAGCTGATTTTCGAACCAACGTACAAAGTTTTGCTGATTCATTTCCCCATGATAGTCGTTAAGTTGAGTTTTCGATGAAAATACGAGCGATGCACCTTCAATCAATCCATTTTCATTGCCAGCATGAAGTATGATATATCTAAAAAAAGCATTTAATTTGTACATCTCATACAACTGCTCTCTGTATTCATGTTTATATTCACCTTTTACCATCAACTTTCGTAGTTTTAACACGTCGCTTGTTATTGTCTTGTCAAGAGCGATTAATGGTACCATTTTGAAACAATCAAGTCTCGTCCAAGAAAACAAACTGGTACAAAGCTCTACAAAGCCTCCTGTTTCAGTCTTAGATAAGACCTCAAAAATGATATGCGTTTACCAGCAATATCAGGAAGTTCCATCGTATAGCACTGCTATCGAGCTTTGAAACATCACAGACTCTCTTTGAAGTGCATTGTTTCTTAGAAGGCGATTCCAAAACTTCGTTATTTTTGATTGCCTTTGAAATAGCACAGACAGTGGACATACTTTGTATAATATAATTAAAGTTAGGCCTACGTGCGAATGTTGTCATGGTGTCAGGTAGATTAGATTGAGCCCTGTAAAAGAAGTTTTGAACCCCGGAGAACCATGGAGTCTATGTTTAAACCGCCAGAACCCTTAAGCATTCAAGGTAATCTAGCGGATAACTGGAAAAAATTTGAACAAAGATTCGATTTGTTCATGACTGCTACGGATTTGGATACTAAAGACGTGAAAAAGCAAATTGCTGTATTTTTGAGCCTCATTGGCGAGGAAGGATTAGATATCTACAACTCGTTTACTTTGACAGACGAGGAGAAGAAGTCCCTAAAGGAAATTAAGAAGAAGTTTATGGAGCACTGTGCCCCCCAGAAAAATGTTATTTATGAGAGGTTTGTTTTCAATTCTATGGTACAAAAAGAGGGCCAAAGTTTTGACAGTTTTGTGACAGACCTCAAAATTGCTGTTAAAACTACGGAGTATTCTGAACCACTAGAAATGGTAAGGGACCGCATAGTAATAGGAATTCTTGATAAATCTATCCAGGAAAGGCTTCTTCGTGAGAAGGACCTTACTTTGCAGAAAGCTATACATTTTTGTAGGGCCACTGAGGCAAGCAAATCTCAAGCAAAGGCTCTGCAATCAGAAGCTTTTGTGAGCGCTGTCAAGACCCAAAAAAAGTTAGAAAGAAATAAAGTGCCCAATAGTCTGGAGAGGAAAAAGTGTGATTATTGTGGCTATAATCATAATAAAGGAAAATGCCCTGCGTTTGGGAAAGTCTGCGGGGAATGTAACGGCAAAAATCATTTTGCTAGTGTGTGTTGGAGAAAGGAGCATGGAAAAGAGGCTTATGGAAGCTACGGTAACAAGAAAGGAAAAAGGGTAAGTGAAGTGAAAGCGGAGGACAATTCTGTAGATGAAAGTGAGAGCAGTGAAGGCGATGATTTTTATGTAAGTTCCCTAGTGAAAAGGGTTGATGGTATTCAGTCCAACAGTGAATTTATGTGGTGCAATCAGATAAAAGTTGAAGGTAAATTGATTGAGTTTAAACTTGATACTGGAGCAGAGGTGAGCGTGATTCCTGTTAGAAATTTAGAAAAAATTAACAGGCATTTTAAATTAAAAAAGTCTAATATGACTTTAATTTCTTATGGCAGCCCAGATTTTAAAATTAAACCACTTGGAGAAATTTATTTAAATTGTGAAATTAGGGATAAATTCGCTTGCTTGTCTTTTGTTGTGGTTGATAGTAGAAATCAGTTGCCTTTGTTAGGATTGAAAGGATGTTTAGCTTTAGACTTAATTAGGAGAATTGATAATTGTAGTTTACATTTTGACAATAAACAGGATATTGTGAAAATGTATCCTCAAGTTTTTAATGGATTAGGCTGTTTTCCAAATGAGCATAAGATCATTTTGAAACAAGGTTATATACCACATATTCAGGCAGTCACGCGTATACCTCAAGCACTTCACCAGCGTGTGAAACAAAAATTAAAAAATCTTGAAGCTCAAGGGATTATAAGGAAAGTTAAAAAACCTACTGAGTGGTTAAATCCTTTGGTTATTGTTGAGAAAAAAAATGGTGATTTGAGGTTGTGTCTGGACCCAAAGTTTTTGAATCAATACATACAGCGTGAGCATTTTTTAATTCCAACAGCCGACGAAATTGCTAGTAAACTGACTCGTAAAGTCATTTTTTCTGTACTAGATATGAAAGATGGCTACTTTCAAGTCAAAATTGATGATCAATCATCTGACTATTGTACTTTTGGCACACCTTTCGGTCGTTACCAATTTTGTCGACTTCCATTTGGTATTAGTTCTGCCCCTGAAGTGTTTCAGCGAAAGAATTTTGAACTGTTTGGGGATATTGAGGGAGTGCAGATATATTTTGATGATTTGATAATTGCTGGGGAGACAGAGTTGGAACATGACAAAATTTTGAAAAACGTTTTAGATAGAGCATCAAAATTTAACATAAAATTTAACATGTCAAAAATTCAGTTTAAGTCAGAAGAAGTGAAGTATCTTGGTCAGGTTTTTTCTAAGGATGGTGTTAAACCATGTCAGTCCTATATTAATGCTATCACAGATATGCCCAAACCGCAAAGTAAAACTGATCTTTTGAGGTTATTAGGCATGGCAAAATTTTTGGGCAAGTTTGTCCCAAACATGTCCAAAGTAACTGCCCCCCTTCGAAATTTGACAAGACAAGACGTTGACTGGACTTGGACCAATGAACATGACAAATCATTATCAAACTTACAACATTTATTAACAACCGCGCCAGTTTTAGCATTTTTCAACCCATTATTACCAATTGAAATTGAAACTGACTCATCAAAGGATGGCATTGGGTCTTGTTTACTTCAAAATGGGCACCCAATAGCTTTCGCATCACGAAGTATGACGAAAAGTGAAACGAACTATGCTCAAATAGAAAAAGAACTATTGGCAATTTTATTTAGCTGCAAAAAATTTCATTACTTTATTTTTGGTGTTAAAAATATTAAAGTGTGTTCAGATCATAAACCATTAGAGTCTATTTTTAAAAAAAGCTTGCCAACTGTTTCACCTAGATTGCAACGCATGCTACTTCAACTTCTTAACTATGACTTGAAAGTTACTTACAAACCTGGGAAATATTTATTCATCGCAGACACATTGTCGCGCGCCTATTTGACTAATACTGAGACATCAGAAAACATTGACCAGGAGTTACACTATGTTCATTCTTTTTCAAATTATTTGCCTATGTCTGAAGAAAAAAAGATTTTATTTAAAGAAGTTACAAAAAATGATGAACAGATGCAAACTATTATTAATTATCTCAACATTGGATGGCCTTCTAAAAAAGCTGAAATTCTATCGTCTGTGCGTCATTTTTATAAACTTAGAGCAGAATTATCAGTGTCTGATGGATTATTGTTTTTTAATCATAAATTAGTTGTTCCTAAAAGTCTTAGGAAGGACATGTTAATTAAGCTACATGAAGGACACTTGGGGATAGAGAAAGTCAAAGCCCGAGCAAGACAAATTTTCTACTGGCCTCTCATGAATCAAGAAATTGAATTTTTCACAAAAAAATGCAAAATATGTGAAAAATATGCGCGTAAAAATGCAAAACAAATATTTAAATCTTATTCTATTCCTGAGCGCCCCTGGGAACGCATTGGAGCTGATATTTTTTCTTATGGTAACAATTCTTATTTAGTAACAATGGATGCTTACTCAAATTGGCTTGAGCTAGTATCAATTAAAAATAAATCTGCTCATGAGGTAATTCAAAAATTAAAAATTATTTTTTCCAAATTTGGGTCCCCTGACATATTAGTATGTGATAATGTACCCTTCAATAGTTATATTTTCAAAGAATTTGCTAAAGAGTGGAATTTTAATGTTGTTTTTCGAAGTCCCAATTATCCAAAGTCAAATGGTTTGGCTGAAAAAGCAGTAGATATTGGAAAAAAATTGCTGAAAAAATCTTTAGAGGAGGGCAAAGACATATTTGATTCCCTAATGCAGTATCGAAATTCCCCTCTTAAATACTTGGAGTATTCTCCTGCCCAACTGTTAATGAGCCGTATTTGTCGAACAAAACTTCCTGTATCAGCAGATCTTTTGAAACCAACTCTATGTAATAATGTAAAAGAAAAGCTTCAATTAAGACAAGAGAATAATATAAAATATTATAACAAAAATGCCACTGATCTAAAACCTTTGAAACCGAATCAAAATGTTACAGTTTTCAATCATATTGACAAGACATGGAAACCAGGTAAAATTATACAGTTGTCTGAAAATCCTAGGTCCTATAAGGTTTTGGATGAAAATGGTAATCTTGTCATTAGGAATAGATTTGATCTGAGAGAGTCATTAAATGAATATAATCCTATCATAAACAAAGATTTTAACATGCTTAGCAATGGAAATGTGCAGACACCTAGCACATCACATAATGACTCATCTCCTAGTGTATCTAATTATTCATCTCCTAGAGTAGCAAATAAGCATTCTATGCCTGAGAAATCTCCTTCAAAAATAAGTAGCCCTTTCAACAATATTCAATCTAGTTCTAGCAACGAATCCACTTTGAATTTACCTGTTCTGAAATCCAAGGTTTCAGGTCGAGTTATTAAGAAACCAAAAATACTGGATTTATAGTTTTCATTTAAAGAGGGGAGATGTATAATATAATTAAAGTTAGGCCTACGTGCGAATGTTGCGTACCTATTCATATACACCTGATAGTACAGGTACAGGTATAGGAACGCAAGTAGTCATAGTATTGATATAACAAAGTATTGAAGTTTGTCAAGTGACTATAAAATTGTATTAATAAAATAAAGCTTGATTCAACAAATATAGTCCTATTGATACATACTTAAGTTCAAAGCCTCTGCTACGCGCTAAAAATGAGAGAAAATAAAGTTCAAATTGGAAATTCCTATTTGGTCATACGACATCAACGACTTGTGAACTCACCTTCCTAACAGCATTTAAGGGACATAAGGGACCATTATTATCGCGTTCTCGTTCGAAATATTGTAACAAGGATGCGATTAGTTCTTTGCAACGGCTGTTAAGCTGCTTCGGCATCTTGTACACTTCGCACTATAACCTGTTTTTGAAAAACTAACTCACAATAAATAGCACTCAAACCAACAACTCGTAAACTGCCAAAACGCAATCAAAATTCAAAATGTCAAGAATTTCATTTGGCAACATTACATTTTTTGAAGTGGTGTTACCAACTGAATGACCAGCGGGAAATTCAAATTCCAATTAAGTCAATCCGACGCCGAATAATTTAACGGTTGGCCATAACGATTTTTAAAATGGCGTCATCGATGTCACAACTACAAGTTTATTTGGTATGAACTATACTTAAGTTACGAGACCAGAGGGCCGGGGTCTTTTTAAATTACGAGTCCGTAGGGGCGAGGGTTTTTCTGTTTGGTTACCTTCATCGTGTGTACCTGGTTTTTCAGTCTCAATTTTTCAGGACTTTTTTCATTTTCTGAATTGAGTAGGGGAGGAACTCCAATTAGGCAATTCAATCCATCTGTCAAAAAGGAAAATTCAATGTGGCGTGGCGGCCAAGCAAGTTTGTATTGAATATGTTTTAACGCATATTTTAAATTATTTTGCATACAGTTTTGCTTACAACTTTGATTTTCATTATTTAATAAAATATTTGTTGACTAGGTACCTAAACTATTAATTCGGGCAGAAACTAGATATTTTTTTGTGTTTTTTGGCCCATGTGTGGCCGCCACGCCATCTTGAATGTCACGTGGTTTGAATTAGTTGAATTTTTGTTAACTGCCGGAAAAGATTATTATATTTGGGTTTGACAGTTTGACTATTAGATGACATTGTGGCCCATAGACAAAATGTCGGATTCGAAATTCGATAATGGGTGTTATGAATAAAAACGAAGTACTTGCTACTACTACAAGTATTAGCATGTTCTACGTAGTATTTACTCCAAAACGAAGTAGATACTACATTTCGACACTACCGGAAATAAGTAAATGCTTCTTTTTGAAGTAAATACTTCGAAGAATATACTAATACTTGTAGTAGTAGCATGTACTTCGTTTTTATTCATACCACCCATTACTATTCTTTCGATCTGAACAAACTGATCGAAATCACTTGAGGTTTGTTTCAAACAATTGTCATCTGGTTTTACAACGATTTCATTGGCCCTAACTGTTTTTTTGACGTCTCGTTAACAGACCTTATGTAATTACAATCAGTTTGTTCAGATCGAAAGAATACCTGGAATGCCATATGGTACAGGAAAAAAATGTGGCTCATCGTTGTCACATTTGGCACAATATCTCAAGAAGCTTAACAATTGGATATTGTTTTGAGAATCAAATGATTGCTTAGAGGAAATTAGGTAATCAATTGAGAATGATATAGGAATCCCCAAAAAAATGGAAATCACCTGGTTAAATATTTAACAATCATAAGTAACTGGTTGTAATTATTGGGAATACATGGGATTTATTGATCAGTGATTGTAGTAAAATTCTAATTTGAGAGTCAATTGATCAAAAAGTATTTGAGCTACGAAATTCAATCTAGCACAGAATTATAGAAAATTTTATGCTCTTTTTAATGATATACGATATGTTTTAGTTTGCTCAAATTTCAATGAAGATATGGGCAATTGTTCATGAACATATCAGGATTTTTATTTAAATTTAGATCCAAAAAATCTGTCTTTAAAATTGTCATTTTGAAATGATGTTAGATTTTTTTTCGACTAATTTAGACCCGCTCTATCGATTGGAAAAGTTAAAATTACGAAAATCTGAAAAATGGAAATTTTGAGTTTTTAATTTTTTTTTCAAAAGATTTGGATTTTTATTTCAAAATTTTCAAATTTTATTTTCTCGGAACCCGTCAGAGATTTTAGATCAACTTTTTTTGAAATTGTAGCTCCTGATAGGGGCTTCAAAATGGTAAGCAGTTGAAGTCGCTGGCATTTACGGTTTTTGAGAAAATAGAGTTTGAAGTTTTTGACTAAATTTCGAGTAAAACAACTTTGAGGCTCAATTGTGCGAAAAGTATCTGAGTTATGAAACTCAATCTAGCACTGATTTATAGAGAATTTAATGCTTTTTCCAACAATGTATAATTTATTTTGATTTGCTCAAATTTTAATGGAAATATTAGCAATTGCTCCTAGCTTTGTTAGGATTTTTTTAAAAAATTAAACCTGAAAATTGAGATTTTCTTTTTGATTTTTTTTCTCTTTTGAAATCGAGATTTGGAAATGAAGTTAGAGTTTTTTTTCGACTAATTTAAATCCGCTCTATCAAAATTCAAAAAATCTGAAAAATAAAAATTTCGATTTTTTCAAAAGGTTTTGGATTTTAATTTCAAAATTTTCAAACTCAATTTTCTCGAAACCCGTCAAAGATTTTGGATCAATTTTTCTTTAGGATTGTAGCTCTTAATGAGAGCTTTGAAATGGTACTTAGTTGAAGTCGTTGGCATTTACGGTTTTTGAGAAAATCGAGTTTGAAGTTTTTGACTAAATTTTTACTAAAATCCAACTTTGAGGCTCAATTGCTCTAAAAGTATTCACGTTATCAAACTCAATCTAGCACTGATTTATAGAGACTTTGATGCTCTTTCCAACCATATATACTTTATTTTGATTTGCTCAAAATTTAAGGGAAGTATTGGCAATTGCTCCTAACCTTGTCAGAATTTACAAAAAATTTAGATCTGAAAATGAAGTTAGAGTTTTTTTCGTCTAATTTAGATTCGCTCTATCGATTGGAAAAGTCAAAATTCAAAAAATCTGAAAAATAAAAATTTCGATTTTTTCAAAGGGTTAAACCCCTTTGGATTTTAAGTTCAAAATTTTCAAACTCAATTTTCTCGAAAACCGTCAAAGATTTTGGATCAATTTTTGTTAGGATTGTAACCCTTGATGAGAGCTTTGAAATGGTACTTAGTTAAAGTCGCTGGCATTTACGGTTTTTAAGAAAATCAAGTTTGAAGTTTTTGACTAAATTTCGAGTAAAACAACGTTGAGGCTTAATTGTGCGGAAAGTATTTGAGTTATGAAATTCAGTCTAGCACTGATTTATAGAGAATTTAATGCTCTTTCCAACCATATATAATTTATTTTGATTTGCGCAAATTTCAATGGAGGAATTGGCAATTGCTCCTAACTTTGATGGGATTCAAAAAAATTAAACCTAAAAATTGAGATTTTCTTTTTAATTTTTCTCTGTATTGAAATGAAGATTTTGTAATGATGTTAGAGTTCTTTTCGATTAATTTGAATTCGCTCTATCGATTGGAAAAGTCAAAATTGCAAAAATATGGAAAAATTTTGATTTTTTAATTTTTTCCCCCTTTGAATTTTTTTTCATAATGTTCAAACTCAATTTTCTCGAAACCCGTCAAAGATTTTGGATCAATTTTTTTTTTGAGATTGTAGCCCTTAATGAGGGCTTTAAAATGGTACTTGGTTGAAGTCGTTGGCATTCACGGTTTTTGAAAAAATTTAGTTTGAAGTTTTTGATACTTTTTCGACTAAAATTCAACTTTGAGGTTCAATTGCTAGGAAAGTATTTGAGCTATGGAGCTCAATCTTGCATTGATTTATGGAAAATTTAATGCTCTTCCCAACAATGTATAATTTGTTTTGATTTGCTCAAATTTTAATGGAAATATTGGCAACTGCTCCTAACTTTGTTAGGATTTTAAAAAAATTTAACACGTTCACTACCGCTGGCCACTATAGTGGTCATTACGGTTTCCTGTTGTGAACCGAGGCCACTAATCTGGCCATATATTCCTACTCTTTTATTCACTAAAATTTTGAAGCGGATCGTGAATGGTGCGGTTATTAGGTACTTTGGTCCATTCCTAATGTTTCTTGTCCACGCAGAGCCACTATAGTGGCCTCTGGTTCTTTAGCGTTGCTGTATTTTGTGATACATGCCAGGTGCGTTTCCTTTTATACTTTCATCGGACCAACCACTCCAAGGTAAAGGACTCAATCCCGTACGATCCAAAGATGGCACAAGACCGCTTAAAAACAGTTCCTTCAATATTTCTTGTTGAAAGGAACACTTTCAGGAACTACACAACAGAGAATCACAAATTACAGATGATATCTTCAACGGAATGCCAATACAACAAGGTTCCTAGATTAGAGGAGGTTGAAAAGGCAATCAGACAACTACAGAACAATAAATCAGCAGGTACTGATGGCATTCTTGCTAAATTAGGTGCCCAAACTCACATACTGATAAGAAAAATATGGGTTACTGGGACTGATACTTTTCTGTAATATATTTCATTGAATCAGATGTTTTTTCCTATATTATGTTCAAGGCCATTAAAATGGCCGTTGGTCTATTCTAATGTCAAGCACCACTTACAGACCAGTGGCCAATTTAATGGCCTCAAAACAAAATGGCGGAATTTTATTTAGTAACACCAACTGATCCTATCTGTTTTAAAAATCGTTCAAATATTCATAATTCTTTTAACCCCTTGCCGCATAGTGGGTCATATTTGTCACAATGATCATTTTTAAATATAATCTTTATATTTTGGAGTGAATGCCAAACTATTAGTGCATGAAATGGTCATATTTGGCACAAATTTGTCCTTAGTGGTAATGTAGCGCCATCTGTAAGCAGCATGGTGAAGTTTTATGAAAATTTACAAATGGCTGCCATGTTCACATGTGCAAGAAAGTGTTGTGAATTCTAATCCACGATCATCCAAGTGTCTACTGGATATTTTGTTGCGTTAAAAATAGCTACATAAAGGTAAGGCCCTCTAGAATGGATTTTTATAAGAAAACAGCAGTATTTTTTTGTTTTTTGTTGTTATTTTACAACAAATATGTTTGTGCCATTTATGGAACAGTATACACTTTCGTGCAAAACGGTCATGGACATATATGGCACAATATGCATTGTGGACTTTGATTTATTTTATTTTTCGTTTATTTCAGAAAATGGATCCAAGAATATTTTATGGGTCAAAAAATTTTAGAGCAATGATGGAAATACCAGATGATAGTGAAGATGAAAGACTATCAGAAGATGGTGATGGTAATCCAGCTATATTAGCCCCGGAGTCAGACTACGAAGATAATATAAATGATGATGATAATCAATCAGAAACCAGCATACCAGAAACGGATATATGCAGCAGTTCGGACAGCGAAGATGATAAAATTTCGTTGGGCGAACTACGGCGTAAACTGAAAAAAAATAAAAACAATAATCATCCTACTTGGAAGCAAGGGAAATTAGTCACATCAGAAGATGACCTAAAGTTTCTAGGTTCTACTGACATATTGCCACCTGAATTGAAAGAAGTAGACTCTCATAAGTTTTTCAAATTTTTTCTAACAGACGAGATTGTCAAAGATATAGTTTTCCAAACCATTTTATATTCGGTTGAAAAAAGACCACAAAAACCATTGGAAATTACTGAGAAGGAGCTCGAACAGTTCATAGGCACATGTATTTATATGTCTATAGTACAATTGCCGAATGCTAGAAGCTATTGGAACCTGAATCTGAATCCCCGGTTGATCTCTGATGTTATGTCGTGCACTAGATGGGAAGAAATCAAACGTTTCTTACATTTTGCGAATAATAACGACGCTATCGCAGCTGGTAATCCTGGTCATGATAAGCTCTTCAAAATCCGACTTCTACTCAGTAAACTAAGGGATCAGTTACTGAAGGTTCCAAAGGAGGAATATCTGGCCATAGATGAGCAGATTATTCCAACGAAAGCACGATCGACCATAAAGCAATACAACCCCCAAAAACCTCATAAATGGGGATACAAGGCGTTCGTTCTTAGTGGTGTCAGCGGTTTTTCCTATGACTATGAAATTTTTGCTGGGGGTCAAACCAATATTCTACCAAATGGTTTTCCTGATCTGGGAGTAAGTTCAAACGTGGTTCTTCGGCTTACACAAACTGTACCAAGATATATAAATCATAAATTATTTTTTGATAACTGGTTCAATAGCGTCCCACTATAAATTTTTCTGGCAAAACATGGTATGTTACCACTCGGAACAGTCAGGATAAACAGAGTGCCAAACTGTAATATGCCAAAAGAAAAAGAACTAAAAAAAAAATGGCCGAGGAGCTATGGTGGAAAAAATCGCCACAATTGATGGTACAAAAATCTCTGTTGTTACTTGGTATGACAACAAATTGGTGAACATTTTATCTACTTATGCTGGGAGTACGCCCACAGTTGCAGTGAGAAGATTTTCCAAAAAGGATAAGACACACATAATGGTTCCATGTCCAAAAGCTGTTACGATTTACAATAAGTATATGGACGGAGTGGATCTTCTGGATTCGATGCTGGGATACTATAGGATCAAACTCAGATCGAAAAAATGGTACATGCGTATATTTTTCCATATTATTGATTTGATGGCTGTCAATGCGTGGATTCTCTGGAGGAGAAGTGACAATGAGTTCAGTGATTTAGCTCTGGCAGATTTCAAAATGGCAGTTGCAGAATGCTTGTGTAAAGTCAATACAAAGAGTTTGGCTAGGAAAAGAGGTCGTCCCTGTGCAGCTATGGAAAATTTACAGAATAAGACCAGAAGGGGTCCAGCAACCGATTTTCCAATGGAAGATGTTAGAACAGATGGTTATGGTCATCTACCCTTATGGTGTCTTGAAAGGCAACGGTGCAAATATACATGCAGTGCAAAAAGTTATATTAAATGTGAAAAATGTAATGTTTTTCTCTGTCTAAACAAAGACAGAAATTGCTTCTACAAATTCCACTCGGAATAAATTGACAAATATGTCCTTGTTTTTGATTTGTGTAGAACGAATTTCGATTTTTTAATGTAAAGTTTTTGCAATATTGCATATTGTGCCAGATATGACCCAGAAAAAAAAAATCTAATTTTTGAAAAATCTAATCGTTTTTTTTTTTTTAATATTTTTTACATAACTTAGAGGTGATATTTCACTCCATAAATTTTTTTCATAATGAAAAAAAAAAAAATCATGCAGTAAGGGGTTAAAGATATTATACTTGGTCCATAACAGATGACAGTCTTTCAATGCTCGGGAGTGAACGTATTAAACTTGAAAATTGAGGTTTTCTTCTTGATTTTTTTTTCTCTTTTGAAATCGAGATTTGGGAATGAAGTTAGAGTTTTTTTCGACTAATTTAGATTTAGATCCGCTCTATCGATTGGAAAAGTCAAAATTCAAAAAATCTGAAAAATAAAAATTTCGATTTTTTCAAAGGGTTTTAATTTCAAAATTTTCAAACTCAATTTTTTCGAAACCCGTCAAATATTTTGGATCAATTTTTTTAGGATTGTAGCCCTTAATGAGAACTTTGAAATGGTACTCAGTTGAAGTTGCTGGCATTTACGGTTTTTGAGAAAATCGAGTTTAAAGTTTTTGACTAAATTTTAACTAAATTCTAACTTTGAAGCTCAATTGCTCTAAAAGTATTTGAGTTATCAAACCCAAACTAGCACCGATTTATAGAGAATTTGATGCTCTTTCCAACCATATATAATTTATTTTGATTTGCTCAAAATTTAATTGAAGTATTGGCAATTGCTCCTAACCTTGTCAGGATTCAAAAAAAATTTAAACCCTAAAATTGAGATTTTTTTTTAAAATTTTCTCTGTGTTGAAATCAAGATTTTATAATGATGTTAGAGTTTTTTTCGACTAATTTAGACACGCTCTATCGATTGGAAAAGTCAAAATTCAATAAATATTTACCAATTAAAATTTAGAATTTTTCAAACCTCTAGATTTTTATTTCAAAATGATCTTGGATATCTTAAAATCTCTTGAAGATTTTGAATTAAAATTTTCAGGAACTGTAACTCTTGACAAGGGCTTAAAAATGGTATTTAGTTAAAATTGCTAGCTTTTATGGTTTTCGAGAAAATCGAGTTTGAAATTTTTGATAAAATTTGGACTAAAAGTTTACTTTGAGATCCAATTGCCCAGAAAGTATTCGAGTTATCAGAACCAATTTAGCATGGATATTTGAGCTATGGAGCTCAATCTTGCATTGATTTATGGAAAATTTAATGCTCTTTCCAACCATGTATAATTTGTTTTGATTTGTTCAAATTTCTTTGAAGTGGCCATTATTCCTAACGTTGTCAAGATTTGAAAAAATTTCCAGAACGAAAATTGAGATTTTTTAGCTTTTTGAAATCGCCATTTTGAAAGTGATGTTAGAATTTTTTTCGATTCATTAAAACCCGCTGAATCAATTGGAAAAGTCAAAATTTCGAAAATATGGAAAATAAAAATTTCGAGTTTTCGATTGGTTTGACTAAAACCCCCCATAAGCAACGCCACTGGCAAAATAAAATACATGTTACCAACTTGAAAAATAACCGGCCAATAGCAATAAGAGCCTGGAATAAACAGAAATTGAAATATAAAAAAGGAAACATATACAGTGAGGACATAAAGTCCGTCGCCCCCCTCTAACTTTTTAACCGCTCGGTATATTGCAACGAGATTTGGAATGATGATATGTGAGCAAATTCTCCATTTTTTGAAATGCAAATGACAGCTTTAGCTGTCAAAATGACAGCTGGGCGGAGTTTTGAAAGTTTTTTTTTTTAAATAGAAGGCGGTGTCGAGTGATATATCGTTTTAAAGGTCTCTTTATTCTTAATTTAATCCCCGATTCTGAAAACATTTGGTTTAGCGGTTTTCAAATGATGACGAAAAAACAAAGGCTTGTTTTGGTCATAAAACATTTTTGTTAGTAATTGAATCATTATTTTATGAGTACTTTTGTTTTTTTTAAGTTACTAATGTCATTACGTCATTATTATTACTGAAAAAAAAACAATAATGAATAAAAAACCGATAATTTTTTTTTTATGAGTGTGTATGAGCAAAACAAGCCTTTGTTTTTTCGTCATCATTTGAAAACCGCTAAACCAAATGTTTTCAGAATCGGGAATTCAATTAAGAATGAAGAGACCTTTAAAACGATATATCATTCGACACCGCCTTCTATTTAAAAAAAACGTTTCAAAACTGCGCCCAGCTGTCATTTTGACAGCTGAAACTGTCATTTGTTTTTCAAAACATGGTATCTGGTCACATATCATCATTCCAAATTTTGTTCCATTATACTGAGCGGTTCAAAAGTTAGAGGGGGGGCGACGGACTTTATGTCCTCACTGTATAAATATATCAAAAGAACAAATACAAATTTATATAAAAATCAAAGGACCTCAGACACCACTTATGGGTATCTGGTTTTCTGTCAAATAAATGAAATTTGTATGTTAATAAAGTAAAATTTTAATACATTACGAGGAATGTTTATAAAGTGTATGCCATTGTTAAAAATATTCAAAATTGATGAATTTTCAAAATCACCAGAAATTGCCATTTTTCAAAAAGTTTTTCACCAATCACCAGATTTTTTATAAAATCACCAGATCTGGTGAAATTTCACCAGACTTGGCATCACTGCTCTATATAGTTTTTGGTTCCCGGTTCCCATCTCCACACACCTCCAATTCCGGCGACCTTTAATGACATCGTTAACGATGCTACAACATTTTATCTTGATTAAAATAATCGAGACCGATTGATTGATTTTGCCATTGGAATTTTTCATTTTTTTTTTTTTTTGTGTGAAGAATAATTCCTTTTGGATAAGAGTTTGTTAATCCGTTCTTGGTTGGTCGGAATTACATTAGGCAACGGTTTCATATAGACAATATAAATATTTAGGAATTCAATTGTAAGGCCAAGAAAGTTGTGTTAATTTCTAATTACTATTCAGCCAAATTCACTATCTGCAATAAAATCAGGAATAATTATTAAGCCTGTATTACATTTTCTGTAAATTTCTTCATGTAGTTCAGGGTGACAACCGAAAAACTTCAAACGCCACATAAATCAGTATTGATCAGTATGATGAAAACCAAAATAATTTTGGCACCCTGAACTACATGAAGAAATACACGGAAAAATACACAGATGTTATACGCGCTTAATACATACATATTTTAATCTATCCTTACTGTTTCAGGATAAAGTCAGAACTGAAAGCTACAGGGACGCAATACTGAATAATTTGGATAGTTTCAAAGACAAAGTTGTTCTCGACGTCGGTTGTGGTACTGGGATATTGTCGATGTTTTGTAGCAAAGCTGGCGCTTCTACAGTTATAGGAGTGGACCAATCGGAAGTCGTATACAAAGCTATGGATATTGTTAGGTAATAATGGGTAAAAAGGCTTTATTTTGCTCGTTCACGCCAGTTTTAAAGCCTATTTACTTGAGCTTTTTTTTTCAGAGAAAACAAATTGCAAAACAATGTACAATTAATAAAAGGACAACTAGAAAAAACAAATTTACCAGTGGAAAAAGTGGATATAATTGTTTCCGAATGGATGGGTTATTTTTTATTGTTTGAAGGAATGTTGGATAGTGTTATTTATGCCAGGGATAGGTATTTGAACAATGGCGGATTGCTTCTACCTAACCGGTGTGATATTAGTGTTGTTGGAGTATGTGATGAAGGTAATATTACTCTAAAGATATTTATCTTTTAATTTTATCTATTCAAAAATGGCTTAATTTAGTCAAACATAAGTTTGAGGAAAACATATTTTCAGCCTAATAATTCGCATCTTTTCTATTCTAATTTCACCGGAAGTAGTAGATTCTTTGAAAACTAATGTCCTATTAGGTTTTAAGTAGCCTGCTGCTGAATTTGGACGAGAATAATGTTTTTACCTTTGGCGATTTTTTTTTGCAATAGCAGTTTTATTTTCCACTGATTCCTCCACATATCTGTCGGCCACAGTGGATGAACAACATGGAGCAACCTGTCGCCCTCCCGGATTGATTTTCGTTGCCGGCACAGATAAAACGTAGCTAACACAACCTAGCACACCAATTTTTAACGCTAGCACACCCATAGTTTAGCAAAAAATCGCTTTTGAATTCGGAGGGCGTGGTTAACGCTAGCCCCCCCGCCCGGCTTGATTTATTCAGCCAAAATGCTGGGGAGAAAAATTGCTGAATAGTTAATTGACTTTGCTTAACAAGCACTCTCGTGGTTGAGTGTAATTCTGATAATGTAAGATGGTTAACTAATCGTTTATTTTTACCTGCCAGACAATTATTTTTGAATCGTATTATGTATGCAATTAATCTTTGCATTTTAAAAAAGTTAGAGAACCGTTCAAATGGAAAAACGGATAGTTTTGAAATACTAGCTAGCTGCCATGGAAGTAACATTAGGAGGTTTAAGCTCTGGCAGACTTTCTAATTTATATTGCAAATTGGGCCAGCCTCAGTTGCTCAGGCTCATCTAATTGGAGCCACGGAGGACCGTACCAATAAGATTTGGATTCAATTATTTGATTCAGATAAATACCTCTAGATACATAATCACTTGAATTGTCATATGTTCGAACATATTTCCACTCGTTTTCATTGGTCAAATCTTGTTTTTCGGACACGCGGTTCCCACAAAAATCCTCAATACATTTGGACTTGTGTGGATCCAACCTAGCGTCTGACCAAAAAACGCGCCATTTAAACTTGATATCTAAAGAACTTTGGACTTTATTTGCTAACCTTGCTAATAGTAAAGCTGCTGACAGCTGTAATTTCGGAATTGTTAAAGGAGATTTTATAGGAGCGACCTTGCTTTTTGCGCATAAGAGATGGACACTCACACCGCCATTTTCACTAATGCTTCGAATATAAATTGCTGTCCCATACGCTTGCTGGGACGCGTCAGCAAACCCGTGTAGCTCGATAACCGTTGTATCTAGGCCTATCACATGTCTTTTAACAGGGAAATCGTTTAAACTAGGGAATTCATATTTATTAGAGGGTGTAGGACTGTGTGCACGTTGAGGAAATTAGGAAAATTTATTTTTTGTATTTCTTGCAAAATTCTTTAATAATAATCAGTGCAAAGTGCTTTCGGCCGTGGCCATTATCAGTGCAACCTGAAAGTAAGGCAAAGTGTTAGGTTTTAATTTGTAATGTGATGTTTTTGCTCCCTTACACCTATATGTTCAACAAGAAGACTCTTTGTATAAACCTGACGAAGTGAGTAAATCTACCTTCTTTAGTAATTTCCTTTTACATCAATTTATAGTCAATTTTCCAAATTTTCCAGACTCTTTAGAGAGTGTTTTTGCTTACTTTCAGGTTGCACTGATGATGGCCACGGCCGAAAGCGCTTTGCACTGATTATTGTTAAAGAGTTTTTCACGAAATACAAAAATTTTTCATTCCTAATTCATTTTTTAGCTTCAACCACGAACTAAGTATAGGATCTGATAGCTCAGCATCTCATGATATCTTTTCAATCCATAATATCTGCATAAGCATATACAGTGTGGTTATTTAAGTGTGCAACATATGGGGATTTTTTTTAGTAATAGCACAACCCAAATACTAACGAGGCCAAAAGTTGGTGCATGTCTGATAATTATATTAGGTGCACTTAGCTTAGAATGGTTGCAAGTCAAACAGCATACACGGTAGTTCAAACTACAGTGGCGACAATTGAGGGACCAATTTTTGATTGGTTCGTGTATTTGCCGCCATCTTGTTGCAAAAACGTTCTTGTTTACATTGTTTTCATGAGAATATCGCTGTTATTTTGTAAATTTTGTGATTTTCTAATTTATTAATTGGATTCTGGTACTTATTATTGCTCATTATACATAGATACAATGGAAACTTTTGTATATTGAACATTAATCTGTGCGATATTTCCAGTTGGCGTCTCAATTTTGTTCAGATTCAAAAACTTTGTGTTGGGGGTGAGTACCTAATATTATTAACATTATTTCTAAATTGTCAAACGAATTTCCAAATATTGAATGAAAAAATAGTTTAAAATCTGTGAGAATCCATAGTTTTATGTGTACTGGAGTCTACAATTAAAGGTATTTAAAGGATTTTCAATATTGTAATTTTAGGTTAGGTCGTTAGGATACGAAAACAATGCCAGGTTGTGCTGCCGTTGCAGCAATTCTGAAAAAAAAAGGGATTCTTGATGAAACGCTTTTCACGGAATCCGGAAAGAAGGAAACAATGGCTTATAAACACGAAAAGGAGGAATTGGACTCCTACGTTGTTTATTGCGCAGCGAGCAAACCAATTAGCTGCCTCTTTGTTTAACACAGGCAAATAGTTTTACCATCAACCTACAGTGCCTCTATACAAGTTTCATCAAATTAATTTCTTTTTAACGCCATATTACAGCTATGGCGCAAATATTAAAGTTTGCAACAACATGGCGGGTGGGCGGAGCTAACTCCCCATTGTCGCCACTGTTATAAGAGTATTAATAGAGTCACTGTAGTTCAAACCATATCAAAAGTGTACTGTAAAGTACCCTTATTTTAGAAAATTCAGCAAAATGTTATTGAGAAAAGTTGTTTGGAATTAAAAGTTATGTCTAAATACCAAAGCATGGCCTCCTAAGATTTTTAAAAACACAACTTTAAAAAGTCGCAATTTTTTTTTTAACAAGTTAAAACATAACTAATGATAATATGCATATTAAAAAAACTCTCCTTAAAAAGCAAGTTTTATTTTATTCAAGTAAATATTTATTGTATTATTTATTTTTTGAGCTACCCTGTATGCTGTTTGACTTGCAACCCTTCTAAGTGCACCTAATATGATTATCAGACATGCACCAACTTCTGGCCTTGTTTGTATTTTGGTTGTGTTATTACAAAAAAAAAAATCCATATATCCACTTAAATAACCACACTGTATATATGATGTTGAGAAGTTTAACGGCCGTAGTAATTTATTTTTGATAAAGAAATCACAGGGATATCGGCCAAAACAGTCTATATTGGCGATTCCAAAAATCTAGACGCCCTCTGGGCGGAAAAAATTTGAACTAAGAAAACGCGTATAGCAATATCGATGGCCCGTTTGTTTACGTTATGCGATGCCGGTATTCTGTTGAATTCGTGCCGTTTTTGAGATTGTGCTGTGTTATTATTGTGATTATATTGTGAATTTATCTTCTTTAAGGACTATTTTAGTTAAAAATTAGTGATATGAGTTCTATGCCATCAACGTCTGGGTCGTCTGGAGCCGTTAGGTATAAAAACACAAATTGTTGTGTCTATGATTGCCACTCAAAAAAAGGCAGGGAACCAGAAATTCATTTCCACTATTTTCCTGAAAAAAATAGTGGCATTCGTGTCAAAATTGTTAATGCTCTAGGACAGGAAGAGCTTATAGATAAAAGAAAGGCTTGGGCAAACGCAATATTGATGGGGAAGCCCGTTACAAAACATATGCGTGTGTGTTCAAAGCATTTCCGAAACGAGGATTATTGTGCAAAAGGTAAATAAATTTGACATCCTTAATTTGGTGTAGAAAGAGTTGCAATATTTTCTATAAATTATTTGATCATTATTTCAAGATAAAAGACACTCCAGGTACTTGCAATGGTTGACCCTTCAGGTACCTGCAGTAGTTGACCCTCCACATTGCTTGTTTTTGTAAATCCTTGCTATTATTGATTTTCAGGGTGTAAAATATTCAGGGTCTCAGGTACTGGGAGTAATTTACCCTTCGAGATGCAAACAACAAAATAATTAAAGGTCAATTTTATAGGTTCAGTTTATGCTTCAAGCTATGGTTAAACGTTAGACTTAGGATTGAACATGGGTTGCGCCTATCTTTAACCACAGCTTAAAGCTTAAACTGAACCTATACATGCGACCCTTAACCAAATCCATCAGCATTGTTACCAAGGATATAAAACCAAGTATAAAACAAAACAATAATCAACAGTGTTTAAAATCTTAATTAATAGAAAGATTAACAAAAAGAAAATTTCGTTTATTAGGTGAATTGTTTTGATTATTACTAAGTTTTTTTTTTAATATTGTTTCAGGACCAGCAATAAAACACTTGAAGCAACCAAAATTAATGAGATTTGCTGTGCCCTCCTTAAACTTACCGAAGAAGAGACCATATTTTAATTCAGATGACCGCAAGGAAACAGCCAAGGCAACAGTTAGTTCTCGTGAAGACCGTTTGTCAAAGAGACGGAAAGTTCAAAATGCAGAAAATGCATCCATTAGTGAAGCCCCGGTGTGAGAAACTGTGGAAGACACTTCAATTGCCCAAGAAATTACACCAAGGTCCTATCAAGACTTATCAGAAGAAGAAAAAGTTGTGGTACAAAATTTGCTAGTTTTAAACAATCAAGCAGGACGTGAATATGTTGATAAACAAGTGCAGGTGTCGAGTGGGGATATTATGATATCATTTAGTTCAACAATTAAAGAAGACAAACACCTAAATTCTTTAACTGGAATAAATTCATTTAGTGTTTTAAACTCAATTTCCTCACTTGTGCAGAAATTCTACCCTGATAAAAAGACACATAAATTATCAACCACAGACAGAATTATTTTAGTTTTTATGAAGCTCAAAATGACTCTCAAATTAAATGTTTTATCATTTCTATTTAAAGTATCGCCTTCATTATGCAAGTTAATATTTGTTGACTATATTTCAAATTTGTCTAACATTTTAAAACGTTTAATTCATTGGCCATCTTTAGAAGAGTGTAGCCAAAATATGCCCAGTTGTTTTCCAAATTTCAAAACAGTAAGAATAGTTTTGGACTGTTTAGAGATTCCCATAGAAAAACCCAAATGTTTGTGCTGTAGAGTTAGGACATATTCACATTACAAGGGTAGGCAGACTTTGAAAATAATGACTGGTGTAAGTCCAGCAGGACTAATAACATTTGCTTCAAAAAGCTATGGAGGCAGGACTTCTGATAAGGCCATTTTTGTTCAAAACAACTTAATCAATAAATTGGAGCCTAGACATGATAGTGTAATGGTTGATAAAGGTTTTCTTATTGACAATATCTGCCAAGAATATTTCATTAAACTGATAAGACCTCATTTTTTAAGAAAAAAATCACAGTTTTCTGAGAAAGAATCGAAAGATAATGTTTTAATTTCTAAAGCCAGAGTACATATTGAACGTGTAAATCAGAGGATGAGGATATATAATATACTCAATGTGCCATTGGCGAATAGTTTAATACCTTTGGTGGATGATATTATTATAATTATTTGTGGAATGGTTAATTTGCAAAATCCTTTGCTTGCTGATAATAAATTTTAGGAAACATTCATTGTCTACTTCTAGCTATCACTACATAAACAGAAGAGAACTTCAATTGGATTTTCCTGAATAAATAATTTCTTGATAATTTTTTTGTTTTATTCAAAGACCCAGTTTTTATCTTTTCCAGGACTTATGGCCGTTTCCACCAACCATTCCAGGGGAGCCCTAACGATAAGTATTCCCTAAAATGACATTTTTACATGGAAAAATGTCAGTTTAAGGCATACCTATTGTTAGGGCTTCCCTAAAATACTTGGTGGAAATGGCCATTAATTATTTATTTTTTAAAAATGCTGTAGATATGGAGGCTAAAGTTCCTGTCCTATTTTATAGAGAATTTCATTTACAATCAGAGATAATATACAATGAATTGACATGTTTTAAGTTTTTGGTCCCGATAATTGCATGCTAACGGGTGTTCCAAAATAAAATTATCATTTTATTATTCAATCATGAAATTCTCCATAAAATACAACTTGTGCAATGGAAATATATCCATAATTTTTTGACAAATTTGTACTCATGCGTTTTTAACCTGTATTCGTGCTCTTTTTCAACTAAAAATGCATTCGGGCAAATTTCCCAAAAAACTAGCGATAATTTCCATTGCATTCGTTATTTTACTATTGAAAGAAAGCAACAACTGATATTTGGAACTTATAATATAATGAACGGCAAACAAATTTATTTACAAAAAAAAATTAAGAACTTTCAGTTCCACGCTTTTTACAAATAAAATGTAACATAAACCTAAAATATTTGTCAGTCACATTGCAGATCATATTTTTAGTGAAATCTTCATCGAAGGGTACAGATATATTTAAATATGTTTTTGATTTGGTGGAGTAAAGGATCAAATCACAGGTAGTCAGGTTCAGTATTGCCATACCTAACTGAACTTGGCCATAATAGGCATGTTTCTTTTTCAATTTTATGCCTTCTTCTTCGCTAATTGCCAAATAGGAACAAGAATGTGCGAAATTTATGGCATCATTTTCCAAACCTAAAAATAAAAATCATTTTTAAATTGATCAGTGACATAATACCTAGGTACTACAAATACTTATTGTTTAAAAAAAGCTCTTACCATCATAAGGGCCATTTGATCTCTACTAATTTTGTAGGTAATCCATCAGTCATCACAACACCATCTGGTGAATAAGCCAACCATGGATATTGTTCACAGATTAGAAGGCCCATCTCAGCAACATCATAGCCAGTATTTTTCCTGTACATATCCAAAGCCTCCTTTTCATATTTTACGCCATGTTCTATGTACTTATTTGTAAACTTTTTTGGCCAAAAGTAATTATTCGCTTTGGTATCCCAATTTTCTTTTGAAAATGTATAAAGAGAATAACATCTAGAACCTAAGAGAAAATTTTCCAATTTACACAGCATCTCAAAAAAATATAGTTTTCGTACTTCCGGGACTAAAGTGACAATTTCACTCTCTTATGAAATGTCACTTTTTGTCCCTTTGGGATATTTGTTCATATTTAATCCCAGGGGGATTAAATTACAAACTAATCGATTTCCAATATCAATCTTACCTGTAATGCGGAACATTCTTTCTTGATTCCAAATTTCTGACTTTTGATCACATGTTAAAGCATTCTTTAAACTTTCGATATTTGAAACATTCTTCAATACACCTTCACAACATGGTTTTAGCTGGTAGGATGTTAGATCGATATTGATGCTGGCCAGAAACTCATTGTTTGAAGCATTTGCTAAAATGCTTTCAAAAGATGAGGAAATTTCTTTGATTTCTTCCCTTGATTTGGTACTTGGAACACGACCCTTTCTAAAAAGTAAAATGCATGATGTATTATGTATTCATCTTATATTTTCAAAAATAATTATTGAAAATAGAATGTCACAGTCTCATAAGTACTTACAAATGAAGAGACAAACTTGATCCTGGACAAGTTGAGGTCAAAACAGTAAAACATTCCAATTCTTGTTCTGGAGTTAATGGAGGTATCCTCTTGACTTTGGACTCAAAGCAAGCAGTTTCTAGGATTGGTTTAGCCTCATAATCTTCTTCGACTACTCTTTTCTTATTGTTCCAGTAACACTTCATATCTGTACTGGCGAGTTTTTCAAATGAAGAAATACTGGACCTAAAAAAATAGAGAAGATTATAGAGCTGAATATAATTTTATGATATTAGTTTTATTAAACAAATTCATTAAAATTTAAAAAATAAATGGTAGTCCGCAAAATAGCCCAGAATCTTGTCACTATGTGGTGGAGGTCCCTTCAAGGTACCCCAGAAAAATAATTTAAAAAATCTGGTGGCATTCTTGAGAAAATTATTAGCATTTCAATGTTTACTAAATTTGGAACAATCAAAATACTACCTTGTGGTAACTTAGAGCTACCTCTATTCCAGTAATCATGTACCTACTTGCAACAGGTAAGACATAGCAGGTACTCCGTAATCCGTTTACCTACAGGGAGCAATTTGTCACTGAATTAGGTTGTTGAATATGTAATTACCTTGGGAATTAGATACTGTAAATGTTTGCACTGAAAAATGTTTTCAGGTCAATTTTTAGAGATTTTGCAATTAAATTAAGATAATAACAAACTTCCATAAATCATTATATTTTAAATCAAAAAAAAGATAGCTATTTTTTTGTAGCAAATACTGCAATTTGAAAAAAAAATTAAAAATAAGGAAGTTGAATCTCCACATTTACTACTTTATAATACAAATAATGATCAAGAAGGATTTTTCAAATTATTTTTATGGCGGCTCTAAAAGGATGCCCTACAATGTAGTTGAAGGCTTTCAAGCTATTTTCGGACACCCTGTATTATGTATTCAATTTACCTTGTACATTGTAAAAGAACTGCAGCAATATGCTTGCAAGTCCCAGATAAACCTGCTTTGCAGCTGCATATAAACTTAGCAATGTTTATTTTGTCATCGTCTTTGACCAGTTTTCCTTTGATTTCATGGGGGCTACTCTTGATGGCACTTGTTTGAAGACAAAGTGCAAGTATCTCCACATAACTCTCTGTTTCACCTGTCGTACCAATCAAAATTACATGTTTGGCATTCATCAAAGCTTCACCTTCTACAATGCATCTGCTATCTGCAGTCGATTGAAGATAGAAAAACACAGACGATAAGGTTACAAACACTTCCTGATTCATGTTGGTGGAAGAATCACTCCACTGATTTCACACAAATTAAAGGACACTAATCGACAGTTTTCAAATGAAAATAGTTTGGGAACTTGCAAAAATTAATCTCAATACACAAAAAGCTGGTAAATAATAGCGGCCCTTCACACTGAATGGGAGCAAAATAACAACTGCGGCGTGGTCCGCATGCAGGCACGTAGAAGGAGCCGCAATTTTATACGCGCTTGCCTCCATATTTGTTTACGTTCCGCAGCGCCCTCATCGGCAGTTATAATCGCCAATTACGTTAACTATCAGTATGTCCTCAAGCTTTCGATAAGGTTTCTACATAAATTTGGCAATTATTGACATGACGAAATTCTTTTTATACTTTATACAATTTTTTTTAACATTTCTGTCTATTTATGTAAGTCTTCACGTTTCAATCAATGATCCTGACGATGAAGTAAAAATATTTCAAAAGCTTGACGACATACTGATAATTAACGTAATATAGACTGTTTTGGCCGATATCCCTGTGATTTCTTTCTCAAAAATCAAACATACCGGGTGATTCTCAGATGACGCTCGTCCCTGTATTTTTTTTATTTTTTAAGATTTTCATTGCATATTTTGGTAGAAGTTATAAGTCATTGGTGTGCATTGTTTCACATATTAAGTACCTTTCTAATACTTCCAGTTTCACCGGAAACGACCCCAACTTTGAAATTTTAAATGGAACACCCAGTATATTTTTAGATATTTGAATTCGCCATTTGATTCTAAATATGAAAATGTATATCGATATAATTTTTTGACATTTCAGAAACCGAAATTACCAATTCGCACTTTTCGTCTAGCGTGTCATGAGTGACATTAATTAGTAGGTTTTGTACCCAAATAACTGTTAAAATTATTATTTATTTTTATTATTAGGTTCGTTCCAACCCCCCGTTTTCGTATCGTCATGAAACGTTTTGTAACTGTTAGGATCGATTGCAGGCGCATGCGTTGACCTTGCACGGTTTTATCTTGGTACAGAAACAACGGGTAGTTGGAACGGTTTCATGATCGTTTTTGTAATGACGACAGTTCAAATAACTTTAACCCTAAATTTGTTTGTTTGCAAATTAAAATAAAAGAATATAGGATTAGGATTACAAAATAATATATAAAAAAAGGAAAATCGAACACCAACGCTGATTCATTATCAAGAATCTGAAACGGAATCCTTGCAAGCTGATAACATCAAGGATTAGCAAATAGCTGATAATAAATTTTGTACTTTTTTTCACTTGAAAAAATAAAAATGCTACAGTTTTATAAGTTGGATTGGAAATTGGTTGTTTAACAACAACATGAACAACAACAACAGGTGACAAAAATTGAATTACGCATTTCAGTAATGAATCAGTCCACGCGGTTCTTGCTTTCCACTCGGGATCGAAATGACGGTGCTAAAACCAGTTCTCGAACGATCCCAGGTTTGGTTGGAACGCCAACGAAACTGTACGGTAAACGATCATCTCTCGGTTGGAACGCCTTTAACCTATGGCGCATGACCGTGACCGTACATTGAACGGTTTTTGGCTGGGTTGGAACGAACCTATTGGAAAATGCAACTTCTACAGCCATTTGAAATTTTCAAATGCGTAAAAGTTGATTTTTTCTTATGGAAAGGGTAGTGGCTCACGGAATCAACTAAACAACTTTTTTTCAACTAATAGATTGATACTACACAATAATATTTTCTTTCGTTTTAAACTTCTGCTAGATTGCTTAACTTTGAAAATACCCTCGTAAAACAAGTTAATCACCTGAAATAATGTTGAATGATAACCACCTTTTATTAGAAATTTGACATATCCAATTTGACACAAAAAATAAGGCAAAAACACACTAAAACGGTGTTTACACTAGATGCAATGCAATTTTTAAAATGGCATGCAGTCGGCTGCACGTGCAATTTTATGCCTTCTACCCATTGAGTTAAATTGCATGCAGTCATTTGTATAGCGGGTTGTGCCAACTTAAAGAAAATGACATATAACAGCTGATTTGCTTTATATTTTTATATTGTGTTTTCATTTTTGGATTTTGCAAATTAATATTAATTTTTGCAACAAACCAAACCAACCCGCAGGTGGGGGAAGTAAACACAAATTTGACGAAAATGGCACGCAACGTGCAAGAAAATTAGCGTAAGTTCTAATTCCATGCAATGATCAGCTTATCGAAAAAGAACAAAGTGCGCATGCCTTCAGGCAAGAAATTATTGCATTGCACGAGATTGCATGTAGTGTAAACAGGCTTTAATACACACTGAAATTTGTAAAACGACTAAATTTGTAAAACGACTCTCATCAGAGTACAATATTTGGGATGGAAATCTGTTATTTTCTCTGTACTTTTGTAAATACCAGTTGCAATATTCAAGGCGTCGATCATAATCAGTTGGATACAAGTGCTGATGTAGCGGGTATTTGAATAACTTAAATTTTTGTTTATTGAGAATTCTCCATACTGAAGGCTGACTTATGTCGCATTCTGCAGCGACTTCCCTCGTTGAAGCTACCCTATTTACAGCAACCATATCCAACACATCAACTTCCTTTTCCTCATTTGAAACGAATGGTCCGTTAACGTTATTTGATTCAGTCCTCATGATTTCTATCAATCTGGGAAAATAATGTCGACTTGGGTGGCGACAATTTGGATATTCCTCAGCGTATGCGCGAGCTGCGTGTGTCGCAATCTGCCTGCACCCACCGAATACTAAAATCATGTCAATCTTTTCGCTGCGTGTGAAATTCATAATTATTTCTCTTTCACAGAAAAAAAACGATTGAATACGAAATTAGTCTGACAACTTGTGTCAAATTTCTAATAAAAGAAGGTGCTTAACGTCATTTAAGGTAATCAACTTGTATTACGAGGGTGATTTCAAAGATTTTATTCCAAAAAATTAAAGTTAAGAATCTAGTAGAAGTTTAACATGAAAGGAGACATTATTGTATAGTATCAATCTATTAGTCGGAAAAAAGTTGTTTAGTTGATTCCGTGAGCCACTACCCTTTCCATAAGAAAAAATCAACTTTTACGCATTTGAAAATTTCAAATGGCTGTAGAAGTTGCATTTTGCAATAATAAAAATAAATAATAATTTTAACACTTATTTGGGTACAAAACCTACCAATTAATGTCACTCATGGCACGCTAGATGAAAAGTGCGAATTGGTAATTTCGGTTTCAGAAATGTCAAAAAATTATATTGATATACATTTTCATATTTAGAATAAAGAGGCGAATTTAAATATCTAAAAATATACTGGGTGTTCCATTTAAAATTTGAAAGTTACGGTTGTTTCCAAAGAAACCGGAAGTATCAGAAAGGTACTTATTATGTGAAACAATGCACACCAATGACTTATACCTTCTACCAAAATATGAGATAAAAATCTTAAAAAATAAAAAGTTACAGGGACGAGCGTCATCTGAGAATCACCCGGTATACATATACAGGGTGGTCCATTTAACTTGAGACAGTCTGATATCTCGTAAACGGTGCGTTTTTGAAAAAAAAAGTTCAAACAAAAGTTACATGGTATCATGGCATGGGGGAAACAAAATGGCGGCACTGATTTTTGACATTGACAACGGTTTCAAGGTTATTTCAAGGTCAACTCTTTTTTTTTTCAATGGAAACGTATTTTTTTTTAATTGCAGAATCTTATTCTACGGAAAAAACACAAGTAACTTTTACTTGAAGCATTTTTCGATCCGGATTCAATTTAAGCTGATAAAAAAGAACGAATCATTGATTTTTTTTTTCCTCCTCACAAAATCGAAAAGTAGAGAAAGGTTATCATATTAAAAAAATATCTCAAAAACTATAGCAATTGTTCAAAATGATAACTGACAACTTCAACACACTTGTCAATTCACTTTAAAAATCAAACACAAAAGCTTTGTTTTGGTTCGAAAAAAGCTTAGGAAAAAAGGATGGTTCTAGAACGGTCCAAAACAGTCGCACAGTTTATTATTGGAATTTTTGATAGCCGAGCCGTTGTTGATAAACTGCGCGATTGTTTTGAATCGTTCTAGAACCGTCCTTTTTTCGAACCAAAACAAAGCTATAGTTTATCAAGAGGTTCCCACAACACCGGAAATATGATTGAACGCATAAGAAATGTTTAGAGCTGTCAGTAAAGAAAATCTAATTTGGTCCCATGAAAGCTTTTTACAGCGAACTGAAAAGTGTGTTGAAGTTGGCGGACGTCACTTTGAATAATTGTTATAGTTTGTTTCGGCCACTCAAACCTTTTTGTGTTTATTCCTACGTCATCAATGTTCCGTATCGAAGCTTGGCAGCATTGTGCTGTGACTTGTGAGCCCGGCTTAAAGCACGAAGGAGAGAGAAAAAAATACACAGCTGGACAAGTCAGCTGGAACGCGGAGAAGCAGCACCGCCGTACAAGAAACAAGCAGCTTTTATAAAAAATCATTTTTTCATCTAAAAATCAAATAGTAAATGTCAATAAACCAAGTATTCATCATCACCATCTGCTAGTCCATTATTTCAAGATCAACCAAAAAGAAATACAGTCCAAAACATGGTCTTACGAGCCGAATAAACAAGAAAACGGAAAACCAGCCAGTAATTTTCCACGTTCAAGTATTCAAGTTAATCAAGTTAAAGTGCAAGTGACAATAGCAAGTGGCAATATTCGAGCAACATTACACGGGGTGAGTCGTTTCCAATACACATTTCCTATTCCTAGAGTCCTTAAACAGGGCACAAGTTCAAGATATTCGCGTAATAGCCAACAAATTATCTTAATTACTAATTTAATTCATAAATAGATCAATAATGACGGAGTTAGACAAACTAATCAGAAAGAGAGGTTCACTCAAGGCTTCTCTTACATTGTTCACTAAATTTACCGTACAAAAGCAAGATAGCATAAGGCAGGGGCAGTTTTTGAATGAGACAGAAATTATACAAATTCAGGAAAGGGTTACGCGAATAGAAATTGTTTTTCAAGAATTTATTTCAACTCAAGACGAAATCGAGGCAAATGTCGCATTGGCCCATTTGGATGAGGAATATAACGAGCGTGCATCATTTGAAGATGCATATTTTTCAATCATATCCATTGCAAAAAATATTCTAAATTCATTCTCATCCAAAAACGATGACGCTGGGTCAGTACATTCATGTCATTCAGTTGCAAGGTCTATCGTTGCAGGGTCTATTGGTGCAGGGTCCAATGGTGCGGCGTCCGTTGGCGCAAATTTAGATTTGGGTGGGGTTAAATTGCCAGTTATTCCTCTTCCCAAGTTTCATGGTTCATTTCACGAGTGGCTAGAATACAAAGAAACCTTTCAGTCCTTGGTTCACGAGAACGAGTCTTTATCCGCAATTCAAAAGTATCATTATTTGCGGGCATCTTTGGAGGGCAGTGCAGCGCAAATTTTAAAATCCATTGAATTTACTCCAAATGGATATATCGTTGCATGGGAAACCCTAAATAATCGTTTTAATAATTCAAAATTATTAATTCATAATCATATTAAAGCATTGTTTACACTAGAAAACATTCAAAATAGTACATTAAAATACAAGTTTCATAAGACGTCATTTTATCGCACGAGCCCTATATTAGAAAACGAGCCGGAGGCGAGTTTTCTAAAGGGCGAGTGCGATAAAATGTCTTATGAAACGAATATTTTATACTATTTTTTCTATTTTGGTATTGTTTAGTAAAAAAAACCAATTTTTCTTGGAAATTTTATTCTCATATTTCCTGATTTCATAGTTTAGGTTGGTAACACTACATGCCAAATATAGAAATCTTCTATTATAAAATAGCGAATGACAGTTTGATGGCCATCAGTCAGTCAGTGTCACCAACCTCCGATAAGTAAAAAAGGAGTGTCACAAAGAGCTTCTTTTCGAAACTACTTTTAGTGTCGAAAAGACTTCGATATGACACCAAAATAGAAAAAGAATCATCCATAAAGATTCGTAAAATGATCGATGACGTGTCAAAGCATCTCAGATCACTAGAGCAATTAAATCAAGTAATTAAAAACTGGGATCCTTTGTTAATATTCATGATAACATCTAAACTTGATCAAAATACGGCAAGTGAATGGGAAAAATATTCGATAACATTAAACACTTCTTCATTAGATGATTTAAAAACGTTTTTAACAAATCGGGCTAATTTTTTGGAAACTCTAGAGTACAAAACTACTATGAAATTAGCGCAAGACGATCGGCAGGACAAGCGAGATTTCAAGCAACGGTTCTCCTCTAGGTCCCTAGTTTCTTCAACACTTTCGTGTTATAATTGCAAGAAAGATCATTCAATTTATGTGTGTGAAGATTTTCTCAACTTACCAGTTAAAAAACGTATCGAGTTCATAAACAAAGCAAAACTATGCATAAATTGCTTGCGTCATCATCCACCCAAGAGATGCAAAATGGGTACCTGTAGAAAATGTAATTCGTGGCACAATACTCTATTACACCAGGATAACTTCAATTCTCCATCGAATGTTACAACTGCTGACAGCAACAACGACGAAGGGTGTCAGGCAGAGGCTGTTTTAAGTAGCAGCATATGCAAATCAGGTAAGCGGGTTATGCTTTTATCAACAGCTCGAGTCAAGGTTCTAGACAAATTTGGCATGCCTCACATTGCGCGAGCTTTACTAGATTCCGGTTCTATGTCTGACAATTTAAACGTCTTCGGCATATCAAACTCGGTTACCAAAGTACATGGTAAATGTCAAGTTATTCTAAGTTCTTTATATACTGATTTTAATACAAAACTTACTTGTTTTATTCTTCCTGAAATCACAAATGTTACACCAGGTTTTGAGATTGACTTAAATTTATTCCAAATTCCATCAAACCTATACCTTGCCGACGAGGAGTTCAACAAACCAGGTGCGATCGACGTTTTGATTGGTTGCGATCTCTTCTGGAGTCTATTAAAATTAGGTAGGTTATCAGGTGGTAAGTACAATCCTACGCTTCAAGAAACTGAACTTGGATGGGTAGTAGCTGGCCCAGTAGGAGGAATTGGAGCAAAAGAACAAAGGAGACAAGTTTCTTGCAACCTAAGCATCAACCAAGATTTGCATGATATGATGGCACGATTTTGGGAAGTTGAAGAGTTGACTCAAGCTAGACCGTTATCCAGCGAAGAAACCGAATGCGAACGAATCTTTTCAGAGACAACATGTAGGAACCATGAAGGTCGGTTTGTAGTGAATCTACCATTAAAACAGTCAGCTGATTGCTTAGGCGAATCCCGCTCTCGAGCAGAGAAAATGTTTTACAACCTCGAGAAAAAACTTCTAAAGCAAGAGTCTTTGAAGGAACAATACATCAAGTTCATGCAGGAGTATCAATCCCTCCATCACATGACCGTTGCTGATTTGAATTCCAACCCTTCTGACGTGGAATATTTCATGCCTCATCATGGAGTTTTACGAAGCGATAGTTTGACTACTAAACTTCGGGTTGTGTTCAATGCCAGTTCTCCATCAAGCAACGGAATATCTCTTAACAATATTCAATATGTCGGACCAGTTTTGCAGGACGACCTCCTATCAATACTGCTAAGGTTTCGCGAAAAGCGCTATGTGGTTTCTGCCGACTGCAAAATGATGTACCGACAAGTATTGGTGAATCCCATGCAAAGAAATCTCCAGAAGATTTTATGGCGAGAAAGCCCCACGGATCCACTTAAAGCATATACACTAAATACCGTTACATACGGACAGGCAAGCGCAAGTTATTTAGCCATTCGTTGTCTATTCCAGTTAGCCAATGAGTGTGCTGACTACAATCCAGAAGTTGCTGATATCATCAAGCGCTCCTTTTACGTCGATGATCTGCTTTTTAGTACTGACTCCATAGAACATGCACGTCATTTATGTCAAGAGATTGCACGTGTTCTAAAAGGCGGGTTGTTTCGAGTTGCGCAAGTGGTATTCCAATGAACCAAAGGTGCTCGACGGCATTGAAACCAACGACGAAGTATGCGGCATCTTAACTTTCAGTCCTGATGAAACAGCTAAAACCCTAGGTTTAACTTGGTCCTGCTATAACGACAAGTTAGCCTTTCGCATTGATATAAGCACTTATCAGATGGATACAAAAAGAAATGTTTTGTCTCTCACCGCTCGCATATTTGACCCATTGGGAATGTTGAGTCCATGTACTATCCTAGCGAAGATCCTCATGCAAAGATTGTGGTCTGAAAAGGTGTCTTGGGATGAGAGTCTACCGGAACATCTAGCCTGTGAATGGCACAAGTTCAAGGTTGATCTACTTTGTTTAAACCAATTAACCATCGAACGACATGTAGTGGGCGAGGGGGCGCAGATAGTCGATTTGCAGGGTTTTGCAGACGCCTCCGAGCGAGCATACGGTGCATGTTTATATGTTCGAAGTGTAGATAAAAATAATCAAGTACATGTAAGGCTTTTATGTTCGAAATCCAAAGTTGCACCCATTAAAACTCTAAGCATACCCAAGTTAGAATTATGCGCCGCGTTATTACTTGCTCGTCTTGTAAACAAGATTAAGATGTCTTTAAATATACAATCTCAAAAATGTGTCTATTGGTCGGATTCGTCAATCGTTTTAGCATGGATCAGAACGACTCCAAACCTATTAAAGACGTTTGTAGCAACCAGAATAGCAATAATTCAAAATCTAACCGACAGTCAAGATTGGAGACACGTACCTAGTCAAGAAAATCCAGCCGACCACTTATCTCGAGGATTATATCCAAATCAAATTCTAGAGTCGGATATGTGGTGGCATGGACCCAGATTTTTGAAGACACCCTCTAGTGAATGGCCGTTATTACCATCTAAAGTCGACACCGTTCCAGAGTTGAAACCCTTGTCGATCACCGCAATGCCAGTTTTCGAATTAAACACATTTCCTTTCGAAAGGTTTTCAAAATGTCTGCGTTTGATTCGAGCTGTTGCTTTTATTTTGCGATTCAAGAACAATTGTTTGAAATCGGCTTCTGATCGAGTTAAAGACCCTCTTAAAATTCAAGAATTTAATCTTGCAAAGAAGCATCTAATTAAGGTCGCTCAAAGACAATCTTTTCCTGATGAATTCTCTCATTTAATTGAAAAACGTCCCATTGCTAACAATAGCAAAATTCTCAATTTAACACCATTTTTAGATTCAGATGAGATTATTCGGGTTGGGGGCAGATTGGAATTTTCTGATTTTTCACCAGATAAAAAACATCCAATATTATTGCATTCAAGTCATCATTTTACGAAATTGCTCTTTGCCCATGAACATGTCAAGTTAATGCACATCGGACCTCAAGCTTTATTATCCTCAATAAGAGACGAATTTTGGCCAGTTGCTGGTCGCAATTTAGCTAGAACGACGGTCAAAAGATGTTTTCGATGTTTCAGATTTAAACCCGATTATGTACAGCCGATCATGGCCAATTTACCGCGCGATCGCACTGTTCCTTCTCCGCCTTTTCACGTCACAGGACTTGATTATGCGGGACCGTTTCTAGTGAGGCAGGGACTGGGTAAATCACGTTCACGCAAATTAGAAAAGTGTTATATTGGAGTATTCGTGTGCTTTTCCACAAAGGCTTTGCACTTGGAACTAGTGTCAAGTTTAACTACAAACTCTTTTTTATTAGCTTTAAGGCGTTTCGTTTCCAGAAGAGGGAAACCTTCCAAAATTGTTAGTGACAACGGCACAACCTTTGTTGGAGCACACCGCGAACTTAAAACATTTCTAGAATCCAATCAAGATACATTAAAATGTAATGCTACTAATGAAGGGATAGACTGGCAATTTATTTGTCCATATTCTCCGCATATGGGGGGTTTGTGGGAGAGCGGCGTCAAAAGCGTAAAACATCATTTAAAACGTGTCCTTGCAAATGCTCATCTTACCTTTGAAGAGCTTATTACGACATTAGCGCAAATTGAAGCTATCTTGAACTCGCGCCCTCTTTCTCCACTTTCCTCTGAACCCAATGACCTAGTTCCTTTGACCCCGGCTCACTTCCTTATCGGAAGACCACTAACTGCCGCCCCAGATGAAAACTTGGAAGATATCAAGCTCAATCGATTGACAAGGTTCCAGCTAGTTCAAAGACTTTGTCAACATTTTTGGCGACGTTGGCAGCAAGACTACATATCCGAATTGCAACACAAACAGAAGTGGAAGGTTAGCCGAGGCCAGTTGTCTGAGGGTACATTAGTTCTCATTCGGGATGACCAAGCACTCCCTACTGATTGGAAACTTGGACGCATCACTCAATTGCACCCAGGTTCTGATGGCGTAGCTCGCATCGCTTCCATTTTAACAAGCACTGGGCCCATCAAAAGAAACTTCCAGAAGATTTGTCCCCTTCCATTGGAAATTTGAAAGTACAGTCCTTTCAAGGCTGGGGGCATGTTTCGGCCACTCAAACCTTTTTGTGTTTATTCCTACGTCATCAATGTTCCGTATCGAAGCTTGGCAGCATTGTGCTGTGACTTGTGAGCCCGGCTTAAAGCACGAAGGAGAGAGAAAAAAATACACAGCTGGACAAGTCAGCTGGAACGCGGAGAAGCAGCACCGCCGTACAAGAAACAAGCAGCTTTTATAAAAAATCATTTTTTCATCTAAAAATCAAATAGTAAATGTCAATAAACCAAGTATTCATCATCACCATCTGCTAGTCCATTATTTCAAGATCAACCAAAAAGAAATACAGTCCAAAACATAGTTTTTGAGGTATTTTTTTACTATGGTAAACTTTCTCTACTTTTAGATTTTGTGAGGAGGAAAATAAAAGAAGATGATTCGTTTTTTTTTATCAGCCTAAATTGAAACCGGAAAAGTTACTTGTTTTTTTCCGTAAAATAAGATTCTGTAATAAAAAAAATATGTTTCCATTGGAAAAAAAAAGAGTTGACCTTGAAATTACCTTGAAAACGTTGTCAATGTCAAAAATCAGTGCCGCCATTTTGTTTCCCCCATGATACCATGTAACTTTTGTTTGAACTTTTTTTTTCAAAAACGCACTGTTTTTGAGGTATTAGATTGTCTCAAGTTAAATGGACCACCCTGTATATAGCTATAACAGATATAACAACTCTTTTCGTGAAAAATTGATTATCGGGTAACTTGATATTGTACACAAATGGATCTGTTGTGGAACACCACGTGAGACCTAAAGTTTTAGCTCGCTCATCCGAAGCAAATTCCAATATCCTACTGGAAGAGTCAGAATCTCTAATGCTAACCAAAATATCAGTATTGTTCGACCTCTACTTTCTTAAAGGGGGTGTGCGCCAAAAATTAAAGTTTTAGTGTAAAAAAATCTAAGAATAACTGTTCAAACCTCGTTATTCTACGATAAACCATCGCTGAGATATACCGCTTTAAAGTGTAGACGACGCTCTCGTGACGTCACGGAAACTTCGTCCAGCGGCGCTCTGCATTGTTAATTTGATTGTTCCCGGCACGCGTGAGTGGTTTTTGTTTAGATTATTGCAGGTAACACAGGAATAACATTATGTAAATTTAATTAAATCCACTTTCTCGTGCGTCGCTTGAGCTTTCGTGACGTCATAGGGTGAGATGCGGTACCTTCATAGAGCCATATCTGCGGTATTATTTGTCATAGAGGGGTGCGGATTTCACTGTTATTCTTAGATTTTTTTTCTCTTTTTTTTTAGATGAAGTTGTTTTTTTGGCGCACACCCCCTTTAATTTGAAACAACCTCCTTTCAAGATGCTAGATAGGTACTTCTTTACATATAGATTGCGCTTGCGCAATAGTATCAGTGATAGAAAGCAAGTCATCCACATACATGTGTCGCTTTATGATACGTGACCATAAGTGACGGTGTTAAACTCAAAACTCTTCAACTGATCTGTGAGCTTTTCGCGCCAAAATATTTGCTGAAAGAAGCGTTGCTCCGGTGTCACAAGCACCGCCCTATACATTTTCGCGACGTCGGTCGAAAAAAAATATTTTTAGGCGACTGTCACAAAAAGATCAGTTTTACGGATTCAATATCATCCCTAAAGTATATCTTTTTTGGCCGCATTTACTTTACGTCCGCATTTACTTCACGGCCGCATTTGCCTTATTACTTTACGGCCGCTTTTACTTCACGGCCGCTTTTACTTTACGGCCGCTACTTTGGTGGAAATAAACCTTCAAATAAACAAATAATCGGAAACGCAGTGCCGTAACCATCAACACAACCAATAAACAATTAGTTAGCAACCACAATGAAACCAAGTTTTTAATTTTAGCTCTATCCAAATTTCCACATAAAATGCTAAAAAAAAAACGGCATGATTGAAAATTTGGGAGAAGTATTTTCTTGCATTTTTTTCGGAAAATGCCAAAATTAAATAATCCTCTACGTTATGGTCTTCAGGTCCACCTATGTTATACTCTATGTTAAAATGTACAATTATAGTCGGAAATACCTAACATATCAGCAAGTTTTTAAAATTGATTGCTCTATTAAAAAAGCTCAATGTAAGATACCAGGCCAAAAAGTCGGCAATTTTCTATAATCACACTCTCTTTATCATAGTTTTTGTTATTAATAATTGTGTATCTACCGAGGTATCTACCCATCTTTGCTGGATTATTTATTTGATCAATGAAGTTTAAAGCTACTGTTGAATTTTCTTTTCTTTTCAGGAACAAACACTCCCCTAAAAAATTTTGTGTGCACCTCGGCCGAATGATTTTTTTTGGCCTCACCTGAAATTTGCTTGGCCTCGGCTGCGCTTCGGCCGCAAAAAGGATCAACTTTACGGCCTTGGTACACAAATAACTATTATGGCACCGAAACCTTAAAACAATATCTAGCAGGTCTTCTTGTAAAATCGGCCCTACTGTTACTACTATTTAGTGACAACCCATTACTCGAAGAGGCCGAATATTAAAAACTACTTGTGGGACTCTCCTTCAAAACTACATGGTGATTTGCAAAACTTTCGAAATTTGAACTCTATTATTTTTAACTTGGGACATATCAATGCGCATTTTTATTCAGCCTTCAACGGTTCAATCAAATAAAAGGCTCTTTCAGCCCCAAATCTTGACTCGCCTAGAGACTCGGGGGATTGCTTTAAAGGCATTGTTACGACAAACATACCATCACTGTCTCGAGTTGTAGTCTCAACCTCAACAAAATTAGCCTCGCATGCAATATCATCTTTTGAGAGAGGTTGGTTTATAAACCCCCCTTCTAGATTCCAAAAGTTATTCATTGTGTTGTTTTGTTGTTTAAGATATTGAATTCTTGACTACAAAAATTGCATAGTGATTTATTTCTGGAATTATTGTTAGGAAAACCCATTAAACTCGATACAACCCATCCCAGCTTGGTTTCACGGTTTTTGCTCACTACAAGAAATGCATCCAAGCAATATAAGTGACTGGAATAACTCCGCACCTACTCATGGGTTTATTGAAATGTGGGTCTGCTAGTTGTACATTATTTGGTATGGAAAAACTTGAAACATCAATCTCGAAGCTGGGAAGTGTACTAGTTATTCGATCAATAACCAAACAAGACAATTTGACTCTGAATGAACTATACAATGATTGAATTTCCAAGCTGCACTTGCTATCAATATGAGAAGCTTTCTTAGAAATACGTACTACTGAAATATTGTTTTTTTGTTTATCGATTCCTAATATATTATTAAGTTCTCTTGTTTTTGCTTACTTTGTGAGCCGGAATTTAACAGTAAACGAGTATTATGATATTGTCCATTTTTGTCCAATACTTTCACTATAGCAAGAACACATAACCTGAAATTGTGCTAATCACAGCTCCTTTACAGAGTGTACAGAGTCTTGATTATATTTGGACCTATACCTATTGTCCGTCGTTTTTAATGTGACCCTTTCCGTATGAGGTGCAAGGGGGTGAAGCATATGGCAAAAACAGGTGTGACGTCAGGTGATCATTGGCGTTTTAATGTAGGATGCCACCAGCTCACATTCCTCTGGAGTATCAGATTAAAATCGACGGACTTTACAGCCTTTACTATTTAAGATTAAAAAAAATTTAAATAGAAAACTTGACAGTTTTTTTCTATATTTTCTTTTAACGGTATCAGAAGAAGCAAAATCACATTGAAAAATAAAGAAACGTAGGCAACTTCGACTTTTTTATGGAACACTCTGTATATTATGCGATAAAAAGAAAAATATTTTCTTCCCTGATTCTAAATATATACACTGTGTCTGTAAAGTAACGGATAAATTCATTTAAAATTTAGGCATACTTTTTTTGGTAAAACACTCAGACACGTCAGTCTTAATTTCTAGCGACGCTGTTTTTAAACTAATTTTTAATTATACAAGGTGACCCAAAAAAGAGATATCACGTGATACTTCAAACTTTTAAATGGAATGCCCTGTATATTTTGATGAATATCGATAGAGTGCATCGAAATGAATTCTCGCTCTATGGATATTCATCAAAATATACAGGGTATTTTGATGTGTCATGTGATATATCATTTTTGGGTCTCCTTGTATAAATACAAATTAGTTTAAAAACATCGGCACTAAAAATTAAGATCGACCGAGCGTTTTTTCAAAAAAAAAAAAAAAAAAAGACATGAATTTTAAATGAATTTATCCGTTACTTTACGGACGCACTGTATATTGATCACATTTGGGTGTTCTATTAAAAAAAGCCGAAGTTGTCTACGTTTATTCATTTTCCGATGCGATATTGTTTTTTCTGATACATAATGTTAAAAAAAAACATAGAAAAAAACCAATGAAAAACTGTCAAGTTTTGTATTTAAATTTTTTTTCTATCTTAAATAGTAAAGGCTGTAGGTATGGGTCCAAATATAATCAAATACCCTGTTTACTAGTCTCATTACATATATAGGGTGTCCCCGTTCAACTGGTCAAAAATGCTAGGGTATATAGAGGAACGAGAAACCATAGAGAAGTATAGTCTGGTCGGAAGTGCATCGATTCTAAAATACAGGGTGTTGAAATTTTACAAAAAAAAAAATAGAATTTTTCCATCTGCATTAAAAACGCTTTTAGCGATTTTAATAAAATTTTCAGAATTCAAATGATAGGTGTTGTTGCAACCTTTTAAGGAATTGCAGTTGAATTGATTTGTCTAGGGACGGGCTAAATTTAAAATTTAGGGCAATAAAAGTTTTAATGTTTTTGTGTGGATTTCATTTTTTCACCCGAAAACGGTTCGTATTAGAGAAAATCAAGTTGATGATGGCATTGGAATACCGAAACGTCGAATTTCTAAAATAATATCACCACATTAAAATCCGGACAAAAGTGTTTTGAGAAAATTATCTTGATTTTTCTCGATCTCCTAAAATAAAGCTCAAAAAAAATTAAAATCGGATAATTTTACAGATATTTCCGGAAGTATTTGGAATTTCTCAAATTTGAAAACGGCATTTAGTTCAGTTTCAAAATGCACAACTTTTATCTTATTCAACCACCCTCGTATCTCTAACGGTTACCGATATCCTCATGTTGGCCCTCGAATTTGGGACACCCTGTACAGAACCACCCAATTCAGAACCGTGTTCTAAAATATTTAACTTGGTAAATTTCTTTACTATTTCTTTAGCTATTGCAATCCACTTATGAAACATATTTTCAAATTTATACCGTTCTTCATATTGTGTTTCAAGCTTATCGGACTATATTATAGTTGGGCCACCGAACAGAGATAGTAATAAAACCGAGCATTCAACCTCTGAGGGGCCTGACAGGCAATAGACGAGAGGATTTATACCTTTCTATAATAAATAAAATTTAATAAGTGCATTAATTCATCTCGAGATTTATATTTCATGAGGCAATATTGCATAAAGGGTTTCATTTAACATTCACATTCCAATTACTAAATTATTTTGAATCAAAATAATAATAGGTAACTAACCCAAACAACATTAGCTTCAAATGCGCTCCATTATGAAAATGTCTGCTTTTAAGGCTGATCCAACAGCCCTGCCAGTGGTTATTTTTCGGGTCGGTAGGAAGCGGGAGGTAAGAAAAAGGTGGACCGCGATGTTTAGTCTATCTCTTTATTGAAGTAGAGCGAGACTATGAAGGAATATTTTAATCCACGCGACAGGTCCGGCCGCAGAGCAGCGAACATTGTTGTTGTTTATTTACTGTTGAATATTTTTTATTTTTATCGTTCACATATTTATAAAAAACGTTTTATTTGTGACTTATTGGGTATTGCGCTATTGTTATTAGGTAATAACTATATTGATTAATTAGTACACCTAACTGTTTTAATCTTGTTTACATAGTTTAAGAATTATCCCGGGAAATATTTATTAGATACATTGCTAGGTAAGCTAGGCAGTTAAATAATAATATGAATAAAGAAGCTAAATACCGTCGAGGGAATAAAGCCCGATTAAGACTTAATGCGAAACGATTGAAAAGAAAAAGCTTTCCAAAATCAAAGACTCAAAACAGTAAGTAGATACCTACAAGTAGAAAGATAGTAGCGCTAACTATTAATATTAGAACCAGTTAACCAGTTATACTACTGTATGTACATACATATATTAAAATCGAGATGTATTATCTAGTCACAATCCGATGTCCACAGGTACAGGTAAAATATCGGGTAAAATTTATCACGTATCAATGCTATTTGATAGGCAAAGGTGATAAATTTACCTGTCCCTTTGGACTACGGATTGTGAATAGGATATAGGTACCTATACTGTATTTTTTCCCAAGATAGATTTTCACACTGTCAACTTTGAAACATAAATATGCCGCTCAGGCAAGTACACGATCTGACAGTTTGACACTATTGACAGTCGCCTTGAGGTAAAACAAAGATATATTCCAGGTATTCTTTCGATCTGAACAAACTAATCGAAGTCACTTGAGGTTTGTTTCAAACAATTGTCATCTGGTGTTACCACGATTTCATTGGCCCTAACTGCTTTTTTGACGCCTCATAAACAAACCTGATGTGATTACAGTCAGTTACAGTTTGTTCAGATCGAAAGAATACCTGTATTTACAGTGGTTTTTTAGGTTTTTAGTTAGATTTTTTTAATTAAATATCTTTTGTGTGGTCCAGAAGTTTCTTGGACATGCCTAGAGTTTGTTTAGTTGTTAATTCTGGCAGTACAGCGCAAGGCACACATACAATATCCTTCCATAGGTTTCCATCAATTTTAAATAACAATGGAAGGTTTGATTTGTTAGCTCAAGAAAGAAGAAAAAAATTGATTAATTTTGTTAAAAGAGAAGATCTGACAGAAAAATAGATTGAATTATAGAGTAACTATACTTATTTGTTCTTGTGACACTTGGTTTTGATTTTTGTTGGAAAAACCCTGAATTTAATCCATTATAGAAAAACCTAGCAAACTCCTGGATAAAAGACCACATAGACTGGAACATAAACACTTTACTTTAACTTTTTTGAAACAAAATAACACAAAAATTTGCAAAAAAGCTGTGAAAACCGCATAAAACATAACCGGCCTAATCTACACCAATGTAAATAAATGATTTGTTTTACCTCAGGGCGATTGTCAAACTAATTTGTGATGTCACATGGACATGCCCTATTGTAGCAACATGTCATTTGCACGACATGCATTATAAAACTGATTCCAACCTACAGGGACACGGCATTTTGCCACCAATCAGGACCAAGTGAAAAGGAGCATTTACATTCACTTCAAACTTCAAGTTAAATTTGACGCTTGATATTTTATCATTATCATTTACATTGCAGAACAAAAACGTCAAGTCAAAAAGTCAGAATTTTATGAGAATCATGATGAATGATCTAAAAATTTGACGTTTCATAAATTTTTGCTCGACCTCGGCAAACGGCTGGCCAAAATTTGAAGTGCACTTCGAAGTGAACTTCAAATTTATTTCAATGTAAATTGGTAAATGGATCTGTGCTGGGGCAATATGGCAAGCACGTCAATTTCAAGACAAATTGGATTTCGAAGTGAATGTAAATGCAACATTATTGTTTATGTTTCAAAGTTTTCAATGTCAAAATCCATCTTGGGAAAAAGTAAATTTTAGTTTTTTTGAAACATTTTTTGTTTGAATGCGTATTTGTTACTTTTCGAAAGTTTTTTTTCAACCAGTATTTCTTGTCTATTCTGTATTTTAATAATTCTTTTACTAGTCAGAACAAAATTTTCTGAGATTGTTTATACTTTTTCCTTACACTGTATATCACTTATATACAGCGTTATATTTGGAGTTTGTTTCGTAGCTACCGTTTCGGAGAACATAGAATCAACGTCAAGGGAAACCAATTCAGAAAATATCGAAGTCGCGAGTGCCGAATGTGGAAGGGAACGAGATTTAAGTTATTTAAACAATGAAATTGAGGTAAGTACCTTTCGGCTTAACACCATGTTACGTTTTAATTACCATTTCAATATTTTAAGATTGATTTTGAATATAATATTGACCATACAAACTTTGACCCAAGCTTTGACCATACAAACTTTGACCATACAGATGAAATTATGCAGGAATCACACGAAATACAAACTGAAAGTGATGGAAACAAATCCAATAGAGAAGATGAGAAAACAAATGATAGAACGGTAGGAAATCATACCTACTAATTTACCTCCTAAGTATTTAGTTTTAGCCTATCCGTTTATGAGTGCATGGATAAATTTTATTTTGTTTTTCTACAACCGTGCGTAAAATACTCACTTCACGCACTATTCAGAAGACGTAAAATTTCACTTCACGCACTAGTGCGTAAAGTAATTCACTTCACACACTAGTGCGCAAAGTGATGTCAATGACAGATGTCGACACTGTCAATTTAGTAGTTTTCTGGTAAATTACTTCACGCACTAGTGCGTAAAGTGAAAAATTTTGTATGCAATACGTGCGTAAAGCACCTTTTTTCACTTTACACACTTGTTCCATAAATAACTATTATATTAAAATGCAGGTAGCTACTTATGCGTAAATATTTTTTAGGGCTCTATAAGTATTGACGAAGTACTTGAAGGTAGAAGAATAGTGGACTTAGGGTTCTTTATCACTTCCCTTGTACGCTATTCAAATCATGCGCCCCATTTTGCATGTACCCTTCAAAATATGCGTATTATTAAGGAAGAACGTAAAGGCTTCCTATCACACATCCATGTTAAATGTAATATGTGCAATGAAACGTGTATTATTCCAACCTGCAAAGAATCGAACGATGACATAAACAAAGATGCTGTCCTTGGTGTAATGTCAATTGGTTCTGGCCTTTCCCACTTGCAGCAAATATCAGCTTCTCTGGATATACCGTGCATGTCAGGACGTATGTATAGCACTGTTCATGATGAGATTTCCAATGTTTGGGAAGAAACAAGTATTAAAGCTATGAAGGATGCAGCAGACGAAGAAAAAGCTTTAGCTATTGCTGCTGGTGATATTAATGAAAGTGGCATTCCAACAATAACAGTTGTAGCGGATGGCAGTTGGGCAAAGAGGTCTTATGGAAACCGATATAACTCTTTATCAGGTGCTGCAGCAATTGTGGGATATCGCACTAAAAAGGTTTTATTCATAGGGGTACGAAACAAATTTTGCCTGGTATGTGACTCCAAAAGAAAAGAGAATTCCACCCCAAAAGATCACAAATGCTACAAAAACTGGACTGGCTCTGCTGCAAGCATGGAGGCAAATATAATAGCAGAAGGGTTTCAGCGAAGCATTGAGATGTATGGTCTGATATATAACAGACTTATAGCAGATGGCGACAGCAACACGTACAAAAGAATTTTAGAAGTTCACCCTTATGAAAACATTCGTGTTAAAAAAATAGAATGCAAAAATCATTTGTTGCGCAATTATTCAAAAAAAATTAGAGATCTCGTGAAAGATACGCAAGCAGGTCCTCTAAATCTTCGAAAAATAATTGAAGTAAGGATAAATTAACGTTACAAAAGCAAACCATGTATTTAAATTAAGTCCTAGATATATTGCAGCTAGGGATTACGCAAGAGGGCCCCTTGCACAATATCATATATTTTTTAAAATAACAAGAAATCAATAAGGATTCCAAAAATATTACGAAATATTCAGATTGTTTAAAAATAAATAATTTAAAAAAAAGTGTTTAGTCCATAATATGAAATTCTATTTCAGCAAAATCAGCTTAGACTACGATGGGCAATAACCAAGGCAATATCACATAGGAAGAATGAAAATGGGTCTTTAGACCAGAAAATCATCAACTTAAAACGGGACATGAATAACTCGATAAGTCATGTTTTTGACGAACACCGAGAATGTCAGGATTTGGGATATTTTTGTTACAAGGCCTATAACGAAAATAATGTTTTAAATGATTTAAAATCGACTGGTAAGTAGAAAATTTATATGGTCGTTGATCAGTACAATTAAAACATCCATGGAAAAAAAATTGATATTTTAAAAACTTCTCAAATTGTTTGTATATTAGGTTGTCTGTAACCGAGTCTGTAACTATTTTATACGCTATATTCAAAACAACCAACTACTTCGTACTTCCATTGTTACTAGACATCTGATGAAGCCACTGTGTTGACATAACTTACTATGTCCATGTTTTGTAAAAATAGCAAATCGTTTTACTAAACTTTTCAATACAGATTTTCATCATGTAAAAGTCGAGAGTAATAATATTTAAAAATCACACTTTTGATATTATTTTGTTTTAGATTTGTACCAGAAACTGTGCACTTTCAAAAATTATTTAGTACGCCATGCTGAGAGTCTAATCCATGATGTGGAAAATAATAGCGTTGAACAGTTTAACTCTGTTATAGCAAAATTTATAGGAGGAAAACGAGTTAATTATTGCCAACGACGGTCCTATCAAAGCAGATGCGCAGCTGCAGTAGTAAGTCACAATACAAAGAGAGTAATCTACACGGCACGTAAACATCTATCTCCTGGAAAAAGTCCAAGCAAGTTTTCTAAAAAAATGGAACTCAGAAGGACAGAAAAAAACCGAAATAGAAAACCCGCCTGTAGAAAACCGTTGTTTTCAAAAAAGAACACTGAAACTGAAGATAATAAAAGTTATGGAGAAAAATGTGAAAAACCAGATATGACAGATGAAGAATTGAGACATGCCAAAAACGATTTCAAAGAAAGTTTATGTAGGAGTAGTGAAGACATAAAAACCATTGAAGTTTTGACAAGGCAGCAGCAAAATTCCGATCTATGGTATTTGGAAAGACGAAAACGGCTGACGGCATCTATGTTTGGTGTGGTTTGCCGACGAAGGCCTACAACCGGTTGTAAATCGTTGGTACAATCTATTTTATATCCCAAAAAATTTTATTCGGCTGCATGCGACTATGGCAACAAATATGAATCAGTAGCTAGAAATGCACTAGAAAAACTTATTGGCAAAAAAATTGAACCATGTGGGCTATTCATTGACCAAGAACAACAATTTCTAGCAGCTTCACCAGATGGTATAATTGAGGAAAAGGGTATTGTGGAAATAAAGTGTCCATATTCTGCAAGGGAAATGACCCCTGAAGAAGGCATAATAAAAAGAAAAATTACTTTTTGGGACAAAAATGGTGTAATCAATAAAAAACATAAGTGGTTTTACCAAGTACAGGGCCAATTACATGTAGCTAAACGATTATACTGTGTCTTCGCTGTGTGGACGCCCCACGGATTGAAAACAGAAACTATCCTTGCAGACGAATCTTTCTGGTCACATGAAATGCAGGATTACCTTGTAGATTTTTTTGACAATTGCCTTTTGCCAGAGATTGTAGATTCAAGAGTAGCACGTAATATGCCTATCCGAGACATAAAAAAACAAGTCATTAAAAAACCTGTAGAGACACCCCTACCTCCCAAACACTTTTGACTACCCTGAATAGTCAATTGAGGATGTTAGTATTTTACATTATTAGCCAGGCAAAACATGTTTTACTGGCGATTGAAGGAAATGACTAGCGAGCCGTCAGGCGAGCTTGTCACTTTCAAGAGCCAGTAAACACTGCTACCTGGCGTATAATGTACAATAATTTATTTGTCACTCTTCCAGAAGGTATATATACCTACAAGTAATTATTCTTGTGATAAAACTGATTTTTTGAAAATAAATAAGTCTACTAACTTGTAATAGTTATTTACATTTAGTGCATTTATGAACATGATTACAATAACGAGTGCGGAAAATTAGAAAGATGAGGTCGTAGACCGAGTCGTTCTAATCATACGAATTTTGTAGTCATGTTTAAACGCACGTGTTATGTACAACGTTTTATCTACAAAGCAAAAATTAAGCATGTTTTTTCAATTATTTTCGTTTATTAGTAGTTGTCTAGGTACCTTCATTTTACCTTTACAGGTTTAACTTTGACATTTGTCAAATCACCAAAAATAGTAGTGTTATGGATTCATAACCAAGTCTATAACACCACTAGTTGTGTTATGAATTCATAACCTAGACCATAACACCACTAGTTGTGTTATGAGTCTTATGACATAACTGAAATACTAGAAAAATGGTAATGTAAAAACGTCATAACCAAACGCTTGTAGATAAAAAAAAATTACAGTTTAGCTGTCTATTTTACAAGTCAGTAGAGCTTGTAAAAATCAATTTTCGTTGTTTATGTTGTGACTTGATAAGTGACGTTTTACAAATGAGTGACAAATAAACTTACTTTTGCCATGTTTGTTCTTCAATCAATAGTAATATAGTAATGAGCTGTGGTAATAACTCAAAAACATTGATAATTGTTCGGAAGAAATTTATAACAGATTTCGGAAGCTTGTTGTTTGGAAAGAGATCGACGCCGATGGTGAAGGTTTGTTTCCTATGAGCAACAAGCTTGAGAAAGTTGTTATGAAATTTCTGAGCAGTTATCAATGTTCGAGGGTTTTTCGGATAGGAATTTTCTGAAAATGTATTCATAGCAACGTCATAAAGTGAAAACAGCTTATGGGATCACTTTTCTTTCAGTATAATGTTCACGTGATTGGATGACTTAAGTCACATGACACAAAATAACTAAATTTAATTGGCTGTGACAGCTGTCAAAAAAATTCAATATATGTAATATGTATGTTTTTACAATGGTTTATATAATAGTAATAGTACATAATATGTACTTTCTGCGTGTTTGTATTAATAAAAAAGAATTATTCCGAGACGCATTTTTTCCTTATTCATAAATTCCATTCAAATACATATTGACCGGATAGGTACCCCTTTCAATTTACATAAGATGTAAAGAAAATAATTGCATGTAGGTACAGATATAATGAATTCAAAACCCCCGATTGGAGAGATAACTAATATAGGCATCGTTACCTGAAATCGATAAAGTCAACTTACTAAAATAAATGCAATAATAAATAAAAAATAGTGAAATTTATACTCAGACGGCCCCCCGAAATCCACTTAATACGTTTAATTTTACTTTCGTCGCCATCCGTGTTCAATTTATGGTGGCGCCACGCCACGGTTACAAATTTCAGTAAATAGTGCTTACGAAGCAGTCTAATTACTCAGCTTTTGATAAACTTTTTGATATTTTTTTTGTTCCCTTTTGAAGAGGAAAAGTAGATCTATGTCTCTATACGATCATTTTTTTGAAAAGGCTTCCGAAAATAGTCAAAATAATCACACAAAAAAACGGTTTTTTGATGATTTTTAAGCTCAGTTTCTGAGCTAATTTGGATTATTAAAAAAAAAGAAATTGTATAAAAACATGCCTTCACATTAGTAGATTAGGCTACAACAAGAATTATTTCAATACAACTTATAGTTAAGTAGTAATTAGACTGCTACGAAACCCTTTCCGACGCTTTGAATGCGGGCCGTTGGATCACCCTTAAGAGGGTGTCCGGACTATTTCTGGGGGCCAGTTACCAGGTAATCGTTTTATTACTGTCTCTGTTCGATGGCCCGACTATAGGGCATGTCCATGTGATGTCACAAATCAGTTTGACAATCGCCCTGAAGTAAAACAAATCATTTATTTACATTGGTGTAGATTAGGCCGGTTATGTTTTATGCGGTTTTCACAGCTTTTTTGGAAGTTTTTGTGTTAATTGTTTTAAAAAAGTTAAAGTAAAGTGTTTATGTTCCATTCTATGTGGTCTTTTATCCAGAAGTTTGCTAGGTTTTTCTATAATGGATTAAATTCAGGGTTTTTCCAACAAATATCAAAACCAAGTGTCACAAGAACAAATATATAAGTATAGTAACTTTATAAATCAATCTATTTTTCTGTCAGATCTTCTCTTTTAACAACATTAATCAATTTTTCTCTTCTTTCTTGAGCTAACAAATCAAACCTCCCATTGTTATTAAAAATTGATGGAAACCTATGGAAGAATATTGTATCCCTTGCGCTATACTGCCACAATTAACAACTAAACAAACTCTAGGCATGTCCAAGAAACTTCTGGACCACACAAAAGGTATTTAATTAAAAAAATCTAACTAAAAACCTAAAAAAACACTGTAAATATATCTTTGTTTTACCTCAAGACGACTTGCCCTATAGTTGCCTCAATTTCAACCTGAAGCTTGTCAAAATCAGAAAATGTTTTTCCGATTTTTGATGTCCTTTTGGACTTTTCTTGTGTACCTCAATCAACTCTAACTTGCTTACATTTTCTTTATTTTTCAATAAATCAACGTTTTTTTTATAAAATTCGTAAGACCAGCTTTCGCTGAGCCTCGTTTCCTTTTCGGGTTTTCTAAATCCGACATTTTGTCTAATTTGACTGTACTAGCCAATGACCTATTAACACATGACTGTGTTAATAGGTCATTGGTACTAGTCATAGAAAACTCAGAAAAATCAAATAAACCAACACACACAAAAACTGCAGTTAATTCTCGACAAGATAGGAATACAGGGATTGAAATGGTAATAGCCAAAAAAAGAAACGACTCACCTCTTTTCCCTTTTTTTGATTAGGGAATTTCTTGATGGGTAGGACTTGCAATGACTTGTTGACACTGGTATTTGTTCACTGTTCACGTATTGATTCTTATCTTGTTGTTCGTGTTCGTATAGTTTACCAATTTTCTCGTGTTTCAACAACGGTTTGCACGATTTTTTCTTGACTCTAGTGCGCTTGCGAAATTAACACTAAAGTTTTCCGGTAGGTAAACTAACGACACTTTTTGGCTGGTAAATTGTTACTATATCCGGCTCGAAAGACCATGTATGTTAAACTGCACCCTCGAATTCGAAATTTTTGCTAAACTATGGGTGCGCTAGCTTTAAAAAATTGGTGAGCTAGGTTGTGCGACAATTGCAATCTTATTTTTGATTGGTTCTTTAAAATTCCATATATTTATATTGAAAAAGTATGAATATATAGGATTTAGGTGAACTTCCATCAAAAAAAATCCGCAGCTTAGGAGAGCTCTTCAATCCACCTGCTAGAAGTCTTCCTGTAATAATTTAATTCTTGTTTTACGAGCATGATAGATAATTGAATAATGTCTGAGTTGTTTTCACCTCTTTTAGTAGTTTTAGTACAATTATTTATTTTTTTGTATATTTTAGATAGATACAAAAACCTCATCTCGTTCTGGGACGACGTGTACGGTTTCTCAATGAAATGCATGAAACCCGAAATCCTTCAAGAAGCCAACGTGGAAACAGTACCTGAGGATAAACTTATCACCAGTCCAGTAGTTGTCACTGAAATCGACATAACAAAATGCACCGTGTCGGCGTGTAACTTCAAAAAAACTTTCGAGCTTACCGCTACTAGAGACGGAGTGTTAACCGCCGTTGCTGGTTATTTCGATACATTTTTCGACCTTCCAAATAAAGTGGAATTTTCGACTGGTCCGCAGGTTCCGAAAACGCATTGGCAGCAGACTGTGTTTTATTTAAAGGACGTTGTTCAGTTGAAAAAAGGTGAATAATTTGAGGCATTTAATAATTTTGGTTCCTGCATGCTGAATAGTCACCATATCTTAAATTTCATTATAATCCCAAAATCTGGCCATCTTATTTGGTGTTTCTGGGTAGTGAATATTGCAAAAGATTAGCAAGCAGTTTCTTTCTAGTTATCATTATTAGACTTAACATCAATCGAAAATTCAAATTTTGTCTTGGACTTAACTGGTGACAATAATTATTCTCGGAAGTCTCTTCAAATTCTATAGTTGGCTTTGGCTCAAGCTTTGTATTAATGTCCAAGTCAAAATCTGATGAAGAAAAGGAAAAATTATGAAAAGAATATATGTAATTTTTTACTTTTAAATCATCTTTCAAAAATTACAATTTCAATTTACAATTCAACTTGTTATGAGTTATGAAACCTTTCTAACACACATCAGGCGCAATAACATAAAATTCTACTGCCAAAAAGAATTATTCATAATTAAATTTGTTTTGAAAATTCCAAGACATGATGTTAAGGGATGTAGGAAGATACTTGTATGTATTTTGATCTAATTTTCATAATTTGTGTTTTTCAGGACAATCGCTCAGTTGCTCAATCAGTTGCTCTAGGCTCAAAAAGAACGTCAGAGGTCTGTCAGTTAACTTAACAATAGACCAAAGCAAATATGAATATATTATAGATTAGACTGGATAAAAATAATTATTTTTACTGTATGTGTAAAAAAACTAGGCATTACATGATTGTTCTAACACGAAATGGACGCTGGACCAACCCTTGTTAATTGGTTTGGCAAATCACATTACTGACCAATTTTCAAGCATGTGCTTAAACAAACCTCTATATTTAATGATATTTTTGGAAGTTTAGTTGAGAAAGGGTACGTTTTTATTGAGTTTTGAGTTTGTATTAAGTTGTCTATTTCAAGAAAGTCTTTTGAATACAGCTCTATTGAGTCTAAAGGTTAATGGACTAGGTTATTTATAATTTCCTGATAAATGCCCGAAATCAGCCAAAGTAATACTTTTTAGATAATTTAATGTTTCTCAATAAAATGTACTTACCTAGTTATTTCGGCTTTAGTCAAATTTTGAATTCAATAATTTTCATAAGTAATAGTAGGGGGTAAATAAGTTTTGTTGCACTAATAATCCCTGCGTTTTTATTCTCATCAAATTTTACCGATAGATCCACCATTCTATGTCGGTCATTGTCATTTTCCATTCACTAAACAGAGATAGCTAACTCATCGGTAAATTCACCCATTAGAATAAAAACGAGGGGATACATTTTAGCTTTCTATTAAGTATGTTTTTCCAAATTCCAAATAGGTAGTTGGTATACAGATGAACAGGTATTTTCTAGTTTATCACTGTTCTCAAGAAAAGTTTGTTTCTCTGGTTAGGGTTAGTCATTTAACAGATAGAGATTAGAAAATAGTGAACACTGCCAATTGCCAATATTTACCTACTAATAGGCCATACATAAAGTCAGCTGCTTTCTACCAACAAGTAGGCTAGATTTCTTTTTGCCTTCATTACCAATGTCATTTCTACTTTTATTATGCGCCCAAGTAGTGGATATAAGGACTAACTTCAATTAATATTCAATATTATTATTCTTGAATGGTTGTATCTGATACAAATATCTATTATTAATGTTAATGCGCTTGGAACGTTCATATTGTTATACTCTGAGTAGGTATAAAATACTGTGTTATGAATTTAAAAAAATAAACATATTTTGTATTGGATGGGTTTTATTATAATCAACTTCTTTGCTATCTGGATGTGGTAGAGGGTGACAGAGGGTGGAGAAAAAACAATAAGGAAAGGAACAAAATGAATGACAAAATCCCCACCACCTACAGAGTTGGGCATAAGTCACCTGGCACTCATGCATGAGTGTGTGCATGAGTATGCATTAGTTGATAAGTATTTAGATTATATGACTCTCAAGAAATACCTACCAAGTACCAAAACTTGTAAAGAAAACTTATGTAAAGAAAAACGCAGTTATGAGTACAGAGAAAAATGTGTGGATTATTATTAATATAATTTTGACAGAGAAAAAATCTGCCTTTCGCAATAGGCTCGTTCAATGAAATTTCATTAACAAGGTTTTTCACATTTTTATGTAGTACCTATTACTCTCATATAGCACATAAAAAAAAATCAGCTCAATGGGATAAATATTAAAAGTTACGCGTTTTTTAAAATTAAAACAGTTATGGCTCAAAAATTAATTGCTGTGATGTCATAGTATCTCTTTGGTCGAGGCTATAAAGGCCGTCATACACGGTTTTGCATAACACAAAATTTCTTTTCACGTGGCTCCGGTTTAACTAACCGGGTTACAAAACGGTTAGAGAAATGACATACCGTTTTCTAACCCGGTTACAAAGTGACGTGATGAATACCTACCACTCGAACACACTCGAATTTGAGCAGTATGTTGCGGTTTGTTAAACCGGAGCCACGTGAAAAGGGTTAATGTCAACTGATTTTCTACTGACAGTTTGACACAGAGTATGAAGAACTAATATACAATATTTATATTTTTTCTTTTAGCATGATAAAATCTGTTATTTTTTTTAAAGATAATTCCCTAAGTCAAAAATTTAGTAACTATGTTGGCAACACAAGACTTTTCTACATAAAAAATTTGAAAGCATTGACAATTTTACATTGTATTGCCAACCTAATGTCAGTTTGACTTTTATCTTTAAAAAAAAAACGCACTTTACTTCTATGATTGCGCTCATAAAATATTGAAACTCAGGAAATTATTCGAATATATAAAATGTGATTCGAAAGAAAAACATCCAGTTACATACATAAACATAAAATGTCAAACTGAAACTTGTCTAAACGATGCCAAACCAAAACTTGTCAAAACAATGCCCATATTGTCAAAGTTACTGGCGTACCAGCACCACGAAGACCAACGTGAGAGATGCGGCAGTGACGTCACCGCGTGTTTTAAAGGACCCCGCAATATTTAAATGGAAATTGGTTACCCGTGATATTTGGATGAAATTTAAATATGTTATTGGGGATGCCTTCAGCAGCATTTTTTACCATGGGCATAACCCTGTATATATGAAAACTGTTTGGCCACATAAACATTTTTCGCAATTTAATAATAATTGTGCAACGTATGTACCTCATTGCGGTTTCTGCCAACATATTGAGAATATGCATATTCTCATAACTACATTTCACTGAAACAAACGGCAGACGGGTTAAAAACGTTCGCGATATGAACAATTTTTGTTCCAATTTTGTTCATCAATTATAAGAACTTGTATCAGCCTGGAATTTCTGCCAGTCGAAATTTAAGCTTTTAGTAGTAGCTAATTTAATATAAATTACTGGCAGACAGGAAAAAATTGATCTTAACTTTGAAAAATTTTGACATTTTTATTGTCCCTGCCAATTGTTAATATACCTTGGATACATCTGCCAATACATTTCTTGGATTTTACTTTGCATGTCAAACTCATCTTCCAAATGGCAGATGGGAGAAAATTGTTTCAACATCTCAGCATTTTGATAAAACTTCAAAAAGTGTTGAATATTATTATAACAACCGAGATTTTCTGCCATTTCCTCATTGATCTCTAAATCGTAAATGCAACATAAATTTAATTTGGCAGACGGGAAGTCGTTGATCCACATGTCCGATTTTGGCGACATTTTGAAATTAGTAATATTACACTTTATACTAACGCCGTTTAACTTCCTTGTACTCATTTTTGTCTAAATTACCTTCACAATGTGTGGCAGACGGGATAATATTGATCCAAATCTCCACTTTTCATTACATTTTCAAATTAGCATATCATTGTATTGTCACACGCGGGGCTCTTTGAAATTTCAGCCATTCCACTTCTTATTGCATAAAGAAGAACCATCCTTAATGGCAGACGGGAGAAAATCGTTTTAAAAAAATGGTCGTTATGCACCGGTCTATATCCAAAAGAGTGACTATGGCAGATTTTGATGAACGAAGTATCGATGTCTACTAAGGGCCGGTTCGACAATTCAGGTATATCGTATATCCCTAGTATAGGCTATACCTAGAATAAAAATTCATTATTAGGTTCGACAAATACTTTTTAGTATTTAAATTCTTTAAAGTATTTAAATACCTAGTATTTAAATACTTTTCTAAAACTGGTATTTGTATATTTATGAATCCAAATACTTTTTGAAATATTTTATATTTAAATACTTTGAAGTATTTTAAATACTTTCAAAAGTAGTTAAATACTTGAAAGTATTTAACTACTATCAAAATTATTTAAATACTTTCGAAAGTATTTAAATACTTTTTCTTCTGCAAAAAATATACAGATGAGCAGTAAGTGCAAACAACAAACTCATCCAAAAAAGAGCAATAGCTCATGTTGCCAATGATCTGCAGAAATGTGAAACCTATAAAACCCTTGTAAAAAGGGTTATTGATAAAACCAATTATCCTATCAAACCCATAATAAAATAGATTTCGACAGGAATTTAATTATAAAAAACATAGATAATTTAAATGATGAAATCTCAGTCAATGAGTTTGTTATATTACACTTGAATATAAGAAGCATCAATAAGAACCTTCAACAATTATGGATTACTATAAGCATGATGAAAATAAAACCCCATGTCATAGTATGCACAGAAACATGGCAGGTAGAAAACACAGGTTTCGTTGAGCTGGAAGGATACAAACATTACTATAACAATGGGCAAATAAACCAAAACGATGGTGAAGAAACTGAAATAGTTGATATTGGCCAGACTAAAGCCCTTAAAACATATTTGAAAAGAAACCAGAAAAAAATTGTACTAACATCAATATATAGATCACATGATATAAAGACTGCAGATTTTATTACTGATTTGGAAGTATACCTAAAAACAATTAAAAAAAACGAAGAACACTATATCATAGGAGATATCAATATAGATTTGTTGGAACCAGATGCAAGCGGAGATGCTTACATTAACAACTTTTATGAAAGAAGTTTTATACCACTAATCACTAGTATCACAAGACCAGCGACGGGAACATGTTTGGACCATATTTTTGGATCAAACTTCACAAATGTAAGAACTATAGTTTATGAACAATTAATTACTGATCATTATATAACACTAATATTGATAGAACATAATATTAGTAAAAAAGTTAAAACTGATAGTGAATATATTGACCACAAAAAGTTGTTGAGTATTGCAAATAATTATGACTGGAGTAATCTTATTACTCGTGATGTTAATGAAAGTACAAAAAAATTGGTTTCTCAGATAAAAAATATTATTGCAATGTCAACAACCAAATCAAATAATAATCGCAAAAAAATTGTTAAAAGAAAAAATTGGATAACAAAAGGTTTAGTAATATCTTGCAAGAATAAAAATAAGCTCTATTATAACTGGTGTAAGAATAAAGATAGCGTAACACTGAAAAATAAATATCTGCAATACAATAAAATCTTACAAAAATTAATATCAATTGCCAAAAGTAATTTTGAAAGGAATTATGTTTTAAATAATTGTAAAAATACAAAAAGCACCTGGAATTATGTAAATAAAAAAATAGGTAAATACAAGGATAAAAAAATTGAAATTAAAGAAATTGTGCATGATGGAGTACATTTCACGGATAATCAAGATATTTCGAATACTTTTAATGAATATTATAATAATGTTAGACTTGATATGGCTAACAAAATTAATCTTAATACACAAGAAAACAGGGAAAAAATAAAGTCAAACGCCAATTCAATTTTTCTATCTTTGACAAATGAGTTCGAGGTAGGGAAAGCTATAAAAAATTTAAATAGGGGAAATGCTGGTGGTGCAGACGGTGTACCAGTTAAGGTGCTACAAACACTTTGTTCTTTTGTGGCCAAACCTCTTTCGGAGCTTATTAATAATGTCATTAGCACAGGTATATGCCCAGATCATTTTAAGAAAGCAGAAATTATTCCTATATTCAAAGCACAAGATAAGCTTTTAGTTTCAAACTATAGACCCATTTCCCTAATTTCAAATATTGCTAAGGTGTTTGAGAAGGTAATCCATTTTAGGCTGTGTAATTTTATTGAAAAATACAATATTTTGAATAAAAGGCAATTTGGATTCAGGAAAAAATTGTCCACAAACAATGCATTGAACGTTTTTGCTAACACAATATACAGTAGTTTGGATAAGAGTCAACCGACTATGGCTGTTTTTCTAGACCTGGCCAAAGCCTTCGACACCGTTGATCATTCTATTCTATTAGAAAAGTTGCATAGAGTGGGAGTGAGGGGCCCAGCGTTTGATCTGCTCCGGAATTATTTAAGTAATAGAACACAACGGGTAAAAGTTAACAGCACCTACAGCACAGAATTAACTGTGAAGATGGGTATACCTCAAGGCACCATTTTAGGACCCTTTTTCTTTATAATCTACTTGAATGATCTATTGGAGTTAGACGTTGACTCACATATTATGTCATATGCGGATGATACTGCAATCGTCCTGTCGGGGGAGAGTTGGGCGGGTCTGGAGAATCAAGCTAACAAGTCAATCAATAGAATAGCATCGTGGTTGAGGAAAAATAGATTGTCATTAAATACAGGAAAAACTAATTGTATGTTGTTTGGCACATATAATGACAAAGTTCCTGATAGTCTTAGGATAGTTATTCATGATCGGGATGGAGAATGTAACATGTGTAGCTGCAGACCATTGGAATGTACTAGAAGTACTAAGTACTTAGGTGTTGTGGTGGACAATAACATGAAATGGAAGCAACATATAATTGGGTTAAATAAGAAAATAAGATATTTATTATTTGTTTTTAAAAACCTTAAACATGTATTGGACACAAAAACCCTGCTGATGATCTACTATGCCCTATTTGAATCTGTGGCTACATATGGTATCGTCTCTTGGGGATGTGCATATGGCAATGTGATAAACTATGTACAAAATATACAGAATAGAATTATTAAAATAATTTTTGGGATAAGAAGTGTGAACCTAAACCAAATCTATAATTAAACAAAACTACTATTATAAATCATTAATTACAAATTATGACTCCTTGAAAATTCAATATTTATGTAGACAAACAAACACCAGAAACCGAAATATTCCATGCATACAAACACTATTGGAGGTGGGTAAAAAGTCATCCGAAGTAAATGCTATTAAAGTCTTCAATTTATTACCAAACAATCTAAAAAAAAGTAAAACAATTAATAACAGATTTAAACATATTATAAAAGAATTTTTAATAAATGAAAACATCACCCATTTGTGAAATTTGGAAATTTTGTACCTTATTACACTTTTACATTAATTATTAATAATTTATGAAATATTATAAAGCTTGTAGTATAAGTAAGCATTTTTAAATAATTTAGTTCTTACGGTAACTTTAGTTTAGGTACCAGGCCTGCTCACAGACGCATGTGCGCCTCATGCAGGATATGTGTTATAATATAGTTATAGTTGGCAACACTGCGTAGCATGTTGCTATCGCCGCACAATGATCCCGCCAAGAATGGTCTTGCCATCTAGAACATAACCTGGCTTTCAGCCCAGCCTTGTCAGCCTGTGAAATATACAAGTTTGTAACTGGATCTAGTCTTGTTTTATTGGATACTTTCCATGCCTCTATCCTGAATAGCTTCAGGATATGACATGGTGTCAGGTTTTACGGTCTCGGGAATTAGTAAAGTTGGTCGCTAGCGGTTTTAGTGTGAGTAAAAAGAGTTAAAACAGTGTCACTTGCACTCTTGGTCTTGGCCCCTGGTATTGAGCTTGTCTGGCAGTAGTAATGGAACACTTTTGCAGGCCCCCAGAGCCCCTTGTGCTCGATGGAAACATAGCTGAAAACTGGAAGCGTTTCCATCAGAAATTCACTGTGTTTTCCACAGCCATAGAATTGGCAAAAAAGTCTGAGGAAACTCAAATTGCCACATTTTTGAACCTGGTAGGAGATGATGGTCTTGAACTATACAACAGTTTTACATTTACAGAGGCGGAGGCAAAGGAATTGAAGCATATTGTAGCAAAGTTTGAAGCTCACTGTTCTCCGACTGCAAATGTTGTGTTTGAAAGATTCAAATTCAACAGTATAAGTCAAAAAGAAGGTCAACCCTTTGATAGTTTCCTGACGGAGCTCAGGAAGGCTGTCAAAACAACCGAATACAAGGACAGTGAAGACATGATTAGAGACAGAATTGTTATCGGTATTTGGGACAAAAGCTCCCAGGAGAAGCTTCTCCGAGAGTCAAAACTTACTCTAAACAAAACTATAGCATTTTGTCGAGCCTCGGAAGTTAGTAAATCCCAAGCAAAAGCTTTGCAAAATGAAGCAGCTGTTGATGAAGTAAGGAATAGGGCACAATCTAGTGGGTCAGTTTACCCATCCTCGAGATCCATGGCAAAAGATTTGCATCTAATTGTGTGCAAATACTGTGGATATAAACACGCTAGAACTGGTAATTGCCCTGCTTCAGGTAAAACTTGTGCTAAGTGTCAACGTTGTAACCATTTCGCAGCTGTTTGCCCAAGTGAGAACAGTTCTCATGGTAAGGAGCATAAAAAAGGGATTAGAGATTTCAAGAAGAGAGTACATGTTGTTGAAGAGAAGGAGCTCAGCAGTGGAAGTGAAAATAGTGAGGATGAAAATCAGTTTTATGTCAGCTCGATTGATGTGTTTTCGAAAAACTCGGACAATGATGAAACACAATCTACGAACTCAGTTGTGGAAGTTAGTGCTATTGAGAAAGTGTGGAAACAGCAAATAGATGTAGGACGGCGATTCTCGAATCGTGTGATCCCTGTTCTCATAGGAAAAGTACGCTAGGTTTCTATTAAAATCTATTACGACGTATTCTCGAAATTAGGGACCGTTCACTTCCTATGAAAGTTGAGAGAATTTTATTCTACTACTTTTTTTGAAGAGAACGTCTGTTCTCGGGAGAACCAAACGTCAAACATGCGCTTTATTTTGTCAATTGTGCAGTCATCATCCATGGTATTCTTTTGTTTCTTTTGCAAATCATTTATTTATTATCAGGAGGGGTTTATTTGAAACGTGCAATTCAAATACGTCTGACTAAGTCGCAATTTTTGCCGGTATTTCAATGCTAAAAAATGCGACTTAGTCGGACGAATTTGAATTGCACATTTCAAATAAACCCCCCCAGTAATAGCCAATTGGGTGCATTTGGATATTGTGTTCAAGTGGAAAATACTGGCCAATACGAAAACGTGGGAAACCATGAAAGCTGGGGTTATAGGAAGAATTCTTGTAAACTCTGTCTAACCAAAGTTGAACGTTGAAGGTCACTTACTCATCTTTGTAACCATAGGATTCACACGTTCGGACCTTTTTTGGTTTGATAAACACAGTGCGCGTGCAATAAAGACAGCAGCAAGAATCATGTCTGTGATATATTCGAGTAAGTGACCTTCAACGTTCAACTTTGGTTAGACAGACTTTACTGAATGATCTACTAGATGCAGAAGAAGAAGAAAGGCATATAAGGAGATTTTACAGAAGAGAAAATCCCTTTGATTTAACGGATAATAAATTTGTAAAACTCTTTTGATTAGGCAAAGATCTTTTTCGAAATTTAATTGAGTTAACGACACCTTTTATACGGGCTTCAACTAGAACTTTATCATTAAAAACTGTGGTAAAATCGGAGGTAAATTTTCCACTTTGAAGTTTCTCATTCTGCCTTTAACAAATTCAATGAGCATTTCTTTTGGAGTATGATTTATAGGTAAACATCTTGATTTTTCCAAATGCATTTTCCACATGAACCAAACAACACGAAAATAAAAATTGTAGGTAAATAGGTTTTTGACGTGTTGGAACAGACCTATTCCAACTCCAACACGTCAAAAACCGTCCCATGAACGGTTCCGAAACCACATATTATGCAAATTGCTTGCGTTTATCATCGCCACTTTGTTGAGGGAAGAATAAGCCTAGAAATTTCTGGGCTTAGTTAAGCTTATCTTAATGAGACTAGGTTAGACTGGTGGAAACAAAATTATAATATAAGCGGCACTTAACGTTAAGTAAACTTAAATTTGCGTTGGTGGAAACGGCCATCAGTGAACGAATTTTGGTTTCTACGCACAAATTTTACGCTTTGCGCAGAATCGTGACGGTGCATTGTACGGTTTCTTGCTGTGTTGGAATAGACCTGATTAATGATTTGATTTTCAGTAAATCAATAAGCAAAGAATGAGGTTCCGTCCCAAAACACAAATAAAACAAACTGATTTTCTTCTTTCTCATGTCATTCGTCCTTTTAACGCACTAAAATTGTGGCTAATTCTACATATTACTGTTGGCAACAACGCATTATGATTTGACAAGTTTTCTTTCATTCTATCATATTCCCATACTTTCGAGAATACCAACTTTGGCACCAAGAGAACGAGTGTGCGATGTGATATCTCACTTCTCTTAGGGGAACGTTCACTTCTATCAAATTCGAGAATCGACTACCAGAAGGGTTCCGCGAGCACTTCATGATAAGTTAAAGAAGAAACTTGAGCAGCTTGAGAATCAGCATATTATAGAGAGACTCGAAAAACCGACTGAGTGGCTGAACCCCTTAGTCATTGTTGAAAAAAAAAATGGTGACCTTCGATTGTGTCTTGACCCAAAGTTTTTGAATTTAGCTATTAAACGTGAGCATTTTCTTATCCCGACTGCTGAGGAGATTGCAGTGAAACTTTGTGACAAGGAGTTTTTCACTGTTCTTGATATGAAAGATGGTTACTTTCAAGTCAAAATAGATGATGAAAGCGCTGATTTAACAGCTTTTGGCACACCTTTTGGGCGTTATCGTTTTGTTAGACTGCCTTTCGGCATTTGCTCAGCGTCAGAGGTGTTTCAGCGGAAAAACTTCGAAATTTTTGGTGATTTAGATGGGGTAGGACTTTATTTTGACGACCTCATTGTAACAGGTCGCGACGAACGTGAGCATGATCGAAATTTGCAATTAGTCCTTGAACGAGCCCTTAAATATAACATTAGGTTTAATAGTTCTAAAATCCAATTCAAATCAAAATCTGTTAAATTTATGGGTCAAATCTACTCAAAAAATGGTGTTGAGGCCAACAAATCTTATGTTAAAGCAATCACAGATTTACCAAAGCCTAGCAATAAAAATGATCTTCTAAGAATTTTAGGTATGGCCAAATTTTTGGGCAAGTTTGTACCCAACATGTCCTTGATTACAGCTCCACTTCGCGACCTAACAAGACAGGGTGTAGATTTCAAGTGGAGTAATGAGCAGGAGGAGTCGTTGTTGCAACTGAAGCATTTCTTGTCAACGGCCCCTATTTTGAAATTTTTTGACAGTTCAAAAAGTATTGAAATTGAGACTGATGCGTCAAAAGATGGTCTCGGGTGCTGCTTATTGCAGGACGGACACCCTATAGCATTCGCTTCACGAAGCTTATCTTCGACAGAGCAAAATTATGCTCAGATTGAAAAGGAAATGCTGGCTATCTTGTTTTCGGTGCAAAAGTTTCACTATTTTATTTATGGTCAGAGAAGCATTAAAATAAATTCCGATCACAAGCCCCTGGAAACAATTTTTAAAAAAGAATTAGCCTCCATTTCACCCAGGCTACAAAGAATGCGTTTGCGACTCCTTAATTATGATCTTTGCATTGTTTATAAGCCTGGAAAATATTTATATATAGCCGATACGTTAACAAGGGCATTTCTGAACGAAAAGGGGCTGAAAAGTGATAGGGAATTTAATTATGTTGTACACGCAATTTGTAAAAATATTCCAATGTCTGACTATAGAAAACAACAATTCAGAGAGGAAACAGAAAATGATTCTGAACTCAGTTCTGTCATAAGTTTTTGTGTAAACGGCTGGCCTAGTAACAAAAAAAATGTACCAGCATTTATTCAACATTTTTTTAAAATAAAAGAAAATTTGACATTTGCGGATGGGCTGCTTCTATTTGGAGAGAAAATTGTCGTTCCGCAGGCGCTACGTCGAGAAATGTTACAGTTGTTACATGAAGGGCATGTAGGGATAGAAAAGTCAAAGGCGCGTGCGCGACAGATTTTTTACTGGGCGGGAATGAACGGGGATATCGAAAATGTAAATAAGCTGTGTAAAATCTGCGAGTCTAATGCGCGAAAACAGCAGAAAGAACCCCTCATGTTGTACCCAATCCCGAAACGGCCATGGGAAAGACTAGGACTCGATATTTTTTCCAGCGGGGACAAACGTTATTTGGTGGTTTTTGACTCCTATTCAAACTGGCTTGAACTTTGCCGTATCCGTGATAAATCCGCAAATGCTATAATACAAGCATTAAAAAAGATTTTTTTGTAATTTTGGTGTCCCAGATATTGTGTCTTGTGATAATGTTCCGTTTGATAGCTATGTATTCAGGAATTTTGCTAAAGCGTGGAACTTCAAAATCCTCACAAGAAGCCCAAATTATCCGCGCTCCAATAGTCTAGCGGAAAAAGGAGTAGGTTTGGCTAAGAGCCTACTGAAAAAATCTGTCGAGAGCAATGAGGATGTTGAGGTTGCACTGCTTCAGTACAGAAACTCGCCTTTAAAATATGTTGGTTATTCCCCTTCCCAACTACTGAATAGCCGCATTTGCAAAACTAAAATTCCAATTAGTACTGAGCTTTTAAAACCTAAGTTGTGTGAAGGTGTTGAGGAGAAATTTGAATATAAGCGTAGAGCGTATCACAAATATTACGATCATAGTTCAAAAGAACTAACTGAATTGGGACCTAGTGAAAATGTGACTGTGTATAATCATGTTGAGAGAAAATGGGAACCTGGGAAAATTATGGCCGAACATAAGACACCACGGTCATTTGTTGTTCAAAATCAAAATGGTGACTTAATTCGGCGAAATAGAATTGATTTAAGAAAGTCACTAAACAACTATGAGCCAGTTTCCTCTCAACATGACCTTGTTATAAATAATGAAAATGAATATAATTATTGTGAACCAGATGACTCGCTGGATGACCAAACCCAAGCTGATACTAATTGCTCTCCAGTTAATGCTGGAGAACAAAGCTCAATAATTCCTAGCTCGTCAGGGTCTGATGTACCCAAGTTCAGAACTAGGTCTGGTCGTCCAATTAAAGCCCCTGTGAGGCTTGATTTATAGGAAGGAAGATGTGTTATAATATAGTTATAGTTGGCAACACTGCGTAGCATGTTGCTATCGCCGCACAATGATCCCGCCAAGAATGGTCTTGCCATCTAGAACATAACCTGGCTTTCAGCCCAGCCTTGTCAGCCTGTGAAATATACAAGTTTGTAACTGGATCTAGTCTTGTTTTATTGGATACTTTCCATGCCTCTATCCTGAATAGCTTCAGGATATGACAGGATATATATTTTATATGTTTTATATTTTATATTGTAATATTTCTTACACCTGGAATAAAAATTGAAATTGAAATTGAAAATTGAACAAGATTCAACTCGGCAAATTATCAGTTCCTAGACTAGACACGTGCCGCGTGCGTATCTTTGGCTAGACGGCTTCTGAAAATATATGCAGGCAGGCAGGGTTGTTTGTTTACGCGCTTTTGGTGAAAAATATTTGTTGTTTCTGCTGAGGTTGTTGTGTTGGTTCAAAGAAAAAGTGCGAATGGACGCCTTTCTTTTTCAAACTCGCCTCCGCCGATGGCTCCTTCTGCTATGAACTACGACTCATTCCAAAATCATTGCCCTCGTTTGAAAAAGGCCGTCTGCCCGTCTATTCGCACTAGTGACGAAATGTACTATTTGAAGTTTTTGAATAAGGTATTTGCCTAATAAAAGTATTTAAATACCTTTTAAAATATTTAAATACTTTTTAAAGTATTTAAATACTTTTTAAAGTACTTAAATACCTAAAAAGTATTTAAATACTCAAATAAGTATTTAAATACTTTTTGTATTTAGTATTTATTTCTTTTCAAGTCAAATAGTATTTAGTATTTAAATACTTTCAGTCTTTATTAGGTATTTAGTATTTAGTATTTAAATACTTTTTGAAAGTATTTTGCCCAGCTCTGGGTATAAGTTATCCGGCCGTCCTCGACCGTATATACTTGGAATAAAGTTATACTGTCTTTCACTTGAGGTGTGTTTCAAAGAATTTTTATTCGGTTTTAAAACGAATTCATTGGCCCCAGCTCTTTTTTTGACGCCCCATGAACAAACCTCATATGATCACAATCAGTTTGTTCAGACCGAAAGAATCAGGACTATCTGTACTGATTGATAATCAGCTGTTAGTTAGTGTTTGTCGGTTTTTCCTTTTGTCAATGTGCATAACATAATAGCTATTTATACAATAAGTTACGAAATGAGCGTCTTTTAGGCACGCGACGTGAAAATTGTCCAACGAGGCAAAGCCGAGTTGGACAACACGTCGAGTGACTAAAAGACATCGTTTCGTAACGTATTGTATACAAGATTTTTTCTACTGGCATTTTATAATAAAAAAACACAATTTTATTTCATGTGAATAAGTCGATTACACCCAAAATCTTTGTTACCTGCTTTTACTTGACACCTGACACTTTTCATGCGATTTTCTTTTCAAAATTCGACATCAATAATTAAAATCCTAGAAAGTAGGTAATGACACAAACTTCTGTTTTGAGTAACCCAAACGTTCAATTCAGTAATTCCATTTTCAATATTCATAATAAATACAAAACAAAATTCAAATATGTGTTTAGTGTGTTTTTTATTTCTGAATAATGAATGACACTTTTAGGCACTAGTGCTTAAAAATTACTTTTACGCACTCATAAGTCACTTTTACGCATTCAAAAGTCACTTTTACGCACTGAGTGCCTAAAAGTAACTTTCACGCACTCAGTGCCTAAAAGAATGTCGTTTCAAAACTGAAATGACAATCGAAAAGTTGCTATTATGAAACGTCAGTAGAAAAAAACTATTTTAAATTTTAAAATTGGTAATTGGTAATTGACGTTTTCAATTAAAAGAGATGGACAATAAAGTATGAAAACAATCATTTTCCCGCCAAAATTTGCTTGCTTGTCAATGCCAGTGTGTATTGGGTGTTTTGAAAGAAAATGTGGGAAAAGTCACTACTTTATTTGCAGAACTTCGCTATGGAGAAAGCGGTGGATTATTTTGGAAGCAAACAGCTCCCGCAAACTAAACTTGAACGTGGATTACTGTGTATACTTGATAGGCCGTGGATTTTCCTTTTTTTTTTGCGAGTATTCTTTCTGATTTTATGTATCCAAAATTTGAGAAATGTAGGATTTGATGGAAACTTATGGAAAGACGTACACCTCCGCCGGTAAATAGGAATTATTTTTACAAAAAGGCACACTACACAATCATTATTGTTAGGAAAAAACATTGAAAAAACCGAAGAAATAATAGTTTCCAGTTTCCACATGTACAAAAGTCTTGTCAACAAACCACTGTCAGCGGCTGTCAACCGTTGTTTTCATACTCTTTTGGCGTCTGACAGTTAGACGCCAGAGAGAGAGGGTTTTAAATTGAAAAGGTCAATTATGGTGCGTACGATTTGTCTGAACCGGAGTGCGTTCAAAGACGGCAATGCTAATGCCAAAAACCTACTTTTCCCCTTCTACCGGCGATGCCAAATCTGGTGTGAATTTGTTGGAACGCTAAATACCGTTTCTCAGTTAGGCAATCCAAACCACGTGATATTCAAGATGGCGTGGCGTCCACACATGGATCAAAAAACACAAAAAAATATCTAGTGTTTGCCCGACTTAATAGTTTACGTACCTAGTTAACAAATATTTTATTGAATAATCAAAATCAGAGCTGCAAGCAAAACTCAAAACAAAGTAGGTAATTGAAATATGCATGAAAACACATATTCAAAACTAACTTGCTGGCTGCCACGCCATATTGAATTTGGTCTCATCCAATCAAAATCAGTGATGTGCCTGTAGACAATGTCAACGTAAACGATTGATTGTCTACGTGTAGACAATTCGAATTGTTTACGTGGGCATTTGTCTACACATTGTCTACATGTGACGTAAACAATAAACTTATTTTAGAAAATTTAAAAAAAAGTTCCAAAATTACTACTACCTAAGTAGCTTATACCTATCACTTTGATATTAGCATTCACTGATTATAAATATGAGGAAAACCGATAATAAAATAAAAATAATTTTCGAAAAGGAAAGTGTGAGGTTAGAATTAAACGTCATTTATATTATTTTACATTGTTGACGCGTTGTCTACATTGTCTACATTGTCTACACGTAAAGTAGACAATGAAAGTCTACGTGTAGACGCACATCCCTGATCAAAATTCGTATAACCATTTCTAGACTCAGTTGAAAGAGCCTCCAAAAGTTACTTTACCGCGGCCGATTTTGAACGTGTAAAGCCAACCGTTTTTCGCACGCTAGAGCCGAACTTGAACGCAATATGCCAATTTTGGCTTGGCTTTAAGCTGGATTTATAACTTCCGTAACGTAAGCAGTAAGCAGTATCCGTAAGACGTAAGAAAAATGAACTTATAGCAAATACATGCTCCTGGTTATAGTCTTTCAGTAACAAGTATGCAGTAAGCCGTAAGCAGTATGAAATGGTTCATTTTTATTTCTTACGGTTACTGATACGGATTCGGACGCAATCGTCGGTTCTCGTGTTAAAAAGTAACGCTTGTCACTCCCCCAGAGGGCAATGGCCGCTGGCGTTATTTTTGTTTTGGTTTTAAAAAGTGAGGTTCTGGAATTGTTTTGATTTTGGGCATTGGTGATTGAGCTCAATATTAGTTTTGGGTTAAAAATGAGTGAAATTGAAAGCCTATTAATAGATAGTATCCAGCATTATCCTTTTCTATTGGTTCAAATAAAATCATATTGCGCACGCGTAAGTTTTTACTGTCACAGCAAATTCAGCTATAAATCAAGATGTTTTTACTGATACTTCTTACGGCATACGTCCTTACTTCTTACTGCTTGTGCTTACTGCCTACGTTACGGAAGCTATAAATCCAGCTTTAGCCGTTTTTGAACGCAGCCCCGGTTAGCGTTAGTGCGGTGCAGTTATGTTTTGGAACGCAACCATCTAAACTACACATCATGGAACGTTAAATGGTACGAATGGTGTGAAAAGTGCGACATTAATGACGGATCAGGGTAAAAAAGTGTCAGTAGTTGGACTTATCGTACTCACCTTTAATAAGTAAGTAGAAACTTTGTAAGAAGGTATCATGCAGATTTTTTTTCTGAGAAAATCCAAAAAACCTGGTATGTTAATTAACTATTCTATACCTAAGCTGAAAGGGTGTACTTGGGTTTATAATTGAATACCTAAAATTACCATAATACGAATACAAATTATACAAAATTTCAAAATATAAGTGATGTCTTTCCATAGTGCAAACACGACACAAACAAATAAATTATTATAAACAAAAACAAAAAAGGTAGGTTCAGTTCACAGCTCATTTCTTAAACCCTTGCTATTTTACCGGCATCTGTCAAAAAAATGGTTGCCTCGAGTAACTAACTTCACGTTTCTCGGATAATCTCGGAATAACTATACGGCTCTTGCAAAATCATTGTCGAACCGGCGGTCAGATATACTCGGGATAAATCAAGGTATAAGATATTCCGGGTATTACAATACTGAGATTTATACTGGCATTGTCGAACCGGCCCTAAGTCGACCAAGTTAAGTCGAACCATTTTGACACCTGTCAAAACCCTGCCAAACGGCAGCACTCATCTTCTCTAGTTTTCAATATTTCATGTGGTCATTTAACATTTTTAACTTGTATCACTTGTATGAAAATTCTGAATTCAAAAATTGAAAAAAAAAGACAGAACTGTCAAAACCTGTCATTTGTTTTCGTAGAAAAAAATACTCTAATACTGGTTGTTTTTTGTTTCAAAGGTAGTTTATTGGTGATAAAACATTAAACAAAGTTCAAGCATGTCACATTTTGACTACTGTCAGAATCTGTTAATAGCTTTTTGGTTCATATTGAGTTTGTTTGCTTAGTGAATTTCTACAACTAGAATGATAGAATAATACAATAATACAATAGAACTAAATCAATTTTATGCCTGTTTTAGAACTTCACTAAGCAAATAAACTCATGAACCAAAAAGCTATTAACAGATTCTGACAGTTGTCAAAATGTGACATGCATGAACTTTGTTTAATGTTTTATCACCAATAAACTACCTTGAAACAAAAAAGAACCAGATTAGAGTATTTTTTTCTAGTAAAATAAATGACAGGTTTTGACAGTTCTGTCATTTTTTTTCTTCAATTTTTGAATTCAGAATTTACATACAAGTTAAAAATGTTAAATGACATCATAAAATATTGAAAACGGGGAAAGATGAGTGCTGCCGTTTGGCAGGGTTTTGACAGGTGTCAAAATGGTTGACATTTTTCGACGCTAACTTGCTCAACTTAGTAGACATCGATACTTCGTTCATCAAAATCTGCCATAGTCACTCTGCTTTTGGATATAAGATTCCAATATTTGACAGCTAACCACGCCTCACCTGTCATATATACAGGGTTGTGCCCATGGTAAAAAATGTTGCTGAAGGCATCCACAATAACATAATATATTTAAATTTCATCCAAATATCACGGGTAACCAATTTCCATTCAAATATTGCAGGGTCCTGATGGAGTATTTTGCTAATTTATTTAAATATGAACAAAGGGCTCAGAAAATCATGAAATTTAGCATAGATGCTAAACTCAACGTGTTCTTTTAGAATATGGAATATATGTTATAAAAAATATGCTGTGCAAGCCTATTAGCAGTTATGAGTACCTACTGGCCTTAATGGCCGTTTGCACCAACCATTTTAAGGAAGCCTTAGCGTTAAGTATTCCTTAAAATGACATTTTTACATGGAGAAATGTCACTTTAAGGGATACTTATCGCTAAGGCTTCCTTAAAATGGTCGGTGCAAACGGCCATTAGACTCCGCTTCCGGAATCTCGCTCCATTTGAACCGGCAAAAATTACTTCTCAAGCCTAGTACGCATAACCGCGAATTGCGGATTTTTTTCTATTGGTCGAATATATTTAAATTAGACATGTTGGACCAACAGAAAAAAATCCGCAAAATAAAAATCAGCATTTCGCGGTTATGAGCAAAAAGCATATACTAAAAAATGGGTTTGTGGTTGATTCGATTTACTGTTTAGTGAAAAAAAAGCGGAAGCGCTACGTTTCAGGAATCCCAACCAAAAAAATACGACCTTCAAGGGAATTGGATGTTCCAGGTAGAAATTTTGTTGGAAAAAGTTAGGTCCATATAATAGGTATAGCCCTTGTCCTACCAGAAAAAAAAAAAACAAAGAACTTGTTTCAACTTTGCGAGGTTCAGGGCGGCTTCTCATGAGCTCAATCTGACATTTATGGCGTGACAACGTGCCTGAATGCAGAATTCTGATTAGCCAAAATCTCGCCATATTGGATAGATACGTGACACTCTGCCGCAAAAGGGCGGCTTCTCATGAGCGTAATTTGACATTTATGGCGTGACAGCGTACCTGAATGCAGAATTCTGATTGGCCAAAATCCCGCTATATTGGATACGCTGGCATTCTGCCGCAGATACGCCAAAAGTTGAGCATAGTTCAACTTTTCGCGTAAAAATTCAGCGTTTTTAGAGGTTAAGGTTGCAACAGTTTCGTTTTCTTGATTTTTGTAATTTACTGTCCATATTTGTAACTATTTTGAAATAAAGCGAAAGCAAATAAAAAATTGTACAATCAAAAATTCAAAGAATAATTCCAAAATCTAGGAAAAGAATATAATTTTGACAAACGCTGAAGGCGTAAATTCTCCACTCCATGTGAATGTTGCGCCAAAATTCACGTATTCAGCATGAGAAGCCAGCCTTAACCTCTACTCTCTCCTGGCCTAGTAGTGAATATCAAGGTGTATATTCGGGGATAATACCACGAGAGCTTCAAAATTACCGATAATTTTTCACGATTGCGTGTTTTCTATAATTTCACGAGTCCGTAGGACGAGTGAAATTTGCAGAGAAAACACACACTGGCTAATTTTAAAGCTCAAGTGGTATTTAGAGGATTATTTCACGTATGAGGATGCAAAAAATATGGAAATAAATATGTATTAAACGATTTGAACATCTTAAAAATCAATACAAATAAATGGTTGCTATCAGGAGCCGTTTGTTTGTATCAAAAATTAGCATGACAACCATGCATGTATACAATAACATGGGAGAATTATCGCTGTAATTCTCTCTAGTTGAACAACTGGAAAAGAGAATTTTCGCTGTAATTCTGAAAATCGTCACTTATCTTATGAGATTTCTAACACATGAGTGGAATAATCGAATGTAATACCACAAGAGGTTTCAGGATTACCGGATAATACTTTTACCTGTCACGAAACGCGTTACGCAGCAACACCACGACTCCGAAGGAGGAGTGGTGTTGCTGGTAACGCTTTTTACTTTAAAATTTAAAAAAAATGTCTATAATAGAATTTGCCATAAATGCCACCAAGCGCGATAATCCCACAAGGCTTATCACTTATTAAGCCTCTCGTGTCATATGGGAATAATGTACAGTGAGTTGTATAATCGCTGTAATTCTGAAAATCGTCACTTGTCTTATGGGATTTCTAACACATGAGTGGAATAATCGGTAATATTTTCATTTTGTTGAAAATGCTTTCAAACTTTGTCGGGCACGTCGCTGAAAATATAAGAATTAAGCTTTACAGTTTTCTGACAACCAGCTGTGATAAGCTTGTGCAGTAAACCTATCTGTTTCACTAGACAAAGAGGTAATAATATGAAAGACACAGAACACAGAACGCTCATTGCGCAAGACGAGGCAGAAGCAAAACGTACCAAATTATGCTAGACTTACGTATAGCAATCCGTTCTCCTTATTTGCACGGGATAAAAAAGGAAGGAGAGAGACCGCATGTTGTGCAACGTATTTGTCAATAAAAATTTCAAACAACTTTTGCATGTCACTTGTCAAGGAATGCCAAGTTGAATATCAAACGTACTTTTATTCTTGTCAGACCACGGGCAATGAACAAGGACAAGAAGATGCCCAGCGTGCAAAACAAACACCTCACTTGACCTCACACCAGTCACACCTGTATTAGTTAGCCAATAGAAAGGCATTGCCTCGTGTTGCGCGCGCATACCAAGTAAAAAAAATAGTCCCACGTTAAATTACCGTCAACCGGAGTTAAGTGGTTAATGGCCGTTTCCACCAATAAAGCTCTAAGCTGAGAATATCTAAGTGTCCCTTAAAATGTAAGCACCGCTTAATTAAATTTGCATTCCACCACCGCCTTTCTGATGAATCTTAACTAAGTATTGTTTAGCTTTGGCAACCTTGCGTTTGTTAGCCATCATCATCTCAAACTCGGCTTTGCATTGGTTTGATGGAATTTTGAAGTCCAGAAAATAAATTGTTTGAAATTATTGACGATAGATTCGTGGTTTAAATAAATAAAAATAAAAAGGTCACTTTTAATTTGTGATTTACAATACCTCGCGACAACACGACAACACGTCCGTTCAACAATGAATGAAAATGAAAAAATAAGAGGTAAGAGGTGGAAATTATACTATATTGCCCAAGAAAAAGATCTTCTGGTAAACCTTGCGGCAAAGTACAAACATATAATAAAAAACAAGAAAACGGACGCAGTATCGGTTTCAGAAAAAACAAAAATTTGGCGAAAATTAGTCAATGAGTTTAACACAATCACTCCAAATTCACCCACCATTAGAAAATTCTAAGGACGCTTCAATTTGTTCTAGAAGTTGCAACACAGTGGGTTTTGTCAATCTGAATCTTCAAAAAACATTAGATTGTCCATCTCCTCAAAATTATTATTTCTGTCATAAATTTTTCTGGGGAAACCACATCTCATCTCCAAACAAATCTAATACTTCCAAATCATCTGCTTATATCCATTTTTCAAACAATAATTTTCGTAAACACACCAACAAGGCAAACTCCACCAGAAATTAGAAAATTAAGAAAATTTCTCTCAATTCAATTTTTGTTATTTTCTGTGAAGCATCAACTTTAAGGTTTGTTCATATCAACAAAAGCATGATGCAAATTGCTTGCGCATATCATCGCCACTCTGTTAAGGGAGGAATAAGCCTAGAAATTCCTGGGCTTAGTTAAGCGTATCTTAATGAGACTAGGTTAGACTGGTGGAAAAGAAATTATAATATAAGCGGCACTTAACGTTAAGTAAACTTAAATTTGCGTTGGTGGAAACGGCCATAAGTGAATCAAACAAAAATTGCGGTTTTTTGTTGATATCTTTATGGCTATCGAAATAAAAAATATGCGAAAAATAATGTATATTCTAGCACCCTTTCCAAAGGATTCAACAAAATATTGGCCCTTTTTAAGTATGGGAGCCCCCCAGTGTTGCCAGATGGAAAAAATAAAAAATGGTATCTGTCATTCAAAAAAAGTGGTATTTCACACACAAAAAATGGTATTTTTAATTCTAAAGGGGAAAGGCGGTCTATTTGTTATATTTTATTATTTTCATTTCTGAAGGTCTGTTGCAACATGTCAAAAACCGTCCCAAGAACCGTTTCGAAACCACTCTGTATACGAAATTCGGAATCTACCAGTGGCGGCTCTTCCTTAGGTTTTCAGGTTTGCGCAACCCCCAAAACAAAACTTAAAAAACATGAAACAAAAATAGTAGAACTAAATTTTAGTAGGTACCTAATTATATTTAAAAAATAAATTATACCAAAATTTGGGACCTACATAATACGCAGTCAATTAATAAAATAATTTGACCAACTTCACCAAAATATCAATAACTGATAAGCCGCCGGCGACTTCGAGTAGCGGCGTCGAGTCGCTGGATTGCAGCTCCAAAGCAAACCGATCTATTATATGACGGCGCACATTTGGTTGCCTGTCTTTGCGTGGATTCGAAATCCGCGCCATAAGCTCCAGCAGGTTGCAAGCTAAGTGCAAACTTTGTTTATTTTTTTTGCTCGCAGCGCAGGTTAGGTTTGTTTTGTGAAGTTTTGTCGTGTGGGGGGTGAAAAAAAAAAGAATTCTGTTCAAATAGTGCATTAAAATACAAGTTTCATAAGACGTCATTTTATCGCACGAGCCCTATATTAGAAAACGAGCCGGAGGCGAGTTTTCTAAAGGGCGAGTGCGATAAAATGTCTTATGAAACGAATATTTTATACTATTTTTTCTATTTTGGTATTGTTTAATTGAAAAAAACAAACTTTTCTTGGAAATTTTATTCTCATATTTCCTGATTTCATATGTTTAGGTTGGCAACACTACATGCCAAATATAGAAATCTTCTATTATTTTTTTATCGCGAATGACAGTTCGATGGCCATCAGTCAGCCAGTGTTACCAACCTCCGATAAGTAAAAAAGGAGTGTCACAAAGAGCTTCTTTTCGAAACTACTTTTAGTGTCGAAAAGACTTCGATATGACACCAAAATAGAAAAATTTAATTGCGGAGCCATTCTGTGGGCGTTCATCAACCGATAAGGCTGGAATAAAAATACTTTGAAGGCCTACTCCAAATTTAAAAATTGAACAAACTGTAACTAGCAAAAAAAGGACTTTCACCAGGACATTTATTCTGGACCTTCACGAAAAACATGCATGATTGTACAATTGAAATTGCAACCCCCACATTTTTAATATACGAGCCGCCACTGGAATCTACCCGCAAAGTTTTGCGCAGAATCGTGACAGGTACGGAGGTACGGTTCCGTACTGTGTTGAAACAAAGCTTATGAATAGCCCACGAGTCCATGTTAGCCTTAAAAACGATAATACCATTAGAATAATGACGTCATGAAGTTAGCTGGAATTATGGCTGGAATGATCTTAAATGAAAAGAGTAAAATGCAATAGAGGATTTCAAGCGTTTGACCGGTCGATTACACTTGACATATAAACAATGAAGTAAACGTCATTTGTTAACGAATTGGTCTTGAATGACGTAAAATCCGTTGCTCACCTGTCAAAGTTACCGACTAGTCAATCGCTTGAACACCCCCAATGTTTTATTAAGGGCGGATATTATAAAACTGCTTTGACAGTTAACTTAAAGTTAACTTTTTGAATTACATGTAATTCAAGAAGTTAACCCTAAGTTAACTCTTAAAGTAGTTTTATAATACCCGCCCTAAATGGTATATGCAAAAAATGGTAAAAGAATGGTAACTGTCATCAAAAAATGGTTGAAAAATGGAAAATGGTATCCTCAAAATTTTTGCAGGTATCACGGAAGAAAAAATGGTATAAATACCATTTAAATGGTATATCTGGCAACGCTGGAGCCCCCCTTTTTTTGGGTCAAAGTTGATTCACTTTACCCACCGGCCACCACTACGGGGTAAAGTGAATCGCCCGTTCAAACTTGCGATCTATTCATTTTAGAGTAGACTAATAGTGCTTAAAGTGAATCCAATTCAAAAGGTTTAAATAAGTTTTGCGCTAGGTTCTGGAAATTTTACTGCATCATTTCATAGCTTAGCTTAACTCAACTCAGATCCGCTTGGTATTCTCAGCTTATATAACATTGAAATTGTTGCGGAAATAACCCACAACAAGTTTAAATTGTATTATTTCTAATTTAATATAATTTTCCTCTCTATTATTTACCATAAAAATAATATTCTAAAAATAGATGCTATTGCTGGACTATTTATTCTGTAAAACCGGCAACAACAACCCTTTGAACCAATAAAATTGCAGGTTTCTTTATTTGGTACCTTATAAGGTAGTGAACCTTTCTCGCCGCTGTGATTAGTCAGCCGCCACATTGTTTCCTAGTTTTTGCGACCTGCTCCTGGCAGAGCTTCAGAGCTAGTCGATGCACATTCTTCAGTACTATTAAGGTGGGATACAGCATATAAGAAATAAGATAAAATAAGACATTACATAATATAACAAATGAGAATTTTCAAACAGAAAATAACATAACATAAGAAATAATTTCTAACCAATCAGCTAGTACTTGTACTTATCTTAACTCTAATCAAATAATTCAGCAGAACTACAAAAATGAATACCAAATCCAAGAAATTACCAAAAGCCAAAATCAGAATGAAAATAATTTTGTTTTATTTGGAATGTTTTGTTTACTATGCCGCCATATGTAGGTATCAAGGGATGAGCATGCGCAGATCCGTTTTCACATAAATGCTAAAAGTTAACCAACTTTCTTATTTCTTATGGTATGTTATGCTATTTTCTGTATAAACGCCATAAGAGGTTTCCATAAGTTCAACTTTTTATCTTATGTTATGTTATTTCTTATGTTATGTTATGTTATGTGGCTGTATGAACCCACCTTTAGAATTAGCGAAGCGAAGAGTTCGCACCCTCGCGCCCTCTGAATGCTCCCCAGAAGCAAAACCCCCGTTAGTAGTGTTAGTAGGTACGCGCGATTTATAGTAAAATACTACTCTCTGTGTCACAAGGCCTGACATGGTCTATATTATTGATTACAATTCATGTAATTAACCCCTAATTGTTGCAAGTCACCTATAGCTCGGACGAGCGAAGTTCTCTCGTACGCGCTTGTCTTTTGGCTCTCTCTCTCACTCTCGACGGACTCCAACGGGCCGCATTAAAACATTCTGCATTCTGCCGCCCAATCTAGCCATATCCGGGGAATCTGACCAATCAAATTCGATGTGGCTATTTTGAGCGGCATAATGTTACTACATGGGCTAGATCAGGGGTCAGAAATAGTCAGAATGTTGGGACGGTCTGTTGCACTTGTCCGTTAGAAGTGCCGCATGTTTTGTTTATTTCCCGCTCATTGCTCTATTAAAATTTATGCGAAGACATTTTAAGATTTATTCATGTTGGTGATGGATGCGATAAAACTACCCACAAAGTTTGTTTATTCCAATGTGAGTGAAAACGCTTATCGTGCACACTTGTTTTTCGAAAATGACATAAAGATTTGGATTAAAGACTTTGAAAAGTTAACCTCATCTGGTTGGATTATAAAATTCCATAAACGTTTTTAATTATTCGGTACCTCTTCAGATTTTGCTAAATCTAAATTTATTAACCCCTTATATCCAAAATGGATAATATTTCCTAATTCCTCCGTTTCAATCAAAAACTAACAATTTAATCAATATATTTATGAAAAAAATCCATGGGGAACATAAATAAAATCTAAATTTCTGAATTGTATAACACGTAAAAGAAAACAGTTATAGATTTTTTAACATCAACCATTTTTTGTTAAATTAAATACTAATGGTCTCTTGCCAGGGCCTATTTTACCATAAGGCACATAAGGCCCGGGCCTTGGGCCCGGTGTAAAGTGGAGCCCCGAGAAAGGCTTGAAAAAAAAAAAAATCAATTTGTAAATAAACACCAAAAAAAAACGAATATTCCGGTATCTGATGCAGAAAAATAAATAAAATTAGACTTTTAGGCTGGACTCATGACTCATATACAGCCGGAATATCTTTCTGAATTCAGAAATCGAATTCATAATCTGAATTCATATCGTACGGAATTGTATACAGGATGTCCCAGTTTTTTTAGGGTGGTTCCAGGTAGAAAGTAAGCATGCATTATACGAATTTTACATAAATAATCCCTGAAAATTTGAACAGCATAGTGTTAAGTTCTTCAGATGATATGAAAGGGGGTTGTTTAAACTTTCAGCCTGTATTTTGTAACGACGGACTTTCGACCATCGGTGTCCTATCTCCAACTACTTCTCTATGGTTCCTATTTTGTTCCCTTAGTTGAACGGGGACTCCCTGTATATTTTTAATATACAGCACACACATTCTGGCTTTTTCAGATTATGAATATTTCATATCGATCTGCCAGAGTGAATCTGACCAGCGTTTTGAATTCCAGATCTGAAAAATTGAGATTATAATTCATAACGCATGTTTTTCCATATGTTTCAAATATATAAGCTCACACAAAAGATATGTGTGCTACGATGTGCAGGAATTTAGATCTCAAATTTTGTTCTTGAATTCAGAATCTGAATTCATAACGTACAAAATTGTATATATTTTTATAATTATACAGCACACACATTCTGATTTTTTCAGATTATGAGTTTTTCATGTCGATCTGCCAGAGTGACTTTGACGAGCGTTTTGAATTCATCTGAAAAATTAAGATTATAATTTATAAGCATGTTTTTCCATATGTTCAGAGCTGGGCAGTAATTGCCTTGATAGTGCTTGAAAAAGTGCTTCAAGCACAATAGTGCTTCGAGCACAGTGCTTGCAAGCACTTTTAAAATACAGTGCTCGGTAATTGGTAATCGAAGCCCTCTATGCAAAGTGCTTGGTAATTGGTAATTGATTTTCGCATTTCAAGCCATTTAAAGTGCTTGCAAGCCCTTAAAAGGCTTGCAAGCACTCAAAAGAGCTATAGTGTATAGTGTTAGTGAATAGTGTGCAAATTGCATATTGCCTTTGCCAGGGAGGTGCGAGAATAACTCATCTATAAAGCTGGCTTCCCACGGCCCGTGATATCGCAAGCCAGGCCACGCTTACACGCACCAACGCTCTATGGGAAGGGCGGCGCAGCTTGCGATATCACGGGCCGTGGGATGGGAAGCCAGCTTTATAGTTGAATTATTGGTCACGTTCACCAGCACTCAACGTGTTGAGTGATTAGTGAACGGCTTTGTTGAAAACAGATGAAAATCAGCTTTAGACCAATCAAAACTGTTCTACCTTGTGTATTCCGCTTGTTGGAACAAAGCCGTTTACTAATCACTCAACATGTTGAGTACTGGTGAACGCAACCATTCTCGCATCTCGCTGGCAAAGGCAATATGCAACACTATACACTATACTACCACAATTTATTAAAGTCTTTATCTTTTAGTTATAATAATGTTAATATTTGATGAGACAGTGTAGTGTAGTGTATTTAGAGTGAAGAGACGAAGACTATTAATAAATTAAAAACAAACAACTTTGGTTTGATCATTCCATTATAACTATCATCATATCAACATCAACTAAAAACGTTAAAACTTATTACGTTTCAAATTGCTTTCTCCTCAGACCCCAACTCAAGCGACATATTTATTTTGAAAATAAATTGGAAGCAATTGGCATAGTAGTGCTTGGTAATTGGTAATTTGTTTGAGTAATCAACAATGATTTCAAGCACTTTTTGAGTAAAAAGTGCTTGGTAATTGAATTGTGCAATCACTTTCCTTGGTAATTGGTAATTGCAAGCACTAAGAATTTCCAAAGTGCTTGGTGCTTGATGCTGGCTATTCCTTTTCCTAAGGGCTTGGTGCTTGGTGCTTCAAGCACTTTTTTCGAGTGCTTTGCCCAGCTCTGCATATGTTCCATATATACAAGCTCACATAACCGGAATTCAGATTCTGATTCTTCCCTTCCAACCAACACTGTTCAGAAGATGCCGCAAACTAAGAAAGAATACTGGATGCGGAGTTTTTTTAAGGTATCTGTGGAGCAATGTGCCAGAATTCAGATCCTGAATACTGTTTCTGGATTCAGAAAGACATCCTGGTTAAGTGAGGCCGGCTTTAGATTGTACAATTGATTTTCGATTTAAAATTTTTAAGAAAATAGATGACCCCCCCCCCCTCTCCCCCCCCCCCCTAATGTCCACAACTCACGAGGAGCCGCCACTTTACCTATTGTCATCATAGGATATTGGCGGCCCGAAGTTTCGCTTGGGCCTTGGGGCCCAACTGAATTAAAAATAGGCCCTGCCTCTTGCCTGTAACATTCTGACCCTGAATCTAGACCATGCAATAACATTCTGACCTTTTAAATAGCTCCATCATCGTCCCAACATTCTGACCCCTGATGCAGCGCATGTAGCAATATTATGCCACCCAAAATAGCCACATCGAATTTGATTAGTCAGGTTTCCGGGCTATGGCTAGATTGGGCAGAATGTTCTGATGCCAACGGGCCTGTTTGTGCATATCGTTGTGTTTTCATCTCAGTGGAAAATTCCCTAGCTGCCAGTGTGAATAGTGATAAATGGAAACATAATCGTCTTGTGGATTTATCTGCATGAACTGGATTAAGCAAGTAAGTCCGTTACAATTTCTCTAACAGTCGAATAATAAAAATACTGACTAGTGATTCGCTTGAAATGCACTATAATTTGAAGTGTCTTCTAACGTTCAATGCAGAAATTTGGTTTCACACTCGTGAAATTAACATTTGTACATTTGTATATAGAAACTGAGCATATAAGCAGAAAAGTGCTTAAATTGTTAACTCTCAATAGATAAAAGAACTTTCAAGGATCTGATAAGTTTATGTTGTGCTCTCGTGCATTTAATTAGTGAATTTGTGCTTTCGTTCACTTAACATTTAATCAAAAATGATATTTATTATTATCATTATCAGATTTCCCTACCTTTTATAAATCAAGATACTCATTCACTTTAGATTAGTATAAAATTTGTAGTATACCGAATTACTTTCATTTATTAATTAAGTTGATAACTATTCTATTTCAACGTTTTATTTGTATAAATGAGAATCAAGAATACCTCTAACCCATAATACAAGGCTTTAAATGATCCAATACCTAATGGTTAATTTTTACAGTCAGTCAAAGTAAAAACTTTTGACATCCCTGTTGTGGTTTGACTAAAGCCCAAAACGGGGCAATAGCTAGTTCCGTCACAGAAATAAAATGTCGTTTTAAAAAATGTTCTAAACCAGTCGCGGCCTGGAAAATTTTCTTCGAATCTTTTTTGAATCAGTCCCAACTTGCTAACATATTGTTGCACAATTCCCTTGATATCATTTGATTTTAGAGAAAACCTCCACCGTGCGCATATCAGAAGCAAAGTTCATGATAGTCCTTGATGCGAGCTTCTTTGTTCCTCATTTAACACAGGTTGGCGACCATATTTCAAAGAGTAAATTTGGTGAAATCGTCCCTGAATGATGCTAAACGGCACTTCGTATGCGCAAAGCTTCTGAGCATTGCCCTGAGGCCCTAAGTGTTTTTGTAATTCTAGGCATTCTAAAGAAAATACAGCTCTAAACAATTATTTAGGATGTGGAAAAAATAGTGGTAGTTTTTGCTGTAGCCTCTCAACACATTCATTTTAAATTCCCGATAAAAATTAATTTCATTTTACTCCCCGGTTCATTCTTGTTTATTTTTGTTTTATTTTTCAGCTGATTCATTTTACCCCCTGTTGTGTTAATTTCAGGTTCAAAAAATCATATTTTGGTGACCATATAAGTAAAATCAAAAGAACAAAGAACCTTCGGGAATATGTTGCCTACATGACTAGGTTACTCTTTTTATCAGTCATATGTCTAGAAAACATACCCCTTTGCTCCTACAACTAAACCTTTTCAACTTTGGCCCATGTTAGAAAAAAAACGTGCATTTGAAATACGTCCATCCTTGTTCACATGTTTTTGAAACCGACAGCATACCACCTCACCAGCATCAGTAAATAAAAGTTACGTACGAATATCACCGAATAGAGATCAAAAATATGGAGTCTGCGCAATAAAATTTGAAAACCCATCCTGGTGATTCCCTTTACCCATATACAGGGTGTCGCAAATTCGAGGGTGACCATTGAGATATCGGAAACTTTAAGAGATACGGGTCGGTTAAATTATGGCAAAGTTGCGCACTTTTATATCCAATAAAATGCCGTTTTGAAATTTGAAAAATTCCGAATACTTCCGAAGATATTCGGAAAAAACCGAAATTTTGCAAAATCATTTTTATTTATTCCTGAGTCTATTTGAAGAGCAATTTCAAAATAAATGTCATTTCATCATGGTCACTTTTTCCCCTTTACAAGATGTTCCTACCAAATTTCCGATTCGACGTTTCGTCTTTGGGCGGCCATCATCAACTTTATTTTTTTAAATACGGACCCTAATTTTTTATTTTAGATTTTGAGCTTCTGATGTTCCAAAAACTATAACGTATCGCATTTACTCGAAAAAATATTTTTCTATTTTGGTGTCATATCGAAGTCTTTTCGACACTAAAAGTAGTTTCGAAAAGAAGCTCTTTGTGACACTCCTTTTTTACTTATCGGAGGTTGGTAACACTGGCTGACTGATGGCCATCGAACTGTCATTCGCGATTTTATAATAGAAGATTTCTATATTTGGCATGTAGTGTTATCAACCTAAACTATGAAATCAGGAAATATGAGAATAAAATTTCCAAAAAAAAATTGTTTTTTTTCAAATTAAACAATACCAAAATAGAAAAAATAGTATAAAATATTCGTTTCATAAGACATTTTATCGTACTCGCCCTTTAGAAAACTCGCCTCCAGCTCGTTTTCTAATATAGGGCTCGTGCGATAAAATGACGCCTTATGAAACTTGTATTTTAATGTACTATTATATTATTATGTGCTATTTTGTACCATCATTATAGAATCTTTGCGTATTGGAAACATTTTTTTTGATAAATAAGATGGACAAAAACACTCGTAGGAAAAATATTGTACCTAACTCTTGCGGAAAATGTCTTATCCACCCTCGACGGCTTGCCCGAACTCCGCTCCGCGTCGTTCGTGCAACTGCCGTCTCGTGCGGAAAAGTACCACTTTCCGCACTTGTTAGGTAAATAACTATTAAAAATACTCTTCCAATAGACTTAGAAAAAAATAAAAATGATTTTGCAAAATTTCGTTTTTTTCCGAATATCTTCGGTTGTATTCGGAATTTTTCAAATTTCGAAACGGCATTTTATTGGTCATAAAATTGCGCAACTTTGCCATGATTCAACCAACCTCGTAAATAGTTTCCAATATCTCAATAGGGCATTCCAATAAAAAAAATCAGTCAGGGCAAACAATTCGATTGTGTCAAATAAGTATAGTATTTTTAATACCCATTTAGAATAACCCCATCCTTATTTATCAATCACGAATCAGATGAAACAAAAAATTACCAACAAAAACGAACGTTAATTACTAATACGTCAATTTCATGTACAAATTAGACTATCCAAAACACGTGACTTTGACAAGCAAAATATGGCCGACAAGAGGCACACAAACATTGACACAAACACAAACCATAACGTCATCATGTTATGTCATATAATTCAATACTTATTTTCTATTTTGTGCGTCCCAGTTTTTGCCAGTTTTTACCCAATTACGCAATCCTTATCGTTTGGGCAAGGTTACTCGACCTGCATTTCACTTGGACACGCAGGATCTACCCTTGATGTGAAAATATTTATTTATTTCAACTCCACCGTACAGTGTTGTGTTTTGATTTGTTTTGTTTTTTTCACTTGGAATTTGAAAAAAATTAAGAATGTGCCGATCTCCACGACTTCCACATTTAATGCTACAACACGTTGTAGGCATGTTTTTCGCGTTTTTGAGAACTATTTACTACTATTTACATACACTATTCAAATACACTATTTCTAACATTAATGAAAATAACAGTTTTAAGTATCAGAACGCAAATAATTCACAATGAGCCCTATTTTAAGCTCATATATTATTTGATGACAAATTTGATGACACATAAACAAAGGGTTTGTGTGCCTCTTGGCGGCCATTTTAATTCAAGTTTGACAGCATCTTGGATAGTCTAATAGGAAATTCCTAACCTAATTTTATTTGTGTGTTCAAGAAGCGACATACGTTTAGTCACTAGAACGACTGGTACTTCTAAATAGGTATTAAAAATTCTATATCACACAGTCGAACACGCGTCATTAATATACATTTGTTAATAATAATAGTTGCTCTAAGTATTAATATTTAATAATAAGTACTAATATATATACATATATCTCGAACAAACTACAGCATATTTCAAGTCACTGCTGCTAGTTAAATATTCACGTTTGATGATTGCATTTAGGGCCAAATTATGGACCAACTGGTAAGTGTCTGGTTGTTACCTAGCAGGTACTTTCTATTCTCTAGTGCATAGAAAGTACCTGCTAGGTAACAACCAGACGTTTACCAGTCGGTCCATAATTTGGCCCTTAACCAAAGTTGTCTTCTAATTGGTTTGTTCAACTTTATCAGGATGTTTTCGATTCAGTTTCGATGGTATTTTATAAATTTAACGTTGTCGCGTTCTCCCCTTCTACTACATTTCACTACAATACAAAATGCAGGCATTTTACTAATATTTTCGCGCACTTTAACATTTGCCTGCCCTGGCTAACTTTTGACAAACGCCATTTTTGACAAGTCGTTGGAATGCCTTATGGTCACCCTCGAAATTGCCAATTGGGATACCCTGTGTACTGATTCAGTTGGACTCTCTGTTCGACCGCCGGACAGAGAACCAGCTTCGTGGGACTGGGAAATTCCTACCGCTTTCATTTATTCAAACCTTCCTAAAAGTGCCTACAACGCGATCTCCCCCAACCCGCAACAGAACCTCTGTAAAGAGGAACATGGACGAGGACGAGGAAGATGGAATGTCTATTGTTTCATTGGCTAATGAGTCCGCAACTATCTTCTCTCTGCGAGAGAAAACAGGAGACCTGAAGGCCAAGCTAGCAGTATTTCACGGGAAATGTAGTGACTGCTACGACTTTGCCATGGAGATTAGGGAAATGACAGCTAACGCCAACCCAATCCCTTACAACACCATAACCATTAATTCGGCGATTAATCACCTAAAAGTCGCCCATAACCTGAAGCAAAGCCGCAAAAAGCAGAAACCAAATTCGAGGTCGCCCAAGCCAAATTCCTCGAATACCGCAAATGCGAAAAACGCCACAACAACAAACAAACCTACAAAGCTACCAGAAACCGCTGCCGACTTATTACAAAATAATAATACAGGTGCAAAACCCAAAATAAAAACCCCTGCAGCAGCTACTAGCATCTCAGAAGCCGCAGCCGCCAGCATAACTGAAGCCGCAGCTGGCGATGCAGAGTTCAGAATACCACTCAAAACAATAGGATTCAAGAAAAACATTAAAATCCGCCAACTGGATTTAGGCGCACCGCCGATTCCAACAAGCAACAGGTACGCCTCACTTCCCTCGGACACGGAGTTCAATGACACAGCCAGTGCCATATCGGAGAACTCCTCACTAAGGAGTGAACAAATCACCAGGAAAGCCCGACAAAGCGCCCCTAAGCCTAAAACCAAAACGCTAGCTGCTCCCAAGCCAGAAAAACCTCCCCCAATAGTGGTCAAGGGGAGGTTCCAAAGCCACAAGACACTCAATGAGCTGTTCCAGAAACTAAATATCACCAAATACTCCGTGCGATACGCCAAAAACTCCACGATTGTTTACTGCGAGCAGACTCAAGACTGGCAAACTCTGCTTCGAAGTTTCGAAGCAGAAGACTTGGAGCACCATACCTATGCAGAGAAAGCAGAAAAGGGCCATGCCTTTGTGCTTAGGGGCCTTGAAGGGGACGTCAGCATCCCAGAGTTGACCCAGGACCTTAAGGACAAATATGACATCAAGCCCAAAAGCATCTACAGAATGAAGACCAAGTACGAAGCCATGTACTTGGTCATCCTGGATTCGAGCTTCACCCTTAAGGTTCTGAACCAAAAGGTCAAAATCATCCTGAACGTCCGCATTAACTGGGAAAACCGGAAATCCGAGCGCCCGGTGATGCAATGCCGGAGGTGCCAGGGGCTGGGACATGCAGCCACCTATTGCAAAAGGGCACTTAAGTGCAGTAGGTGCGCAGGCAACCACGAAATCACCTCATGCGATAACAACACTTCCAAATGTGCCAACTGTGGGGGAGAGCACAGAAGTATAGATGAAAGTTGCCCGATCTACCTGCATAAGCTCAGGCAACTAGAACCGCGCAAGAGGTATGTCCCCGCTCCACTACACAGAACACCGGCATGGCAAACCAAGCCAAGCACTAGCGCTAACAACCAGCGCACGCAAATACCTCCTGAGAGCCTGGTACCTCGGCTGCAACCCGAGAGGTACAATGTAGACTTCCCTGCCAGACGACCGAGGCCAGAAACAAACGCAACAAAAGACAATGTAATGAGCGGAGTGGTGAGTGGTAACCAAACCGACTTCTTAAAATTGGCAAAAACTATGAGCGAGCTTAACTCGCTCGTAAATATATCAGAACTTCTGAAAGCCCTGAATAGGCTAGTAGAACTACTAAAGAATTGCAACGGTGACAAAACACTAATACTTCAAGCCACCATGCAATTCTTTAGCCAAGAAATTCACGGTTTCAACTTTTAATGTGGTTAATACTGAGCTAGAACTGTAATGGGATCAGATCCAAATTAGGAGACCTCTATCAAACAATCAACCATTACAGTCCCAGAATAGTGTTTCTCAACGAAACGAAACTACTGCCTACTGACTCGTTTAAACATAAACACTACACGATCGAACGCATGGACAGACCCAACGTAAGGGGTGGTGGAGTTGCCTGCCTTATACACAACAGCATTAAATATAGAAGAATCGCAAACATAAGAACAAACATTGAATTTGTCACAATAGAAATCGACAGCAATTTGTGGATCTCGGGGGGCTATGCTCCCCCAGAGGCCATAAGGAGGGTGAATGACATTGGGGCCTTTTTCCCCAGAAATGGAAGAGCACTGCTCATCGGAGACCTCAATGCCAGGCACACCTCATGGATAAACTCCACTAATAATAGGGCAGGCAACATTCTTTTCAATTATTTGAATAACAACCCTAACATTCTCATCCACCACCCTAACACACACACACACTACCCGAGCAATGGACAGCGCCCTTCGACACTAGACATTGCATTGTCGAAGGGGCTAACCAGCATAGACATTAAAGCCAAAAACATCCTGGGCTCTGACCACCTCCCGGTGTTCCTGTACTGGAAAAACCACCCCCCGGTGCAGGAACATCGGAAGGTATACTCATACAAAAACTTCGATTGGCAGCAATACAAACAGAGACTTAACAACATCACCACAATACCAACTGCCATAAACGACATTCCAGAACTGGAAAGGCAAGTTGGTAATATAACAAAAAACATTCAAGACATTCGAGACCAATTAGCTACAAAAATCACAATCAAACCAAGGACTGACGCAATACCAGAATCTATTGTAGCACTTATCAAACAGAGAAACAGGGTGAAAAGAGCATGGCAAAGGCGCCCCAACGAAATTGACAGACAAATACTCAAGGACGTAAACAAAGAAATAGAGAGGGACATACGGAATCACAGGAACCAGTCCTGGATGAAGTATGTTTCCTCTCTAGAACGCCAAGACAACTCCTTGTGGAAGGTAGCAAAGAACCTTCGGCGACCAGGAACACAGAAGACTGACCTGATCGTCAATGGTGCTAGCTACTACAAGGAAACCGACAAAGCAGAAATTTTTGCCGACTACTTTGGGACTGTTTTTAGCGAAACGCCAAACACAACAAACTCACACAATTACATAACGAACACGACTGTCGCCTTTGCTAGGCAAAAATACCCAATACCACCATCGGTGCTGCAAGCGATTCTGGTTACACCACAAGAACTAAAAACAAGTGTAGGTGGTAGACGCTTTTTACTCATTGGGCGTCGACCGGTGAGATACCACCATGCCAGAATTGAGTAGCGCTAAGTGGTATCACCACGTTCCGCTACTGCGCTGGCAGTCCGGTTCCAACAATGAGTAACAGATAGCATGATGGCGCCTCCAGGATCAAAATATTCCGGAGGTAAAATACCCGACCACTCGGATCTCCGGGCGTCGGGTGATCCTGGGGGTCCTTCATGCAAAGATATAAAGAGAAGATCAAAAACTCAACTCAGAATTGATTTTAGCAATATAAGAGGAATAAGTACAAATATGAATTCAGTTCACCAACATCTTGAAGAACAAAGACCTGACATCCTTGTTCTCACTGAAACTAAAATCAGTTCTGCAACACCTATTGTGAACTATCTTTATCCCGGCTATGACCTACATCACCGATTTCGACATAATTTTGGGATCTGTGTGTACATTAAAAATGACCTTTCATGTCATCGAGAGGAGAAGCTAGAACCAGCGAACCTTGATATCATATGGCTAAAATTCACCTCAAAGTCATCGACCAAGTTTATCTGCTGCCTCTACCGACCGCCAAGTAACACCGATTACCAAAACTTTTTCGCGACATTATCCGAAAGCTGTGATAGTATACAATCAAACTATCCACAGGCGGAAATTGTCTTTTTAGGCGATTTCAACGTCCACAATATACCCTGGCTGAAACACCACAACAAAACAGATAACGAAGGCAGAGAAGCAGAAGCTTTTGCCATAAGTTGTGGTCTAACGCAGCTTGTCGATGAACCTACCCGTATCTCAGAAAGGGGCGAATTTGCAGCGCTTTTAGACTTGTTCCTAACCACCAATCCTGACTCGTACACAATTCAAGTAGATACTCCACTTGGTTCGTCCGATCATAAACTTATAATAACAAAGTGCGAAATGCTCATCCCACCAAGCCTACAACCACTTCCTCGTAAAATGTGGCACTATAAATCGGCAAAATGGAATGACCTAAAACAGTATTACCTGGATTTTCCATGGCAAGAGGTTTGCTTTAAAACAGCTGATCCCACTATTTGCTGTAATGAAATAACACAAGTAATCTTATCTGGAATGGACGCATATATCCCACATACAACTAAACGTAGAGCTAATGCAAAACCTTGGTTCAACAGCCAGTGTCAAACGGCTGTACAGAAAAAACAGAGAGCATATAACCTTTGGAAACGACAACAAACCGCTCAAAACCACACAGAATTTATAGAAGCCAGAAATAGTTGCAAAATTACTATTGACTCCGCTAAAGAAACATACAATCAAAGAATAAAAAACAGGTTGCTGAATTGTCCAAGTAGTTCTAGGTCTTTTTGGTCTCTTGCAAAAGCTGTTGGATCTAACTTCACCAAGTCATCCATACCACCACTTACAGATAAAAATAATCACTTAGCCACAACATCAGAGGAAAAAGCCAATATGCTTGCCCAAATGTTTTCCTCCAACTCCAACCTCACAGTGCCAAACGGAAAAACTCCACCGTTCATTGAAAGGATTTCCCATAGTATGCCAGAGGTACCCTTTTGTCACAGAGAAATACGAAAATCCCTAAAAAAGCTGGATACAAACAAAGCAATGGGTCCGGATGGCATTCCCGCAATAGTACTCAAAAATTGCGCCAACGAACTTACCCCAACTTTCGCAAAATTATTCAATTTGTCTTACAGGCAAGGAGTATATCCATCATCATGGAAGTCTGCCGCAGTACAACCCATTCCAAAGAAAGGAAAAAAGACAGATCCGTTAAACTATAGACCAATTGCCCTACTTCCGGTGATATCAAAAGTAATGGAAAGAGTTCTGAACAATCACCTAACCAAGTACTTGGAAAAGTACAAAATTATCAACGATAAGCAATACGGATTTCGAAAATATAGATCAACTGGCGATTTACTTACATACGTCACTCACTTATGGCAAAAAGCGATTGAGTTGCGGGGTGAAACAAGAACAATTGCCTTAGATATATCTAAAGCATTCGACAAAGTTTGGCATGAAAATCTGCTCAACAAGCTCAAAGCAATGGGATTATCGCCGAAACTTTGCACTTGGTTTGAAAGTTACCTAAAGGACAGATCCATTTATGTTGCACTGGATGGCCAGAACTCCAACTCTTACCAAATAAATGCTGGTGTGCCACAGGGAGCAATCCTTTCGCCAACTCTTTTCCTGATTTACATAAATGACCTCATAGATAAAACAGTAAATCCAGTTTATTGCTTTGCAGACGATGGCAATGTAGTCTCCTCACTCATACCACCCACAGGTCTTTCCGCACGTGAATTCCATCATCTTAGACTAACTCAAATATCGCAGATAAATAACGACCTGGAGATAATAGAGGACTGGGGTAACAAAAACCTTGTACAGTTCAACGCACAGAAAACCCAAGCAGCTCTGTTTTCAAAAAAGAACACCACCGGTGAGCCAAACATCATGCTATCTGGAAGTGCTGTCACATTACAGAGTCAGTTGAACATCTTGGGGGTTACTGCAGAGACCAACATGTCTTGGCACAGTCACGTGGCAGATATTGCTAAAAGGGCCTCCCAAAAGCTGGGGGTGCTATTTCGTACAAGACATCTGTACACACCAAGCCAATTGCTGACACTCTACAAAGCCCAGATTCGACCAACTATGGAGTACTGCTCACATATATGGAGTGCAGCACCCAAACATACCTTAATGCTTTTGAATACCGTGCAAAAACGAGCTATCAAGTTGATCAATGACCCCGCACTTACTCGTAACTTGGATGGTCTCGAACATCGCAGATCTGTGGGCGATTTATCTCTCTTCTACAGGTACTATCACGGAAAATGCTCTGAAGAGTTGGCACGTATGATTCCACCGAGAGTAGCACCTACCAGGCGAACCCGTCAAACAGACGGTAACCATGAATTTACTGTCAAACTAGAGGCACCAAGAACCTCATTATATCAGAATTCATATCTCTGGAGAACAGCATCGCTGTGGAATAAACTCCCTGCGACGGTTTTCCCTGCAGGTTACAACCTGAACCGTTTCAAGACCAACATACACCGACATTTCCGCGCACTTGCCGCTTCTCGAGCGTGATAGGACATTTCCTTGCGAATGCGCATATCCGTAAAAAAAAAAAAAAAAAAAAAAAAAAAAACAAAAATCAAAAAATTACCTAATAGAAAGAGCCCAGGACCCGACACTATTGGAAACAATTTAATAAAACACTTACCGAGGAAGACCATTATGCAGCTTGTACACATAATAAACGCAGTAATAACTCTACAGCACTTCCCACTAGCGTGGAAACAAGCTGACATAATAGTTTTCCCAAAACCAGGAAAAGACCTTACTCTACCACAATCTTACAGACCCATATCTCTACTAAACTCACTGGGGAAAGTTGCTGAACGAATACTTCTGGACCGGATTTCCTGGACAATCGACACCCTTAACTGCCTCCCCCCGGAGCAGTTTGGGTTCCGACAAAAACATAACACGACCCTAGCAGTAGCGAAGGTGGCTCAAGATGCCTCAATCTCCTTCAATAACCATGAAAGCACCTTCCTGCTGCTACTGGACATCGAGAAGGCCTTCGATAAGGTATGGCACAATGGCCTAATTTACAAACTATTGATCAAACACAATTTTCCACTTCATTTAACATCGCTCATTGTGTCATATCTTAGCAACAGGACCTTCCAAATCAAAACAGAACATGCACATTCACAAACCAAGACAATTAGAGCGGGAGTACCTCAGGGCACGGTATTATCCCCAACTCTATTCAACTTATACATAGCAGACATACCAAAAACTTACAACACTGACATAATGATGTACGCAGATGACACGGCTGTCTACACCAGTGCCTTTTTCGCAGAAGACGCGAGAAGGGCTCTGGTGGACCATCTCAGCCTAATCATCCCCTACCTACGAGACTGGAAAATCACACTAAACTCCTCAAAAACTGAACTACTGACATTAACCAGAAAACGGACAAACAATACAATTGAACCACCTTTAACAATAAACAACGTAGAAATACAAAACAAAACAGCAGTGAAATACCTGGGGGTGGTCCTAGACAAGGGACTCTATGGCCACCCTCAGGTGGCAAACACCTTACGAAAGGCGTACGGGGCTGAAAGACTTCTGGCACCGATCATGAAACCAAATTCATACCTCAGCCCCAGAAACCGCATACACATCTACAAAACCATCATACGGCCAACCCTACTCTACGCAGCCCCCGCATGGAACTTTATCAGCAACTCCCAAAAACTCATACTGCAACGTTACCAAAACCGGATACTCAAGACAGCACTCTCACTCCCCATGGACACCTGAACAGTTGAAGTACATAAACTCGCAGAAATCGACACAATTTTGGAGTATTTCAACGAGGTGTCGATGAAATTCTTCGCGAAAACCATCCACGGACCTGCACTAACCAGAGACCTGGCCACCCTTAGACACGACCCCCAAAACCCAGTAACGCATCGGCCCATACACCACCGACTGCCAATCTACTACCAGACACACGTACCAGGATAGCAGAAAATGTGAATGCGAGAAACAATCTAACACAAACGGTATAATAGCGCAAGGATGTGCGAAAACTAACTCCGCACATTCTTGAGCAACCGACCCACTGCACTCAGCATTACTCAGCAAACAAATTAAACTGGGCAAACCACTCAACCTTGAATGCCTTCTGCTGTCCTGATACAAGCGCTACGCGACAGACGATACTTAACACGTAAACGAGAAGAAGGGTTTTTAGAACTGGTTTTCCCTTCAACGAATCGCGGTAACTACGGAATGACATACAGGACTATAATATGACACAACCGCTTTTAAGTTGGAACCGGAATTAGCCTATAAGGGGCCCTAATAGCTCCAGTAAAGCGCTATAAAGAAACTGGTTGCCACTACCACCCCCTACTTATAAATAGAGCTGGCCATAAAACCGGCCGACGCTCATCGAGCGTCATTTAATTAGTCTATTTAAGTAATAGGTAGGATAAGGTAGTTTTAAGATGATGTTGTAAATACTGTAAATAAATAAATAAATGCTAAAAAATGTACTGATTCAGTTAACCCCGTTTGACGGTACCTATTGAATTTGTCGATGAATGAAATTTTCATTACCTAGTATTAGAGCCGACTCTTCTTTAGACAACCTTTTGGTAGGTACAAGATCATTTTTTATTTTTTGATGCGGTTTTTTGACTGTTTTTTTTGAAATACTGAAGGTTTTATTAGGAGTCAGTCAGGTTGTAGTACTAGGTACTTTTGACGCAGAATAAGAGCTAACTAATTCTACAAGTGTTTTCTTTTTGAAAAGGAAACCATGTTTTCGAATTTTGTTGTTGTATAAGTTAACTCTGTCATTTAAGGTATAAAGTCAGGCCCATAGTTTATTACAGCAACGCGAGATGTCAATGCTGTCGCCCCTATAGTGTGCCCCGACTTGATAGAAAAAAATAGAAATCTTCATTTGGTTAAATTGTGTGATGGAACGTTTTTTCTTTTTTTTGCGAAAATTCGAAGTAGAGAGCGCCTAAAACAAAAGATTAAATTACTTAATAATTTGTTAAGACTCTGAAGGCAGGTGCTGCGTTGTTGTCACCCGAAGAAATTGTTGGAGGCCTACTACATATGGCGCATCTATTCCTTTAAAGTTTAGCCTTTTAAGTTACCGACTCCTTTTCATGCGGTCATCTCTCGCACATGTTTTCAAGTATGCTACTTCTCATTAAAAATAAACACAAATTGAATCCGTCACCATTTTATTTCAATCTTCCAAAATAAAGTAGAGAAAAAACTAATAAGTAGTCATTTTACTCTTGTCCCCATACATCTTCCACAAATCCTGATAAAACTCCCAATCTTCTTGTTTTGGATTCACTGCAGCCACCATGGATTCATTCAACGACATGTAGTTGAAATTTGAAGAGGTTGCGTTGACAGGATTCCAAATTGCTTCATTAAAAACTGCTTCTTCATCTTCAGAAGGAGTTGGATTACTACAAAAATAACCCTATGTGAATACATTTTGTCCCAAAAGAAGATTCTTCAGGCTTGACTTTATTCGATTTTCAATTGATTATGTTCTATACTTACGCATGTTTGACAAAATTGCTCCAAAGCGACACCAGCATTTGGGATACTTTCACATCAGTTTTTGTAAAATTACTATTTTTTGATCCGATTTTGAACAAATAGTTTAAATCTTCAGCATGTCCAGTTCCACCAAATTGCCTTTCAGTGGCATTTGCAGTACCTCCTTCATAGCCAAATACGTAGAAATATACTGTCGTAAAGTGCGACATTAATGTAGCAGCTTGTCTTATTGGTCTGTCGAACTGATCAGCTGACACAAACTATAAAAACAAATTATTTTATTTCAATTTTCAAGAATGGTCGACGATGAGAACATATCATGTTATGGGTTTCAATTGGAACAAATAAAATGTATACAGCTTCAAATCAAAATAGTTAGAGTAATGCAAAACTTCAAGACATGCCTGACAATCACAACTGGCAGTTTTTAAGAAAGAATCATTTCAGTTATCCACTAGGTACAACAATCAGATAAACAATAGTTATAACGTTATTAAAATACCTGTATAATAATATCTTATAATATTTCTGGCTTACATCAACAAGGCCAGGTCCATCCGCAGCAATGGGAAATATTCCGAAAAAGTGATGATATATCTCTCTTCCTGCCACAAATCTTTTGAATTTATTAGTCGTCATGCTGAAGGGGGTCAGGTAAGACTTAAAACTATCGTATTTAAGCACGTAGAGTCTTAATAGAACTAAAAAAAATATAAAGTATAATTTGCTCCACTTGTGGTTTTTTTCAAATTTTTACTAGAAATACTCGAAAAAACAGCCGCTTCATGACTATTTATTCCCATCAATACAGGAACCCGGTTAAAGCGTCCTTTAGTCAAAGCATACTCGCTAGGGTTAATTAAAACAGCCCCGTCTACGTCTGGTTCCATTACGGGGCCCCAGGGAAGTCCTCTGAGTGCATTATTTGAGAAGAGCTATAAAAAAAGTTTTTTAATTGAATAAGATTATTATTAATAGACTGAGGTACTTTTAAAGCTACCCTCCATCCAACTTTATGCAGCCTCTTAGCGTCAATAGTTCTCAACTGTTCTACTAAATAGGTGGTGTTGCTGGAAGGAATTCCCAAACTAGTGGCTAAATTTGTTGAAGTTCTAGAAGCTCTTGTATTCAAGCTCCAAAGATTTAGACTTGTGCCACTATTCATGATTGCTCCATGGAATAGCCCTATGACAAAATTCTTAGTGCTTAGGAGTTTGAGCCGTAGCGTGTTTAGAAATGAAAAATGTGCGATAATCTATAAGCAAACATTATTTTTTAGCGGAAATGGGGGTTCAAAATAAGAAGCTGTAACAACATTGCACAGAAGTGAGAAATTTAGTTATGAGAATAGATACCAAAAGACAATTGACCAATATGGATATCATGTACACTACACTACATAGAACAAAATTGGCAAATGCATCGTAATATCATTACGGATTCCGCGGGTTGACATTCTGACGTATCGCTAATCGCTTTCACCAAACTGCACACAAAAGTTTTATTTGAAACTGACCCTATACAAGGCTTTCATATAAAAATATTCGATCGGGAAATCTCTATAGAATTATGAAAATATGCTGATGTCTATATAATATTAAACAATACAATGGAATAATGGAATTTCCGAATACTCGCGCTCGATTTCCAAACCTTACCAATCTCGCAGCATCTCGACAGGCCACCGATGCGATTTCATCCCAATATGACGCTGTCAAGATGCAACAAATTCCTTCCTACAAGTCCTACAGCTATACCTCCAAACAATTCCATCTCTCTACTGCAGCGTCCCAGCAGTACTATGCCTTCCATGGTCCTTAGAATCATGTCTCTGGAGATAATTTTCTCTACATCTATATTTTTACAATTGTTTAAGGTTTAAAGTCAACCCCCATTTTCTGAACCTTGTGTTTCACCATTTATTTCAAAACGAATAGATGAAGTTTCCCGTTATTTTTATTACGAACTACTATTGCAATTCTACGTGACATATTATATTTTTTTCAAATTTTTTGAACTTGTAGTTTTCTCGCTACTGCAAGAATAGTTGGAAATACGCCTGTAGCTACACTGTTTGAACAAAAATCCGACGAATGAACGTTCAAAATTATTTGTGTTGGTCCAAACTACAACCCTGTTTATGTAAAACAGAATAATACTTCGAATTTCCGCAAAAAAAAGAAAAAACTTTCCATCACACAATTTAATCAAATGCAGATTTCTATTTTTTTTTGACTATCAAGTTAGGGCACACTATAGGGGCGACAGTACTGACATCTCGCGTTGCTGTAATAAACTATATGCCTGACTTTAAACCTTAAAGGTTTTTATCGTCTGTTATATAATTTATAGTGTGTTTATTTTAGTAGCATGCAGACGTAATAATTAAAAGTTGATGAAAAATTTCCTTGTCTCGACTGGGATTTGAACCCAGAACTCCTACATTTCCAGTGTAACGCTTTACCAACTGAGCTACCAAGACCTGTTTCATTTCTACCTTGTCGATCAAGTCTTTCATAAATTTTAAGCTTGTAATGATCCAGAAATTAGACCCGTGAATCACAATGTCTTTCCTGTAAAAATTTAATAATTATCAAATAATCAAAAACTTAATTCCGGTATTTCTAAATCAGTATCGATAAATTAAAAATGAAACAAATTAACGCTAACGTAATTCGACACCCCGCTTGTCATCATCTAAATTAAATTCTTAAAAATAATAATAACGAGGACAGTGTGACATCACTAACATCCGATCAATGAACTTTTTGTTAGCGAAGGCCATCGCGTACCTAATTAATTCGAATGATTTATGGCATTCTTGAACCCATAACGTTTTGACCTCAATAAATCAGAATATTGCGACATAATTAATCGATTTTAGACTAAAAATGATATCAATCTCAAGGAAATTGCGTCATCATAATTGTCATGGACACAGGAATTTCGGAGGGGTATCAAAAGATATAAATACCGCGTTTTTAGTTAGCAGGAAGTTAGTTGCCAGTAAGCAGTTGCCAGTTGTCCAGTTTGAGTTAAAGTCTACAGTACCTAACGAATCAGCCGAGTAAAATCCGCGAAAAGTGCTTTTATGGCCTTGGGAAAAGGTCTTTGAAAAAGTAGCGGAAAGTTTTGAAAGAAAGAACAAATAAATTCGTTCAATAATTATGTGCGGGCTCTAAGTAATCAAAAGGATTAAATTAGATTAGTTTTGTGTTTTATGGACAAAATGTAAGTACTCTATAGTGACGAGATTTATTTTGAATGTAAATGATGAACTTGACTTTGTGTGATTAAACTTTGAATTTTTATGCCCAAAACTTGATGGATTTTGACTAGTAAAACTTTCTGACTTTTATCAATGATTCTGAATGATAAGAAGTGAATTAACAATGACTTTTGTTGACTTTAGTGTTTGTTACTAGAAAAACTTTTGATTTATAATTAACTGTGGAACTTTATTGCATTAAAATTAATAACTTGAGTGTTTTATAAATGAAACATTATTGCATAACTTTAATTGCCTTCAGATATAATGACATTTAATTGTGCAAAGAAAATATGAAGGGAATTTATAATGCATTTAACAGAACATAAATAGTTTCGATTTGAGTAGGGATTATTAAAGAAGTTTGAACTGGATTGTCCAATTGAAGATTAAGGGCTATAGTAACGAACTAATAAGAATTTAAATAATTTTGTATGTCAGCCAGGATGGCGAAAAATAGTAATTGTTCTAATTAAATGGAATAGGAAATTTTGAAAAAAATCTTGAAATAGAATTGTCTTAAAATATTGGAAAGTTGTTAAAGGAAATTTATTGTTCATGAAATGAATTTTGAATTAGGGTTTTTATTTTTCAAGTAGAAATTATTGTAAGGTTTTATAAGAATAAGTTAGTAATACCTATATTGATAAACAAATAGGTAATTATTTTGGTTTTTCATAAGCAATCAGTAAAGGACTTAGAGATTTTAAAGAATTTATATAATTAGGTGAAGGGTAGTTTATTAGGAATGAATCGGAAGTATTGAAATGAATTAACTTATAAGTTATGAGGAATAGTAGGAATAGGGCGTTTCCTATTTAGTAGGGATATTTCATAGGTCCGTAATAATAACAATCTAGAACGGATGTGAAGTAATTGATTTTATAGAAATAAATAAGGATGTAAAGGATTGGCAGATATTTGGCTGATTTTTGGGTTTTATGTATAATAAAATATAATTTAGTACACCTCAGTAGTTTGTTTCTCTCTCTTGCAAATAGACCCTTCCACAGATTTTAGATAGCAACTCCAAGTATATAACCACCATCCAGATACCGCTCGCCATTTACCATCTAACTAATTACATAGAGTACTTGGGGCGTTTTGCTACAAGTTGTTACTTGTGACCATCGGCAATCTTTGGCGGTTACCGTTGGTTGGGAGTGAGTTAGGAGGTATGGGGAACACATTCGCAATTAATGGTTGTTTTGGAATCCATTATCCAACGGTAACCGCCGAAGGTTGCCGATGGTCACAACTAACAACTTAAAAATTAATGAAAGACTTGATCGACGAGGTAGAAATGAAACAGGTTTTGGTAGCTCAGTTGGAAGAGTGTTACACTAGAAATGTAGGGGTCCTGGGTTCAAATCCCAGTCATGACAAGAACATTTTTCATCAATTTTTAATTATTACGTCTGCATGCAACTAACATAAACACACTATAAAATCTATATTTTTGTTCATACTTGTTCATCTTCATCATTCCATCTGTACACCTTACTTAATAGCTCTATGCCTGTCAAATAAATACTTTTTCTACGAGTGTGCGGAAAGTAACTACTTTGCGCACACTTTTGCGAACGCAAAGATGCCCTTTCCCAAAAGTGTGCGCACACTATGCGGGAAAAAAAAATTTCCCGCACACTTTTTTTTCTGGTACCCATAATAAAATCTGGGGACACCCTATTCGGGGGGCAAAGCCCTGCGAGAGCCCATATTTGGGGGGCGGTCCCGCGGGAGCCACTTTTTTGGGGGGCACAGCCCCAAGGGGGCCCCTTTTAGGGAGCGAAGCCCCGCGAGAGCCCTATAGTTGGGGGGGCGGAGCCGTATATTTGGCTGCGAGAGCCCCGCTGGAGCCCCATTTTTGGGGGGCACAGCCCCGTGGGCTCCCTTTTTTAGGGGGCAAAGCCCCACGGAGAGAGGCCGAATTTTTTTTTGCCGATTTAGATATACCTAGTTAGTTACAAAAAATAATTGTTTTTCTACTACCGTGCGTAAAGTACTCACTTTACGCACTATTCAGAAGACGTAAAATTTCACTTCACGCATTAGTGCGTAAAGTAATTCACTTCACACACTAGTGCGTAAAGTAATGTCACTGACAGATGTTGACACTGTCAATTTAGTATCTTTCTGGTAAAATACTTTACGCACAAGTGCGTGAAGTATTTGTTTAAGTTTATTTTTTTACACATTGATTTGATTGGTAGTAGAAAATTTTTTGTATGCAATACGTGCGTAAAGCACCTTTTTTCACTCATGTGATTGTCGCACTCGCCTTAAATTCACATTCGTGAAAAAAGTTTCACTTTACACACTAGTTGCATAAATAACTATTTTCTACTCGCGTGCGCAAAGTAATTACTTTGCATACTCATTTGAGTGCGCAAAGTTGAACTTTGCGCACGGAAACTCATGACTCAACTCATGGCAGGCTCATTTTTGTTACCCATAATTATCCAATTTATACTTGATTTTCCAATGTTTTGATGGTTTCTGGATAAACTAATAACTAATATTCAAAAAGAAGGGTTTTAGCTGAATTAGTGCTTAGTAATTATGACGTTTCCTATTAAAAGTGACCAAATTGGACCACCCTGTCTTACTAGGAATTTGTAAAATATTTGGGACTTAAAAGAATTCCATAAAAATATTCTAGAAATTCCAGAAGATGTTGAAAAATTTTTGGGGATTTCATTTAAAACACTCTTCTGATATTTTTCAAGAAGTTCACCAAAATTTGATTAACTTGGCTTCATTTTGGCTGATTGCAGTGGTGTATTTACTATAGTACTTGTTTCTAACTATAAAGTCCGATGGCGAAGTCACAATTCGCATACCTTGTGTACTTCTCATAGAATAGGATGAAAGGTTCTAGAAAAAAATCACTCTGTGGACTTGTTTCTCGTCAAGGTCGCAAGTCAAAATTTGTAATAGAAATTCTATATTTCAAATCACTTTTTGTTCCTGTTTCTAACTATTGGATCTCATAAATCCACTGTTATGTCGCCTAATTATTCCACTATTAAGCAAAAATTATTACAATTATTGTCTGGAAAATTCTTTGACACTTCTAACACCCAATTAATTTTTTTAAATTTTTTGTCGTGTGACACAAATAGCCTATTCATTTCAACATTAAACTGAAACTTATTTGACAGTTCTAACAGCCAATTAAATTATGTTATTGTTTGTCATGTGACACAAAACACCCAATTATTTCAACATTATACTGAAAACAGCCCTAGGGTTGTTTTCATTCTATGACATTGTCTTGCATATTGCTGTCAGAAAAAATCTGAAATCTGAATAACCCTCGAACATGGATAGATGCTAAAAAACAACGAAGCTGCGGAATGGATAAAAATGGTAACCCCAAAACTAAACCCTTGGGAAGGGGCAAACCTGAAGGTACTACCATCTAAGGATGTTGTTCCTAGAGTAGAAGTATCGGTGTGGATACCCAAAGAACATCTTGATGCTGACGACCCGACAAGAACACTCCGTTATCTAAACGAGGCGATAGACGCGGATGACTGCAAGGTGTTCAACATCAAGGTAGAACCAAAAGGCTCCATTCTCGTTGTGGAAATAGACGAGAACTCTCTGAAGGTGCTAACCAACCAGCTTTACCTTGGCCTCACAATGCTAATCTTCAAGGTTCTCGATCCAAAAGCCAAAAACGCTACGGGTCCTTCAGATAAACCTGCAGCATAAGAAGGCTGCAACTGCTGCCTTCTGCAAACCCTTCGAGGCAGGGGGAATTGACGAGACTCTGATCCAAGAACCCTAGATATCAGGGAACAGAGTCATGGGTTTATCGCCCCCAGTCTATTCCAAAAAACCTTGGAGTTTGGCAGGGAAGCTGAATTTGTAGGCATCATCCTAGATATGCATGGAACCAACACATCCAAAAGCTAACCACCAAAAGTAAGATGACATTGATGTCACTAAAAAGAACGATTGGAAAAAGATGGGTACAGTTGTACAATGGATATACACTACGGTTGTAAGACCAATGATAACATATGGTGCACTTGTATGGTGGTCTAAAGTAAACCAAAGACAAACAAACCTGGAGCTAGCCAAAATCCAGAGACTTACATGTCTTTGTATTACCGGTGCACAGAAAAGAACACCAAGGGCAAATATGGAAACGATCCTGAACCTCCCATCAATTGACCTTATTGTCAAAGCGGAGGCTAGAATGGGGGCATATCGTCTCCAGCTGAACGAAACCTGGAATCCAAAACCAAATGGACATACGACTATCGCCAAAATAATCACATACTCGATTTTAATCAAAGGTAGCGACTATATTATGATGCCGAAAAAAGTCCTCCAAAAACCCTTCGCCATCGAGATTGTCTCAGTAGGAAATACCGGTCCTGAACCGGTAATTGGCACCACAAAATTATCGGTAAGAACAAAAATAAACCAATGGGTGTAAAGACAACACAAAACCTACTGGCAAACTCTTCCGAAGCTCAGACACAGTAAGCTAATAGTACAACAACCATCACCTAAACTTACTTAAGAAATCCTACAACTAAACAGGAATCAAATCAGGATAATAACTGGACTTATAGCTGGACACTGTAGCCTAAGAAAACACCTTCACACAATGGGAATCTTCCAGGAAGAACCCATATGCAGACTTTGTGACGAGGAGGATGAAACCGCCAGGGATTCATCAAGCCAAGTAGCTTGAATTTTATCTTAAATACTTGACTTGACTTGAAAACTCAAGCTTTTGAAACTTTCATATTTGACTTGACTTGATTTTTGGTCTGAACTACTTGACTTGATATCAAGTAAAATCAAACTACTTGATATTACTTGATAGCGATCTGTGAAATGCGCATCGAAGCGTTAAAATAGGGGATTCACCGAGGTTACAGCCAGGCTCGTTCCTGGGGGGTCAAGTACCTGTATGCAGAATTCTTTATTCTGCCCTTTAGGCTTAAATAAAAGATTACATCTATACAGGGTGTCCCACGAGGTTTTTCCCAAATGATAACCTCGGAACGCATCATCGTATGTTCCACTGTATAATTTATTATCATTTCCTTTAACAAAGCCTCAACAAATATGACATTGCCGATTTTGTAAATTAATTTTCTAACAAAAAATGCCATAATATACCATGAGTTACATTTAAGATTCGAAAGTTGACGTCACTTGACCGAAATTGAAGCGAAAGTGGTGAAATTGGATGACAATGGTAGGAGCGCCACAAAAACTTACCCAAATTTCAATTATATTGAATGATGCGTTCCGAAGTTATTACCTGGGAAAAACGTCGTGGGACACCCTGCATATACATAGATTTTTTATTGTTATTGCGTTTTGGCAGTTAATCAGATTAATATCAAAAAAGTACTATTTTTTCAAGAGAAATCAAGTAGTTAGCTTGAAAAACTTGATTTTCAAGATACTTGATGTGTAACTACTTGACTTGACTTGAATTTCAAAAACAAATACTTGACTTGATCTTGACTTGATATCAAGTCAAGTCAAGTCAAGTAGCTTGAAAATAAAGTCAAGTCGTGAATCTCTGGAAACCGCCACCCACATAATCTTTGAATGTGAAGCTTCACGCTGATGGAGATACAGACAGGCAGGGCCAAGAAGACCCTATCTCTAAACTCACCAAAAGTAACACGGTGAAGAGGCTCCTAAACCTAATCAAGGTCACCAAACCTTTCACTGACTAAACAGACGAACAGGACAATACAATAAGCCAACGGCTGCAGTGTTGGGGCCACCTAACCCGGCGGCCTGTTCATTCTGCATCTCAACCAACTAACCAAGTTAAGGATTCTGCAATATACCCACATCTCGGAAGCCATGCCATCAATTTGTTAAAGGAGGTGTGATCCAAAACTGAAAGTTTTAGTGCAAAAAAATCTAAGAATAAATATTTGAACAGCATCTTGCTATGATGGTCCGTTTTCGAGTTAGGGCTTTTCAAAGTTACAACCAGGTTTTTGTGACGTCACACTGGATTATCAGGGGCAGTATTAACACGTGTAAAACTTTTCCAAAACAAAAGACAATTATCTCCTAGAGCGAATTGCAACCACTCAAAGTATAGGGTAGGGTTCACTGAACGAACAGAAGACTACGATTTCGGCGGTTGTGACATCACAAGTTCCTGCATAATTTATCTTCAAAAGGAATTTTCAGGAAAGGTGAGCAGCCTTCCGAATTTTAAGAATGCCTGGCATGCTTGTTCAATCCGGTATTTCTCTTCCTTGTTCGATGTCCACCCTTCCTATAGGTATTACTTCGAAGGTTATGCTGGAGTCTTTAAATATACGTTCAGGTTTTTGGGGATAATTGAGATTTTTTTCTTTCTGTTATAATTATTTCATTGGAATTTTGAAATTATTTCCAAAATCAAAAAGAGAGAATAAAGCGACGTTTTTGGGGGTGTTTTACCTATTTTGTCCGTAAATTTGAGTGGATGGCTTACCCGCCCGACAGCTTTTCCCGCTCTCCTCTTCCCAACAATTGCCCTTACCTTTAGTTAGATTTGTTTGCATCAGAAGATGTACTGACGCAGATCCGGCACTTTCACCAAATATAGTAACGTTTTCGGGGTTTCCACCGAAATAAGCAATATTTTCTTGCACCCAATGCAAGGCTAGAATTTGATCTTTCAGTCCCCAATTGCCTGGACATGCTTCATCGGCGGTGCTTAGAAAACCAAATATACCTAAAAAATGACGACTACATAAGATCCTGCCAAATCAGAAGACAATTTAAAATTTACCCAGTCGATAGTTGAAGGACACAAACACCAATCCTTGTTCTAGAAAATAATCAGGTCCGTATACACTATAACTAGAATTTCCCACCAGAAAGGCTCCTCCATAAATCCATACTAATACTGGTAACTTTTTGGTACTGATCTAGAAATTTTTTGAGTAGACAATATTGGCCTAGACGAGTGCGAAACAGTGTATTTTCCCTGATCCACCACGGTCGCTATTTCCCGACAGTCTTACGGCCTTGATACCTACTTGATCTTGATATGGAAGATAATATTATCCTGGAGATAACATTGAAGTCAATCATCTTCCCAAAGGATTCGTGAGTTCAAGGAATAATATTATTAATTACCTACAGATCGTTTCACCAGGGTTCATACTTTTGATATCGAACACGTCATAACTTGAAAAAAAAGGGTTGTCGTAGATTAATTATTCATATGACACATTCAATTTTTTTGACAAACTAAAATGAATGGCTTCTGGTTTAAGAACCGATAAACGTTTTTGAAGTCATTGATTTGTTCAAGTCAATTTCTATTTGTTAAAAAAGGAAGGCAAAAAGTATGAACCCTCGTGAAACAATGTTTACACAACATTCGATTACAAACAATTTGGGCAAGTGAGCCATGTATGGTCAGTTTCAAGTTCAGTCATCTAAAATAATCATCCATCGTGGATCGGGGACACTGGAATATACAGGGTGAATCTGAAAGTGAGGGTTTTTTTTTAACAGGGTATATATCTCGCCAAAATAAGTTGTTTGGCAAAAAATTGTTTATATAAAAAATTTAAGATAACGGAGTTACAGGTATTTTTAGGTTTTTGTACAATAAAAATCTAATTCCAAAAATCGAAGATTTATTAAAGAAAATAATATAACAATTATCACAATAATTGTTCAAAAGTATCCCCATTTGTCTGATGTGCGCATAGTGTTGCTCGGCGAATCCAAGACTCAGTGCAAGCTTGTAGAATGAAATTTTCGCGTCCTCGAATTGTTTCACTTGCATTTTGGATTCGATTACGTAGCTCTTCCAAAGTATTTATTTCTGAGGCGTAAACCAAACTTTTCATGTACCCCCACAGATAAAAATCACATGGGTTAAGGTCCGGCGACCGTGGAGGCCAAAAAATTGGTCCATTTCGTCCCACCCACCTATTAGGAAACTGACGATTTAGGTAATGTCGAACTCGACGACTAAAATGGGGTGGAGCACCATCGTGTAAGAACCACATTACTTGACGTATGTTTAAATTCAAATCTTCTAGCAATACCGGTAAATTACGTCGCAAAAATCTAAGATAGTTTGCACCTGTCATCCTATCTGGTAGAAAAAAGGGGCCGATAAGCATGCCATCAATCATTCCAGCCCAAACGTTAAGAGAAAACCTTTGCTGGAAGTTAGTTCTGCGAACAGCATGCGGATTATCCATTGACCAAACATGAGTATTCCGAAAATTGCTTACACCGTTTCTCGTAAAAGTTGCTTCATCGGTAACTAAAACATGTCTCGTAAAATGTTCGTCATGTTCATGTTGTTGTAAAAGCCATAGACAAAACTGCACTCGCTGGGGATGATCACGGGGCATTAGGGCTTGAACACGTTGGACATGATAGGGATACAATTGCTCCTGTCGTAGCGTGTGCCAAACTTTCATTTGACTGACACCCACCCGTCTTGCAATTTCTCGTGAACTAGTTGTGGGATCATCGTCAATCAAATTAATAATTTCCTCTTCAACTGCAAGCATTTGACGCGGTCTACCCCTTCCAGCATGTCTTCCCCGATTTTCCCGTAATTCTCCATAATCTCGAGCCCTCTGAATTAGACGCACAAATGCAGCTGGTTTGGGGTGGATACGTAATGGAAAACGTTCAGAATAAGCACGCGAAGCTGCAGCAGCATTTTGATGGCATTCGCCGTAAATTAGGATCATATCCACCAACTCATTGTTCTCGTACACATGTGCCATTACAAGGAAACAACACAAATTGAGGCAATCACAAAAGGAAAACTATTTTTGATGTCTGATGAATGCCACTTTTATCATAAATGCTGGAAGTCATACACACATTTCCTTTTTGGACAAGTTATTTTATGTAGCTAATGCGCCACCGATATACCATTTGTTTACATTTTTTTGTGCCGCGGTTTATTGTGACAACGGGTTTTTTTTGCACCTTTTTTTTGAGAAAATGTAAACAAAATGTTTTATAGTTGGAGTCTTCTTTAAACCTAAAAATACCTGTAACTCCGTTATCTTAAATTTTTTATATAAACAATTTTTTGCCAAACAACTTATTTTGGCGAGATATATACCCTGTTAAAAAAAACCCTCACTTTCAGATTCACCCTGTATAATATAAAAGGTATTTTTTGGGAAGATGACTGAGAAGTCTGTAAGTTAGCAAATGCCAAATAATCAATTAGTATTGGTGCATATAGTTTTGTAATTATTGACGGTAGGTACCCTAATCCCTCGTCGCTCTGAAGTATTATTGGTCAGTAGGATTATTGTGTATTTATGTAAATATAGCCGTTGGGAAATACCGACTGTCAAGGGCTACCTTTGGGGGAATACAACCATCCATTCCAAATGTGTTTTTCTATACTTTTGCACAAAATGGATGCATTTATCCTGCATCCTAGTCTAAGGGTGGGTATTATACAACTATTTTGACACATACTACATAGTAAAAGTTAACTTCTAGAATTACTATGGGAAGTAAGAAGTAACGTCATTCCAGAAATTAACTTCTAAGTTAACTGTCAAAATTAAATACCCGCCCTTAATAGTATAGGTATACTTAATGATGATATAATAGCCTTGAATCATTACTTGGACCGTGATTTAATAGTACCTACCTATGTTATATACTGAATAGGGAAGTTTTTCATTACTGTCTTGAGATTTATCTGCAAGTATAGTCGAAGCGTCGAGATTGACTATTAATCTCGAGACAAAAATAAAAACTTCCCTGCGAGGGTTGTATACTATTTTTTTACTACCCATTTGGAATAATCACATATCAATCATGAGTGACAAATCAGTACGCGATGTACGATTTTTTAAAAACAAATTTATTTCAGTTAAAACTATTACAATATTTTTACGTTTAAAATTTATTAAAATTCGAAGCGTCGAAAGTGAATGCAAAGCTCTGACTGACGACGCTCGGCAAGTAGAAGCTACAAAAAGAGAATACAGAATGCAAGCTAATGAAAAATAATATGCTGATTAAATAAAATATACAATGTAGAGCCGTATGTAACTCCTCCCTCATTAGATTCAACTAAACATGTTGAAGGGGTAGTTGAATAATTGGTTCTTGGATTGGGTCTTCTGGATTGGCTTCTTGAGCTCTTCGTGGTCTTCGTCTAAGTTGAGTCAGTTTCTTGTAGGTGCAGTAGCTGACGAAAATTACCATTAGTAGGTAAATGAAGATAGTCCAAATATTTGGGGCTTCGACGATTTCGGGAAACGGTGTAAAATTAAGTTGATTGTCCTTAATTTGGTTTTCGATTTTTTGGAGGTCATCTAATTTCAGGTCATCTAGATGAACACTCAAGTTAAGTGTTGGCAGTAGTAGTTCTTCTTGATTATTCAAATCAGGAAGTAATATAGGCTGGGTTTTTGTTTGGCCTACGTGTGCGTTGGTTATAATCACTTCTTGATTGCTGTGATTAGTTAGTTTGCAATTTTTTGGGATTTCGGCAAAATATGTACCAAATAATTTTTGGTATTCTTCTTGGTCGCTGCATTCCATTTTGACTGTTTCTTCTTTGGGAATAATTATGATCCATTTATTTGAGAGGTCCAATTGATTGACTATTGGGATCGAAATCTTAACTTCGATTTGTTGACATGATTGGACTTGGTTACTTGATTCCAATAATTGGATTGCACATGGATTTTTGGTTGTGATTTCTGTGAGATCCATTTTGTCACAGATATAGTACTGGTTCTGGATTTCCTGGCACTCCGTAGATCGATATGAGAAGTGCAATTTGTTTTTTACCAAGAATTTACTTTTTGGAATGATTGTTTTGAATTTATTTTGTTTGTAAATTGGTATTGAGTATAAATGATAATAGTCGAAATTATTTTGATAAGTGATAGGAAATCGAATTAGAAAGGTAATTTTATTGTTTAAAATAAAACTTTCTATTTTTACTAATTTCTCGTATAACAATGTATTAGCTAGAGTAACCTCTAAGGGCATACTTTTCGCATTCACAATTTTTTGGATTCTTTGCAACTCAAAATATAGATTTTCAGTTTTTATGATACTCGGATGTAGTATTTTCAGTTTCGAAAAGGTAACTGCGTTTTCTACATCTTGCAGTATTGAGTCAATGATTTCGTATAAATTAATTATTTGATTGAGAGTATCTTTAATAATATTAGCATTTTCTCGGAAAGTGCCTTTTTGTACAATTAAACTAATCTGGTTTAATTTGGATTCGAGTAAGTTCTCGTTTTTCCCAATTTGTTGAATAGTTTTATTAAATTGTTCAATCAGCTTAATCGAAATGGCATTTTCCTTTAAGGCTTTTGATTTTATTTCAATTTGATTACTCTGTAAATTTTCAATTAGTTGTTCATAACGTTCTCCATCTGATGCGTCTAGGTTACCAGTAATTGTTTTGAAAATTGATCCGACTGCATTAATAAGCCCGCGTCTTGTGCGTTGTGGGTGTGGAATTAATTCTTTTAATTTTGTTTCAACACGGTCTTGAATTAAGAATAGTATTTTTATATAATTACTAGTTTCGATCTTATATTCTGCGTGCGTATTTACGTTATCGGTCAAGTTTTTTGATTTTTCTTGAAGTTTGTTGACTTCATTTAGGATTGGATTGAGGTCATAAAAATGAATTAGCGTAAATGAATATTCTTCTAGTTTGGCTTGTCCTAATTTAATTGGCAATAGTCCAGGGTTATCAGCGATTTTTTCTAATTGAATTTTGTCTTCAAGGGCAATTGATACTTGTAGTATCCTGAAAAGAGAATATAGCAATTAGTCAAAGCTATATTTATTTTTTAATGGACGTTTTATGTTTGACAAGTGAATCTTTTCTTGAGATTCGAGTTTTGCTGTCTTTTTAGCTGTGTCGACATTTACTATTTTGGTCGGCTTATTGAATTTGTCAGCGTTTTTCTGTCGTATGTGTTTTTTCGTAAATACTGTTTGGTTTGGTTCAAATATTTCTGGGTTGTCTTTATTCACATTAATTTTGGTAGTTAGGTGTTCTTTCTTAGCCATTAATTTTTCGTTCAATTGCGCATAAAGAACTTTTGCTTTTTCTTTATGTTCATTTATATAATCTGATAAAATTAATTGATCTAATTTTAAATTAAAAGTGTCATCTGATGTAATATGTCCTTGCACAACATCAATGGGTTTAAGGTTGGTTGTAGAATGAATTGTATGATTATAAGCCAGAACGGCATATACAATTTTATTTTGTATGGTTGCGTTAGCGAAATTTTGATTGTTAAGCAATCTGATGTGCTCTGAAAGGGTTGAATGGAAACGCTCGGCGATACCATTCGATTCCGGGTGATAAGGCGAACAAAAGTGAACTTTTATTTTGTGTAGGGACAGTAATTCTGTCACTATGGTATTTTTAAACTCTGTACCGTTGTCTACAATTATTTGTTTTGGAATTCCATGATGAGAAAAATGACTTAGAAGACTGTCTGCAATTTCAGTAGCAGCTAGTGATTTAAGTGGATATGCTTGCGCATATTTGGAAAAACTGTCGACGATGGTGAGGAATTTACTTTTTTCTAGAGTGTAGGTATCAAGGTGAATAATTTCAAAGGGCCTTGATGCCGTGGGTGTAACGTTCATTGGAATCTTTACTGGGTTACGTTCATATTTACTACGAATACAAATTTCGCATTCGTTAATGTAAGATTGGACGGAACTTTTAAGATCGGGCCAGTAATATTTTGTTTTTAATCTTTGAACTGTTTCTTCTATGCCGCGGTGGTTTGACTTGCTTTCGTGGTAATTTTGTATGATTTCTTTAATATCATTTTTGTTGGTACCGTCGAGTAGTTTTGAAGTACATCTTTTAAATTGTAAGGAGGGCCATTTAAAATTGTTCTTGATGACTCGGCAAAATGGTTCATAAGCCTCTGGATTTTCAAAGTACAGGTGGTATGGTTTATTTGGCACTATTAATTCTTTGATAAATTTCATGATGTCTTCCTCGAAATTTTCCTGCGATAGTTGTACTATTATTCTACGTTTCTTGTTAAATAGTACAATTATTTTCGCTCTTGCTGGTGAGTGGTGTACCTGCTGCAATATTATTTGATTAGAACCATAATTGACAGCTGTTTCAATAATAGGTACTCCTACTACAGGGTTTTGGTCGGCGTTTGTATGGATAGTTGCATCATCGGCATCTTGCGCGATTTCTGGTGGGTCATTGTCCGGTTGTGCTACAACTGATATTTGATCCATATTTTCGTGACTTGTGCTAGGAATTTCGTCATTATTTTGGTGGTTGTTGTCCTCTAAATTTTTAGTTACGTCTTCTACATATTTTTGCAGGTCAAAAATATTTTCTGTTGTTTCTTTAGTATGAATTTCTATTCTCGATAGGGCGTCCGCATTTGTGTTTAGTTTTCCTTTCTTGTAAATAATTTGATAGTTAAATTCTTCTAGTCTTATTCTCCAGCGAAGTAATTTTGAAGTTGGTTCTTTAACTGAAAAAAGCCATTGAAGCGGTTTGTGGTCTGTAATGATGTTAAATTTTCTGCCATAGAGATAAGGGCGGAAATATTTGGTTGCCCAAACAAGACACAAACATTCCTTTTCTATCGTAGAATAGTTGCACTCAGAGTCGTTGAGCGTGCGTGAGGCATAGGCGATCGGTAAATCTTGTCCAATTGGCCCTTGGGAAAGTACTGCTCCTAAGGCCAAGTTACTCGCGTCTGTTGTCAAATTAAAAGGTTTTGAAAAGTCAGGATACTGGAGTATGGGTTCATTTGTTAGTAAATTTTTGCACATTTTGAAACAGTTAATAAATTCTTCGTCATGATTGATTTTAGCGCCTTTCTTCAAACATTTGGTGAGAGGTTTCGTAACTTTTGCAAAATTGTTAATAAATCTCCGGTAGTAGCCTAACAGTCCTAGGAATCCTTTAATTTGCTTTGTAGTCTTCGGTATCGGATACTGCTTAATTGCTTTAATTTTATCGGGGTTTGGTTTGACTCCCTCTGGCGTCACAATATGACCCAGGTATGCGACTTCGCGACGCAAAAATTCGCTTTTATCAAGCTGGATCTTGAAATTAGAGTCACGTAGCCGTTGGAAAACATTTCTCAAGTTATTTAGATGTTCCTGTAAGGATGTCGAGAAAATAATGATATCATCTAGGTATACCAAACATTTTTCATTTTGAATACCCCTTAAAATTGAATCCATTATGCTTTGAAAGGTAGCAGGCGCATTCTTCAGACCGAAGGGCATCCTAAGGTACTCGTAGTGCCCATTTTCAGTGTTGAAGGCCGTTTTTTGTATGTCGGCTTCATTCATTTCAATCTGGTGAAAGCCTGATGCAAGGTCTAATGTTGTAAAATACTGGCATCTACCTAATTTGTCTAAAAGATCCGTGATATTTGGTAGCGGGTATTTGTTATCGATTGTCTTTTCGTTCAGTTTTCTGTAGTCCACGACTACACGCCATTTTTGCTTTCCTGTAGCATCTAATTTTTTTGGTACCACCCAAATTGGTGAGGACCAGGGAGAATTTGAAGGTCTTATAATTTTTTGATCTAACATTTTTTCTATTTGATTTCTTACTTCTTGGCGATGGATGAACGGGTATCTGTAAGTTTTAGTATAAATTGGAGTCTCATCTGTCGTTTGTATATGATGTTTCAAGTTACTAGTGAAAGATAGAGGTGTATTTTCTTGATAGAAAATATCTGAAAATTCTTCACACAGTTCCAAAGTTTTGTATTTTTCTTCATCATTAAGATGATCAACACGAATTTTTGATAAATCTAGTCTTTGTTTGGGTGATTCGTCAAAATTATTTAAATCTATCATCTCGATATTATTTCTTTCAAAAGGGTCTACTTCTATTTGTTCTGAAAAATCTAAAGTAATTGGCTCGCAAGAGTTATTTAAGATTGTTGTTATTGCATAGCCATCTTTTGCGATTGTTAGTGATTCGGGTATTTCAATATTGTGTAATTTCATATAGGGAACAATAATTTCGCCATTTTTTATAGATGTTTTGATTTTAATTACTTTTTCTGTTCTCGCTTCAACAGTAGTGCAATTAAGTTCGTTTTGTGTTTGTTGATATTTTAATTTGATCTTTGCATAGGGCGTAATAAGGTAACCACTATTAAAATCAACATTTGCTTGTAATAATTTTAAATTGTCAAGGCCTATCAAACCATCAAAAATGTTATGGAATTTGAATAGGTAAAATTTGAGTTTTCCTTTTTTGGGTAAATTAAATATTTTAGGTGCTGGTATGTTAGCACTATATTTATGGGCTGATTTCTGGAATACCGTACTAACGATGAAAGGATCGTTAATAACGAAATTCGGAAATAATTTAAATGCTATATTTGGGTCAATAAAAGATTTCGTGGAACCTGAATCAATTAAAATTTTGACGTTGTATTCAGGAAACACTATGTATGAGAGTTCACTGGTGTTGTTTAAATTTAATGAAATCACTGGGGGCGATTCCGTCAAATATTCTGATTGTCTTCGGCTGATTCCTGAAAATTTGATTCCACAGCCTGATTTGATGTGGTCGGTTCTTCTTGAGTTTCATTTGTATAATTTATCTGTGCTGGGTCAGCATAATAATAATAAGAATTTTCGGGGTTATAGATCTGCTGTTCATCATAATTTGCATTATTTTCGGGGTACGTTTGATTGATGACGTTTGAATAACTGTATTGATATTCTTCAGAAGTTGGATCTAGTTCTGTAGTAAATAATTCTTCAAATGCATATTTGGGCTGTTGCTGGTACTGTTGTTGTGGTTGCTGGAAATTTGATGCTTGAGCCACTGGTGTGAAATTTTGGGTGTTTTGGAAACTTACACCTGACATTGGTGTGGGCTTTGGCAAGATTTTTCCAGGATTTTGTCTAAATACGTTTGTTGGTTTTGGTTTACCAAAAACTTGGGAGTTAGAAAAGAATTTTTGTGGGCGGATGTTTGCATTAGGTCTAATATTGATAGGTTGTGACGGAAAGGGCTGCTTAAACTGATTTGGTGTATAGTTATTATAACCAAAATTTCTGGTTGGACCATTAAATCGAAATTGATGTTGTTGAGGTTTTGGTTTTGTATGATTTGCATTGCTATTATTGTGATTGGGTTGATTTTGGAAATATTTTGTGTTACTCTCTCGAATAACAAGTTGTATGGCATCAGCTAAATCTTTTGGTGACATACAACGAATTGTGTTGCCTAAAGGTTCTCTTAAACCGGCCAAGAATGTTTTTAAAGCAAGTTCTGTATACAAATTTCGTTTTATTTGGGCAGTAGCCACATCGTCGTGAGCATCTACGTAACTGCAGAGTAAATTAAGTAATTCGAGAATTCTATCATAGTAAGATTGAGGGGTCTCGTTAGCATTTTGTTTGGTTAAAACAAGGTCTCTATTCAAACAAGACTCGTCGCGTCTGTCCGCGAAATGTCTAGTCAATGTATTTTTTAGACCGTCCCAGGTGGAGACATTCTGAACATTAACCACTAATCTAGCATTGCCAGAAAGTTTACCTATAAGAGAGTTTATTAAAAATATATTTTGGAAACAATTTACATTTACAGTATCATAAAAATTATCTATGAGAGATTTGCAAGTCGCTAAATATCTGTTTAGCTCGCAAGGGTTTCCCTCGAATTTTGGGACACAACTTAAATATTCGGGTTTAAATTGAGCCATAGTTACTGGTAAATTTACTGTAGCAATATTTAAAGGAGAAAAGTTTAAATTTTGTTGACTTCGCAAAAGCGTTATAGTTTGTGCAAAAGCAGTTAAATCTAAGTTTGAGCTATCAATAGGTAAAATATTATTTTCACTTTCTAATTGATCAATATTACCTTCAGTTTCTAATTGATTATTAGATTGATCAGTTAACACTTCTGTATTTGAAGCGGAGTCAGAGCTATTATCGTTTATCTCAATACTTTCAAAAGAGTTAATTAAATCGTCCAAATCAGACATTTACAAATATGCTATCAATTTTCGTGCCATAGAGTTTTCTTCTTATGTCTAGGTGGTACTATAAGGCCTCAGTCCTCTGGTGGCAATTTTGTAATCCAAGTCCAAAAGCACTAAGTCCTCGCAGAATTGATAGAGTTTGTTATCAATACTCAAAATGCCGTCGCGAAACAATCCCCAATTAATTGCTTTACGCACACGCACACGAAAGTTTCTGATGTTCAATCAAAATCCCGAACCGTAAGTTCTTTCGGATAGTCAGTTGACCGTTTCACGATAAATCGATACTCGATGTATTGATTCCTGACTATCCTACCGACTGCGCCAGTTACAAATCAGTACGCGATGTACGATTTTTTAAAAACAAATTTATTTCACTTAAAACTATTACAATATTTTTACGTTTAAAATTTATTAAAATTCGAAGCGTCGAAAGTGAATGCAAAGCTCTGACTGACGACGCTCGGCAAGTAGAAGCTACAAAAAGAGAATACAGAATGCAAGCTAATGAAAAATAATATGCTGATTAAATAAAATATACAATGTAGAGCCGTATGTAACTCATGTATCAGATGAAACAAAAAATTACCAATCACTAATCACTAAAACGACTGCTACTTCCAAATAGGTATTAAAAAAACTATAAATAAATAAGAAAATTTATTTATTTTTTTGAATGAAGGATATCGGTGAGGGTAAATAACCTGATTATCAATATCAATGTAGATACCCATTCAGTGAGTGTAAAAAAATAGAAAAACAATTTTCAGGAGGTTTGTTATTTTGCTTACATCGGGAGTATACACGTTGATATATAAACAATCTTCATTTCCCACAATAGTATCGCTTACTAAACCGTCGTTCTGGATACATTGAGATCTATCCTGGGTAGCGTCATAGGTACCGTTCCAGGCAGAATTTTTCACCGGGCTCTGAAAATGTTCCAGTTAAGTATCTACTGTTCTGGACAGCAAATAATATATTAACTTACAGTAAAGCGTAAACTCTGTAATGGAGGTTTTGCATAAGGAATTCCTCTGAAATTATAATAAGTAGTTCCATCTCTTGTTGTGGTATTGACTAATCCTTGTATTTCACCATCGCCAATCTTCAAGTTGACTGTCTGGAAATTATGGCAACAATAGAAAATATTACAAACAGGTGTGGTTTTTTCAAAATATAGAATCCAAAGAAAAAGGAATTTTGCGTCAAAGTTCATTATTTTATTATTTTTATTTTACAATTCTCCAGAAATCGCCTTATATCCTAAACCAAATTACACGGCAGATGAAGTGGGACACCCGAAAAATTGCCAAATTTTGAATTGCTATTCGACATTTCTTTGCCGATGTTGGATTTCCAGCCAGTGTTACGAAGCGCCATCCTTGGTCTATGCGTCAGTGTCGACGGATATTTTTTTAAAAATTGTTTCTCATTGAAAAGGGTGTGAATGTAAGCTAAGGCGGCGAAAAATTTCCATTTTTTGGCGAAGAATATAGGAAAGTTCTTTCTGATGATGGATCGTGGATCACTAGGTCAATACCTCGGGACATTTTTGCCATTTTTTGGATACATTACGTTTCTATAGAGCTATGGCCATTTTATGGAATTATGTCTTTATCTTAAAATAAGCTTTTTTTCAATTGAATAATAATAGATCCCGTCTAAATTGCATCAAGAAATGACTTGTAAAAAAAATGGTCAACACCAGCGGCGTACAAATGGGAGTTTATGGAATCAAAATTTAAAAAAAAAATCGATTTTATCTGAAATTTTTAACGGTTTTGTTAAGTCTTACAGTTTAAAAGGTTTTATAATAACCGTTCAGCAATTTTTTAAAGACCTTATTTATTGTCCGTCGATTTTTATCTTATACTCGGACGGAATGTGAGCTGGTGGCTCCCTACATTAGAACCCCAATGGTTACCTGACGTCACACCTGTTTTTGCCATATGAAACACCCCCTCGCTCCTCATACGGAAAGTATCAGTTAAAAATCGACGAACAATAGCACCTAAAAGGTTCATACAATAATTAACAATTAACTATTCTTATTTAGTAAGGCGTTGGTCCTAGAGGAGGACCTGAATAACTGCCTGACACCGCAAATAGGTGTTTTCTATTTCAAAAGAAAGTGGAATTCTTAGGTCACGTGGTATCTGAAGATGACATACAAGTTATGGAAGGAAAGATATAAGCTATCAGGGATTGGCCAAAGCCACGCAACAAACATGAACTAAGAAGTTTTCTGGGATAATGTCCTTATTATCGAAGATTTGTATGGAAGGTTTCGCCAATATAGCTGTTCCGCTTCATCGATTAACGGAAGAAAAATCAACATTCAATTGGACTTAAGAATGCGATTCCGCTTTCAGAAAATTGAAAGGAGCATTATGTACGAGCCCAGTATTGTCCTATCCCGATCAGAAATGCAAGCAACACCAGTATTTGAGCTGTCCTTTCACAAATCCAAAATCCACAAGAGCATGTCGTAGAGTACTACAGCAGAACCCTATCAAAGCCGGAACGAAATTACTGTGTCACCAGAACAGAGTTGCTTGCCATATTAAAAGCAGTCGACCATTTCCATGAGTATCTCTACGGCCGTAAGTTTCTAATTCGAACAGATCCCTGGAAACCTGCATAAAAATGCTGACGCTCTGTCTAGACTGCCATGCAAAGAAGACTGGAAGCACAAGCTGATCCTCTGTTGAGGACTTTCGAAGGACCACCCTTTATTATAGGTCAAAGGGAACCCAAACACATTAACGAGAATTAATACTTTAATTGATTAACCATTTATTGCGGTACAAAACGAATTTTTAATTGATTATTAGTCAAAACAATAACAACGTGATGTCGTGACATGCTCTCGAATCCGTCTCTTCTTATTGGTCGCGCCGAGCGATCCTATTGGTCGCGCTGAGCCATGCTATTGGTCGCTTGCCGTTCTTCCTGCAGCTGTTCTTGCGCGTTGCCAGATCCTTTTGAGTTGCTAGGTTTATTACGGCGTAGCCATGTTTAAGAATGTTGCTACACTTTTGTTCAATATAACAGTCTGATATAAGAAATTTGATTTGAATGTTCAAATAGATTTGAATGTCCAAACATATCGCCCCCGTTGAAAAGTTTTAAGTTTTCGAAATGAAAGTTTAACACTTGACACACTTGAAATGTTTGCAACACTGCTGACAGTTAAATAGTTTAAGTCTTTATTCTGTTGGTAAAAGGCATATCTTTTTCAACGATCTTTTTGTAACTGCTCCGCTTGGTAGGCGAACTGACACTACCCTAGTAATGTGATCGGAACCAGGGTGAAGCTGCACCACACGTGCCATTGACCACTTGAGGGGAGGCAAGTTGTCCTCTACTAGGACAACCATCGATCCGATTTTTATTTCATCGACTGTCTCTTTTTTCCATTTGGATCGATTTTGTAGAGTGGACAGATATTCCGAAGACCATCGGTCCCAGAAATGCTGGAATATTTGCTTTAATCGTTGGTATCGGGTCAAACGGTTCATTTTTATGTCTCTGACGTCTTCATCAGGTGGTAGTAAGAGAGAGCTCCCGATGAGGAAGTGAGAAGGACAAAGGGGTTGAAAATCGTTGAAGTCATTGGACAATGGGGTGAGAGGACGAGAGTTTAGTACAGCCTCGATCTGTACTAACAATGTATACGTTTCTTCATAGGTTAAATTTGCGTTTCCCAAGCCTCGCTTCAAGTGAAACTTCAGGGACTTTACTGCTGCTTCCCACAGGCCGCCCATATGAGCTGAACGAGCGGGAATGAAGCTCCAGTTAATTTTATCGGGTGCTAAGAAATTTTTAACGCTTTTTTCGTGTGATGGACTATTTATTAATTCTTGAAGCTCAAGAAAATAATTGTTGCTGCCAACGAAATTTAACCCGTTATCTGAGTAAATATTGATAGGTTTTCCTCGACGAGCACAGAATCGTTTTAAACAATGAAGAAAGCTATCTGTCGATAAATCGCAAGCCAACTCGATATGAATAGCTCGAGTTGCAAAACATACAAATACGCACACATATGTTTTTACGAGCCTACTACGACGAGACGTGTTTTCTTTAACATAAATAGGTCCGGCATAATCTACACCTACGCTACTGAAAGGTCGGTTAGGCGTGACACGATTAAGAGGTAGATCTCCCATTAAAAAATTACCGGGTTTAGGGTTGGCTCTAGTACATCTGACGCATGATTTAATTACTTTCTTAACTATATTCTTACCCTTGATAGGCCAATATTTTAGTCTTATGATGGAGAGTAATGTTTGACATCCCGCGTGAATATTGTACAAATGCTCATCTAAAACTATCAGTTCCGTGATACGACTTTTATATGGCAAAATTACAGGGTGTTGCTGGTCATAATTTAAATGTACTGCGTGAGTCAGTCTGCCACCAACTCTTAAAACTTTGCTTTGATCGAGAAAAGGATGAAGACTTAAAATAGGACTACTACTACTTATTTGTTTACCTTTATTAAGATCTGATATTTCTTGTTTAAATGCCTCATTTTGAGCGACTCTAATTAAAATCAAATTAGCCTCATTTAACTCTGAAACACTTAAACTTTCTCCAGATTTTATTATCTTATTTAATGTTCTATTTTTGAATCTTACAATGTACCCTATAATTCTTTTGAGTTTATCGAGTTTTGAATATTTGTCAAATAAATCAAAATTTTCATTTTCAATTTCGAGTGTCGGTTTTTCTACAGTATTTACAACGAGACTAACATTTTTCATTTCCGGAAGTTTCTCTAAATCAAGTTTATAAGAATAGTCCGTGATTTTCGAGCTTAGGTAGGTGTCGTCTTTTAGAAATTGTGGCCCGTTAAACCACATACTATTGTTTAACAATTCAGTTGGATTTACCCCTCGACTTATAATATCTGCAGAGTTTTCTTTAGATCGTACGTGTCTCCATTTATTAAAATTTGAGATTTCCAAAATTTTTGAAACTCGATTGGCAACGAAAGTTTTTAGTTTTGAGGGTTCAATTTTTAGCCACGAAAGAACGATCGTTGAATCAGTGAAATAAAGTGTTCTATAAATGTCAATATTTAATGTGTTTTTAATTTTTGAGACTAACTTTGCGTCGTTTAAAATTTCTGATACTTCGTGATAAATATCTAAAGCTTCCGATTCCGAATCAACACTGGTGAGGAGATCATCCATGTAAAAACAAGTTTTAATAACTTTTGAAGTTCTAGGATACTTATTTTCAAATAAATCCGCTAGTTCGTGTAAGCAACGCGTGGCCTGCCATGGTGCACTCGAAGTGCCGTATGTGACAGTATTTAAATCGTAAATTTTTATTTTTTCGTCGGTACTTTCACGCCACAATATTTTCTGGTAGCTACGTTCGCTTGGATCTATCCAAATGCACCTATACATCATTTTTACGTCAGCATTAATAACATACTTCCGTAATCTTAATCTTAACAATATAGAAAAAAGATCCGCTTGAATTGTTGGTCCTACTAAGATTAAATCATTAAATGAAATTCCGTTGCTGCTCTTCGAGCTAGCATCGAAAACTACTCGACATTTTGTAGTTACAGCACTATCTCTCAGCACGGCACTGTGAGGCATAAAATATGAATTTGTTTCCAAAGAAACGTCCGAATCAAAAAATCCACTAAAGGTCATGTGTCCTAAGGATTCGTATTCCCGCATAAATTGTAAATAGTGCGTTTTTAAATTGCTATCTCTGTTCAACCGTGTTTCTAAATTTTTTAGTCTTTTAACAGCACTACATTTTGAGTCTCCTAACTTCAAATCTGTGTCCTGTTTAAATGGGTATTTGGCTACAAACCTATTATCATTACTGCGCGTCGTGGTTTCTTTAAAATACTGTTCGCAATATTTTTGATCATTGGATAAAAAATTATTAGGTTCGAACTCTTCAAGTAGCCAGAATTTTTGTAATGAATCGTGCAAAGCTTTGTTTGAAATTTTTGAAGTGTTGCATACGGTTTTTCGATATCGTTCGTGAATGTTTAAAGGACCGACTAATACCCATCCTAAAGATGTTTCTTGTAGAATTGGAAGATTAGTACCTAACTTTATTTTGCCTGATTGCAACAAGTCATAAAAAACTTCTGATCCGAGTAATAAGTCTATTTGTTTGGGAACGTTAAACTTTTCATCTGCGAGACAAATTCTTTGGGAACGTTAATCAATGATTTTTTGAATTCTACGATAGGGAGTTGTTCTGTTATTATTGGCAATACTAAAAACGTTAAATTTCTTGTGAAATTTCCAAATCGCGATTTTATACATGCAAAAGTCTTACTGTTGATTTTTGTTTGAATCTGATTGATGCCTGAAAGGGGAACATTGAAATCTTCGCATTTCAATTTTAATTTATTTATCAAAGACTGGCTAATCAGATTAGATTGGCTTCCTGAGTCGAGTAAAGCATGACATTTAGTCCAATTTCCATAAGAATCTTTTATTAAAATAGTTGCGGTAGACAATAATACCTGACTTTCTGAGAAAATACTATACGTGCTTGAATTACTTTCAATTAATTGACATTTTTCGCTCCCGCCACCTATTTCCAATAATTGCTCATTATTTATTTCTGTGCTAGTTACACACATCGTAGCCGTAGGCCTGGTGGTAACATTACCTATCTGCTGCCTTTCTCCGCTACCTGCATTTGCCGTCGGCTCTAGCGCTCCTGAAAACGACGCCGAAGAAGGCCCCGCGCGAGCCCTATCTTCCCCCAATGATGTAAAATTTACAGCTGAAGGCGAACGCTGGAATTGTCGTGCAGCATTGTTGTACGTTTGTGACTGATTAGAATAATTATTATTTCTTGGATTATCATTATTTTGAGAATAGTTGTTTCTAGAATAATTGCTGGAATTTGAAGCATTATTTTGATTAGAATACGAGTTAGGAGATCGATCTACGTGTAGGCAAGTATTATGCTTGAGGTTGCATTTTTTGCACCCACTTGACATGCATTCTGATTTAATGTGGCCTGACCTAAGACAATTTCCGCAAAGTTTATGATTTCGAATTTCATTATATTTTTCAGCAATAGACAAACTATTGAATTTCGGGCAATGATAGATAAAATGATTCTGATTGCACACGTGACAATTATTACTGGCTTCTCTTCCGCGGTTTTCCATTACTGGAAACGAAAGTCTACGAGGATTTGACATTTCTCTATTCGCGTTTTTTGAGTGATAACCTCTATCAGAGTTCTTTTCAAAATGCGTGTTTTTATTTGAACCTTGTTTTACAAAATCTTGATTTACTGCTTCAAGCGCAAAGCATTTCTTTGTTGAATAGTCTGTTAAATCTGTAAGAGTGGGTAAATTATTGTCATTTTGCTTATTTTCCCATTCCCTACGAGTCCTTTCATCTAACTTTTGCAAAATCAATGGAATCAACAAGGTGTCCCAATGAGCAACTGGCAAATTTAATTTCTCGAGCGCAGCTATATGCTGATGAACAGCATCTAAAAGTTTCCTGATATGTGTGGCCGATTCTTTTATAACGTTGGGTAGATTAAACAAAATGTTATTGACGTGGTAATTTATAATAGCTATTTTATTGTCAAAACGTTTTTCCAAGAGATTCAATGCGATAGTATAATTATTAGCCGTTACGTCCAGAGCTTCAATCAATTTAAGCGCCTCATCCTTACAGCAAATTTTCAAGTACAACAATTTATCAATATCACTCAAATCAGTTCGATTATGTATGACCGAATTAAAAATGTCGCGAAAGCTGTACCAAGTTTCATATTTGCCGTAAAAACTGGGTAAACCTAAATCAGGAAGCCTGGCGACACCAGCACCTGTATTACCAACTACATTCCCGTGTGCGTTTTGTATTGTATTATTCGCGATATTTACTTTTTGTTCATTACGTTCATTTGCAATTAATCGTTTAGCCTGCGATATTAACGAGTAAAATAATGATTCAGTATCCAATCTAAAATCCTTTTCATCATTGTCTAAAAATTCTAAGCGCGTCTGTACCTGGTCAAACTCCGAAAAATCGTCCTCAACGCTTTTAAGCCTGATTTCGAGTTGAAAAATATCAATGGGTTCGTCATTGGTTAAATAGTCTTCGAAGCGTTGAAGCCTATCACAAATTACTGATCTTGCGTGTAAAAATTCTTGAGTTTCAATTGGCATAACATCATCATTATTATTTTTCGAGTTATTTTTCTTATTACGAGGCATTTTTATTTATTATTATTTATTTATTTTTTTTATAACTTTCGATAAAATCAACTTAAAAGTTCAATGTTTCGTGTTTCGAGACGAGAAAACGAGAATTTATATACGTGAACGAGACCTGAAAAATACGTGAAACGAGGCGTGAGAAATACGTGAAACGAGACCTGAAAATTACGTGAAACGAGCCGTGGTTTAAATTCGAGGCGAAATTATGCGAGAAATAAATGATAACGAGATTACGTGCTTAATTATTACGTGCAATACAAGATTTACGTGCAATACGAGCTTTATTTACGTGCAAAACGAGATTTATTTACGTGCAATGCGAGATTTACCGCAAAAAAATGGATTAAATCAACAAATAAATTATTATTAATCACACCGAGACTATACAAACTTTCAATTATGATTGGAATCATGGATAAAATACGAAAATATAAAGGAACGAGCTCACCATTGACGGCTTCTTCAGTATTCCACAGGTTGCAACAATCAATAAATTCACATCCGACCGAAGTGACCAAAATGATCCTCTGTTGAGGACTTTCGAAGGACCACCCTTTATTATAGGTCAAAGGGAACCCAAACACATTAACGAGAATTAATACTTTAATTGATTAACCATTTATTGCGGTACAAAACGAATTTTTAATTGATTATTAGTCAAAACAATAACAACGTGATGTCGTGACATGCTCTCGAATCCGTCTCTTCTTATTGGTCGCGCCGAGCGATCCTATTGGTCGCGCTGAGCCATGCTATTGGTCGCTTGCCGTTCTTCCTGCAGCTGTTCTTGCGCGTTGCCAGATCCTTTTGAGTTGCTAGGTTTATTACGGCGTAGCCATGTTTAAGAATGTTGCTACACTTTTGTTCAATATAACAGTCTGATATAAGAAATTTGATTTGAATGTTCAAATAGATTTGAATGTCCAAACACAAGCATTGTCAAAGAATCGACATGCATGAGAAAAACACTAGTCCAGCTGTAAGAAGAACGGGTCTGATCGTTGATAACAAATAGACTACCTACCAAACAAATAACATCAGATCAAGAAGCAGACCAGGACATCGGGCAATTTCTACATCTTAAAGAAAATGATGAATGTAGGCCAGAATGGAGGAAAGTGTCGAACAAGAGCTTGATTTACAAGACGTTATCGGTTCAGTGGAGCTCTCTGGCCGTAGAAAATTGTTTACTTTAAAGAGTTTGGGAAAGTGCTGATGGGAAATCCACTAAGAGCCAACTGTTTATTCCAAAAGATCGAGTAGAAGATGTATTAGAAGAAATACATGATGGAACTTCAGGGGGCACATTTTGGAGTTAACAAGACTTTGAACAAAATTTGGGAACGTTTTCACTGAGTTCACTATCATGAAGACCTTAAAAACTGGTGCCGAAAATGCGACATCTGTGCTACTAGTAAAGGCCCTAAACTAAGATCTCGGGGGCTCATTAAACAGTACAACGTCGATCTCTCATTTGAAAGATTAGCGATAGATGTTGCCGAACCGTTCCTCTGAGACTTCAGTAAATGGCGAGAAGTTTTCGCTATTCCCAATCAAGAAGCCATCACTATTGCTCAGGTGCTAGTGAACGAAGTTTGAAGTTTTCAGTCGTCATGGTGTGCCGTTAGAGTTACATTCAGATCAGGGACGAAATTTCGAATCTGCCATCTTTCAAAAAATTTGTGAGAACATGGGAATTCTCGAGACAATGACAACACCTTTACATCCACACTCTGATGGCATGGTAGAACGATTTAATAAGACCATAGAGGAACACCTGACAAGAGTGGTCGAAAAGAACCAACGAGATTGGGACAAACACTTGCCTCTATTTTTAATGGCTTACAGAGCAGCTGTACGCTGCAGCACGAATCAACAGGTCCAGCTAGAATCGTTTTTGGAAGGGAACTCAGGTTACCTTGCGATCTGATGTTTGGAATCCCTGAAGAAGAACGAAAACAAATTTGAGACTATGCCGACGGAGTAAGTGCACGACTTTTGGGGATCCATGATTTTGCTCGGGAGCATATTCAGCTGGCCAGTGACCGAATGAAGACCAGATACGAATTGAAAGCCAATTCAGCCGGATTTCAAAAAGGTGATTTGGTGTGGCTGTATAATCCGACAAGGAAGAAAAGAGTGTCACCGAAAATGTCTTCAGCCTGGGAAGGACTCTACAGAATAATCAAGAGAATCAATGATTTGGTTCATCGCAACACCAGGAGTGAGAGGAAAGTTGTACATCTAGACAGATTGACGAAATATCATGGGCGTGAAGTTGATCGAGACGATCAACCTTAAGAGGAGGGCAGTGTAACGGTATCGCATCGAGTATCCAACCTAAAATCTGCTCTATTCCGGCATCGGATTATCGCGTTTATTCTGGATTTTGCATAAATAGATTTACGGTTATACAGGGTGAGTTACTAAGCGCGCGGTGGTCCATATCTCCTATACTAATGGAGATCGGAGAAAAAACTAAATACAAAACTTGTAGATAAACATGAATACTACATTCCTAAATTATTTTCCAGTATACAGGGTGGCCCAATAACTAGTAGTATAGTCTATTGATAGTCAGATGAGACAGTAAAAAAAGTAATATTCCTTTGGCCGTCGGCGTTTTCTTTATGAAGCACGGGCGGAGTGAGAGAAATTTATTAAAACAGTTTTATACAAAATAAAACATGAGGCACGATACAACTCAAATAGGAATCAAATTTATAAAAACTATCTACTGCACTGTCTTTCCAGACGAAATTGATTCGCAAGGAGCAGCCGCTACAAAGAAATATGCCGCCAAAGACGCTGCCGCTTCAAAGAAATATGCCGCCAAATACGCCGCTAAAAATTCTAACCAATAAGATATTCCTGGAGTCAACGTTGACTGTATAAAACAACCAATAGACTATAACACAAAGGTAAATTTTTTTAAATGACTCTCCCTGTATATTATGACATTTCTGGATTCTGCGAAAAATTCTAGACATATTTCATGTACAGTGGGAATCATTGCAATTGGCACACACTATATAAATATCCCTCGTAATGTGTCAAATCTGACACACTAGTAATAGCAAAATGCTGCACTAAAGAGATTTAGGGCCAAATTATGGACCAACTGGTAAGTGTCTGCCTGTTACCTAGCAGGTACTTTCTATTCTCTAGTGCATAGAAAGTACCTGCTAGGTAACAACCAGAGGTTTACCAGTCAGTCCATAATTTGGCCCTTATTGGTTAGAATTTTGACTCAATACGAGGGATTTTAAAGAGTGTGTGCCAATTGCAATGATTCCCACTGTACATACAATGTCATATACCTATCTTCAACAGTTTCGAAAATATTGAGAGTTGAAAACTGACTTTTTTCCATCTTTGACAGACTGTAAAGCCTGAACTGTTAATTTCACAAGAAAACGGATTTTACATTCCTATCTTAGTTTTTCATAAACTATCATTTGACACCAATTATGAATTTAATCCATGATTAAAAATTCCGCCTAAATTATTAATCTTCGGTTAAATTCAAAGTTGGTATCAAATGATAGCTTATGAAAATCTAAGATAGGAATGTAAAATCCGTTTTCCTCTAAAATTAACCGTTCAGGTTTCACAGTCTGTCAAAGATGCAAAAAAGTCAATTTTCAACTGTCAATATTTCCGAAACAGTTGAAGATAGGTATATGATATTGTACATGAAATATGTCTAAAATTTTCCGCAGAACTCAGAAATGTCATAATATACTATACAGCGGTAGTCATTTGAAAAAACATACCTTTGTGTCACTACTAGTTATTGGGCCACCCTGTATACTGGAAAATAATTTAAGAATGTAGTGTTTATCTACAAGTTTTGCATTTAGTTTTATCTTCGATCTCTGTTAGTATAGGAGATATGGACGACCGCGCGCTTAGTAAATCACCCTGTATAAAGGCCGGTATTAGTTAGTTCCTAGTTTTGAGTTTAAGATTGACTGTGATACGATTTGGATAGTGATTATTTTTGCGAGTTGTAAAGAGTTTAGTTGTTGAGTTAATTAGTGAAGATATTAGTGTCAGAGTGTATAGTAACGTGGAATAAATTATTGTTGTGTTAATTGGACTTTGATTTTTGGAATAAATTATTGTTGTGTTATTCGGACTTTGATTTTTGGAATAAATGGACCCAAGATTTGTGTCACGCACCCCAGAGCCGTGACACTATCATTTTTGTTTGTTTTGACTTTGTAGACAAGTAGATATATTGTTCGTCGATTTTTAACTGATACTTTCCGTATGAGGAGCGAGGGGGTGTTCCATATGGCAAAAACAGGTGTGACGTCAGCTTAGCATTGGCGTTCTAATGTAGGGAGCCACCAGCTCACATTCCATCCAATTATCAGATTAAAATCGATGGACAATAGTAGGTATTTTATATTTTTAAATTTGTAACTGGACCATGCGTGTTCGAACATGCCTTTTATTTATGTTCAAGTGTCAATCGGCCATATTCGCAAGAATGTAACCTTGGTTTGTTTTGAATCTCGGTCTCTATTTTCAATTTTAAGACTTTGTCTGCAAACTATGAAAAATTTTTTTTTACAGCATTATTATTAAAAGAGGTTTCACAAATAAGTAACGAATTATTTATATAACAATTATTTATTTCTGATTCTGATGGCTCCCGCTTCTGTGCTTAGGGTAAAAGTGTTGACAAGGAAGAAATCTCGAATACTACAACTACAATGAAACAATGAAATTTTTCAATAAAACATTATAATTGATGAAGTTTGTGTAACAAATAGATAAGTTGAAAAGACATAGGTATTAGAAAATTATTTGGTAGGTAATGATACAACCATCTCACCGAATATTCAGAATTCTCACTACTGGAAAATGGATACATGCATATTTTATAGTACTTAATCTATATAAATTTTAGTGTGCCTAGTGTAGAGATTGATCATTTAGTAAGACATCAACAAACTTTAGGAGTAGACTTCTGAAGGTAATTGCAGGACGAAAAGTTTCCACGGATTCAGGTTCTTCGTCGGAACCCATTGAAAATATAGGCAGCGTTGCCAGATGAAATAAAAAAAATTCGTGAGAATCGATAAAGAAAAATCGTGAGAAATCGTGAGACCTAAAATTGCTTGTAAGAAAAGAATGCACAATGTTCTTCTATAGATTTTTGATAGAGTAGACATGATTTTACCAGTGTTGCCGGACCGAGAATTCTCATTACCCTTTCCAATCTCATAAAATACCCAATTTTACCCGGACACTGGAAAAAAAATCCCCAAATCATTAAGCTAGGTTAGAGCACAGGGCACGTTTTCCAGCTGACGCTTTTGAGCACGCAATCGAGCTTTTGCGCGCGCAAATGCTTCAAGCGCGTGTTCGTGTTCCAGCCGTACTGCGCTTCGTGAATAGAATTGCAGGTTTGAATTCCTTTTTGTGACGTTCCCTTCAGGTAATTTCTTTGAGTGGAATTACATCACTAGATTGAAGTAGGCCTTGCTAATTTTATGCAAACTACTGGTTGAATTTTTATACTTTATTGACTAAATGGTTAACAAAGAATGGCGCCAGCTAATTTATGAGAAAATAATATTTCCCTAAAATTGCGCTGTGCGAGAGAAAAAATAAATGCGATGGGCGCAATGTTCTGCTTTGAGTGTTGCTGGCGACTGGCTCGGTGCTCGGTGACGAAGACCACGAAAGGGCCGGGCGGCACGACCGCGAACTAACACGATTCACTGACAGCTGATTCCAGAATATACGGCTAAAGTCGCGTATACACCATACTTGAAACGGCTGCGGACGCAAACAATAATTATTTCAAACTGAGGTTGCATTTCGGCGCTTAACATCCCGGCGGCCTTGAAAGTACCTACTTTCAAAAATTTACAAAAAAATACCTAATTAGCTGGGCGCAATACAGAAAAGTTTAAAGAAAGTATTGTACAAGTCATTTGTGATAAGAAGTTATGAAATAATATCAAACTTTACAAAAATAAACATAAACTAAAGGTGTCTTTTAATCGTCCAGTGGAAGAACACTAAGTTTATTCACTGCACGTTTGGTTGTACCGTTTTTAGTTTTTAATGTCACTACCCTCACAATACCGTCTGTTCCTGGGTGAACATCAGTAATCCTTCCGAGGGGCCATTGTAGTGGAGAGGTATTATCTTCTTTGAGCACTACTAGTTTGCCAACGAGTTGCTGTGTGGGTCTCTGGAAACGCCACTTGTTCCGCTGCTGTAGATTATGCAAGTAGTCATTGGACCATCTTGACCAGAATATTTGAACCATTTTTTGTATGTGTTTAAAACGAGACAGCAGATTGACCTTAACTTCCTTCAAATCCAGTTGAGGTGGCGAGTTGAGAGCTTCTCCAATTATAAAATGGCCTGGGGTAATTGCTTCTAGGTCGTTAGGATCAGGAGAGAGAGGTACTAATGGCCGTGAATTGAGTATCGATTCAACTTGAGCAAGAAGTGTTGCAAATTCTTCGAAAGTTAGAGGCGTGTTGGATAAAGTGCGTTTTAAATAGTATTTGACAGATTTCACAGCCGCCTCCCAGATTCCTCCGAAAGTAGGAGACCTAGCTGGTATAAAACTCCATTGCATTTGGGAGTCAGTAAAGAAATTTTGAACGGGATCACTATTTAAGATTGAATAGATCCTTTTGAATTCGTTGTTGGCTCCAATAAAGTTGGATCCATTATCGGAGAAGAGATTAGTAGCCATTCCTCGCCTTGACACAAACCTTCTGAAAGCAGCTATAAAAGCTTCAGTTGTAAGGTCGCTGACAGGTTCAATATGAACTGCCTTTGTGGATAGACATATAAATATGCATACATAGCATTTAAGTATTTTTCGGTTTCGGTATTTCCCATCTTTTAATAGAAAAGGACCACAATAATCAAGACCGCAATTAGAAAAAATACGACTAGGAGAGACTCGTTCTGAGGGCAGGTTTCCAATTTGAGGCAGAATGGTGGGTGGATCAGTCTTGAAACAACGCATGCATTTACGAATTACACTTCGAACAGTACCTTTGCCATTTAGCGGCCAGAATCTTTTTCGAATAAAAGACAAGGTAGCTTGCTGTCCTGAATGCAAGTTATATTCATGAAAATGTTTAACGATTAATTTTGTGAATGAATGGGTACTAGGTAAAAGTATAGGGTGTTTGTGGTTAAAGTTAATTTGAGCGTGTTTGAGCCGGCCTCCCACACGTAGAATACCACTGTCATCCACGAAAGGATTTAGACTGGCAAGTTTACTTTGAGATTTAACACGCTTTATTACCTTGAGATCGTGAAGCTCGTCTGAAAAGCACTCAGCTTGTACAATTTTAATCAAATAATTTTCTGTTGCAATACGCTCAGTAGGTGTGATATTAATCGAACTTGGTGACTGTTGTTCCGATTTGGATCTCTGGATAAATCTCAAACAATAAGATACCACACGCACAAGCTTGTTATAGTCGGAAAAACGTTGAAAAATACTGTAATTTATTGCGGTTGTTAATATTATTGTTTTGGGATTAAATTCAATCATTTCTGCTGAACACCTTGCAAAATTCGTTATGTGGCAATCCTCTGGCCAATTAACCTGAGGTTCGGACAAAAACTGGGGACCATGCCACCACATTGATGAATTTTCAAGATCGCCAGGGTCAATTCCCCGGGATATTATGTCAGCTGGGTTATAGTTTGATGCAACATGATACCAATTGTTGATGTCAGTAAGCTGCATAATCTCAGAAGTTCTGTTGGAGACAAATGTTTTCCATGTTCTGGGCTCGGAGCTCAGCCATGACAAAACGATTGTTGAGTTGGTCCAATAGGAAATAGAATTAAAATCAATGGAAATACATGAAATAACCTTATTCATGAGTCTCGATAAAAGTAATGCGCCTAATAGTTCCAATCTTGGCAATGAGAGAGCTTTAAGCGGTGCCACCTTGGATTTTGCGGTTAATAGATTAACGGAAATGGCTCCATTTGGTGTTTCTGATCTGATGTAGATGCATGCACCATAACTATGAATTGAGGAGTCGCAAAACCCATGAATTTGAATATTTGTAGCATTTATTGCTATGACATGTCTAGGAATCTTGAGTACGTGAGCGTTGGAAATTACAGAAGCTAAATTTCTCCATAATTTGAATATGTGAACAGGGACAAGATCATCCCACCCTACTTTTGATATCCATAATTGTTGCAATAAAATTTTACCTTGTACTATTATGGGACCAAGCAAACCTAAGGGATCGAAAATATGGGAAATTGCTGACAGTATTTTTCGTTTGGTTATATTTTTCTCAATAACAATTTTGGAACTATATTCAAAGCAATCGGAAGTAGGATTCCAGTTTACGCCAAGAGTTTTATTTCCGTGAGATTCGTTAACAAGTTGTTTTGTATTGCTTATAGCAGAAGATTTTAAATCATTTAATACGCTAGGATCATTGGAACTGAATTTTCGTAACTCAAATCCAGCACCTTTGAGTATTGAGGATATATTTTTTCGAATTTCGATAAGCTCTGTAGCACATTTCGCCCCGGTTATAAGATCGTCAACATAAAATTCGTCCATAAGTATTTTAGATTCTCTAGGAAATTGGGGTTGAGATTCAATTGCAATTTGTTTTAAGCACCTGGTAGAAAGAAAGGAAGCAGATGATGTACCATAGGTTATTGTGTTTAGTTCATAATGATTAAGTTCTTGTTGTTGATTATCTCGCCATACAATTCTTTGTAGGCTGCGCTCTTCAGGCCTAATTAGGATTTGGCGGTACATTTTAGCTATGTCACCAATTAATACAACGTTATGTTGCCTGAAACGCAATAAAATTGAGAAAAGATCATTTTGTATGGTTGGCCCTACCCTGAGGACATTATTAAGTGAAATGCCAGACGTCGTTTTGGCAGAGCCATCAAATACGACTCTGAGCCTAGTTGTAGTGATATCCTCTTTTTCTACCGAGTGATGAGGGAGGTAATATGTTGGAAATGTCGGAGGTTTTAGAGGGTCTATCTTTGTCATGTGACCTAAAGTTTGGTACTCAGACATAAATTTGGTATATTCTTCCCTAAGTGAAGGGCTTCTGTTTAATTTGCGTTCAACAGAATAAAACCTTTTTATGGCTGTCCCTTCAGAATCGCCAAGTTGAGATACATTATTTTTTAAGGGAAGGCTTACAACAAATCTGCCAGTTTTATCACGAGAGAATGTATTTAAAAAATGAGATTCGCATTCCTCCTCTTCTTTAGTGAGCAAAGGCTTATTTTGCGAGTAATTTTCTTCGATACGCCAAAAGGCTTCAATTTGGTTTTGTATAGAATCAAATGTGCTGAGAAAACAATTATTATTTAAACTTGTGTTGATGATTATGGGTGTACATCCAGAAATCACCCAACCTAATTTGGTTTTGTGGAGAATGGGCGAGTTAGGACCTAGTTTTATTTGTCCAGCACTCAGCAATTCATAAAAAATGCTAGCACCCAACAACATGTCAACTTCAGCAGGTGAATTAAAGTCTGGATCAGCGAGTGAAATATTAGTAGGAATTTTAAAGTTACTTGTACTAATTAATTGCTGGGGTACTAAACCAGTGATTTTGTTTATTACTAAAAATGGCAATTCAAAAGAATAATTACTAAATAATGATTTGGCTTTAATAACCGTACGTTTTGAAATATTTATAAGATTCTGATTTATTCCGTATATAGGCATGTTGATGGAAGTATAGCTTAAATTAAGTTTGTTAAAAAACCGTTGGGTAATGAAATTAGACTGTGAGCCGCTATCAAGCAAAGCTCTGCATTTAACAGTCTTACCCTGTTTATCAAAAACATATATTATTGCCGTAGAAAGAATAGCACATGCATCAGTTTCAATCTGAGTTGTCATATTATGACTGTATAAGTTTTCGTTACTCTTTGTTACACTTGGCAACTGGGCATTGTCCTCACCTTCGCTGCTTACATTAGAGTTTTGTGAAATTGTTTTATTTTGCTGAGATTGCTGAAAATAATTTTGTTTTTTAATTGGAGGTTTCTGTGCACTAGTGGGCAAAGGCAACAACGAGTGGTGTCGTTTTTGACAAGTCCTACAAGACCATTGTGACCTGCACTCAGAATTTGAGTGTCCCCCTCTTAAACAATTGGTACACGGGTTAAGTCGCTTTATTTCAGAAAACCTTTTATTGATAGGCATATCAAGAAATTTTTTACATGATTGAACATAATGAGCTTCGCTGCATAAAGGACATACTATATTAGAGACAACATGAGAATAGTGGCGGCCACGATCACCGGCTTGTTTGTTTAAAACTGTGTTATTAGAATTAGTATTAAGTTTAGTGTTAACGTCGATCGATTCCAAAAGTTGGCAACGTTGGCTTAGAAATTTTGTGTAATCATCAATTTTTGGGGAATTAATTGACCTTGTAAATATTTCCCACTCTTTGCGAGTATTGGGATCGAGTTTAGAATTTAGTAAAAATATGAGCATAGTACTCCAGTCACTAATATTTTCGCCAAGGTTTTCTAATGATCTAAAATGTGTATGAAAATTGTCCAAAAAATTTCGTAATTGAATGAATGATTCTTTTTGTATGCTGGGCAGATCAAATATGGCTTTAACATGGGATTGAATAATAGCCTTTTTATTTTGATAACGATCCGTTAATAAATCCCAAGCTATTATATAGTTATTATCAGTTGCATTTAATGATGAAATAATTTTAGCTGCTTCACCCTTAAGAGCCCCTTGTAAATAAAAAAACCTCTGTACATTAGATAAACTAGTATTTTTATTAATCAAAGATTCAAAAGCCTCCTTGAATTGAGTCCAGTGATCGTAGCTTCCACTAAACTCAGGGAGTTTGATATCGGGTAGTTTCACATTAGGGAAATTAGAACCAATATTAGAGCTATTATTTTGTGTTTGTATATTATTTTGATTTATTGAGACAGGTCGAAATTTTGACTGTAATTGCTTTTTGGCCTGAGTAATCAATGAAAAATACTTATTCTCAAATTCTTGATGAACACTTTCATGTGTATCCACATCTTCAGGTTCCAACATCTCCAGTTCACATTGAATCGTGTCAAAATCATTCAAAAATGTTGAAATAGTGTCAAGTCGAGTAGCAAGCTCAATCATTGAATCCTCATCAACACTATCGCTGTTAATTACTTTAATTAAATAAGTCTCAAATCTACCTAAACTTCTTTTTACCTGACCTCTACGATTCTTTAATACTTTTTTCTTACCTTCTAATTCGGCCATCTTTTAATTTGGATTAATAAATCAAATAAGTAAGCCAAAAAACTTAGTAACAAAACACAAAAGTAAACAATTATTTAAAGTAAAAAACAAATAACATAAAACGCAATTTATCTTATGCCAATTTTCTCAAAATTCAATCTAAATTCTTTATTTTTCTTTTTTATAAAGTGTTATTTATGATTTATTAATGAGTGAATGAAAATATTTGAATGTTTACGGAAAAATCAATGTGGGAAATAAAAAGGAACGGACTGACCTTTATTTCTTTGGCTGTTGTTGTTTGTGAGCTTGTTTTACACTATATCTGACGTCGAAGGACCATGAATAGAATTGCAGGTTTGAATTCCTTTTTGTGACGTTCCCTTCAGGTAATTTCTTTGAGTGGAATTACATCACTAGATTGAAGTAGGCCTTGCTAATTTTATGCAAACTACTGGTTGAATTCAGTTGAATTTTTATACTTTATTGACTAAATGGTTAACAAAGAATGGCGCCAGCTAATTTATGAGAAAATAATATTTCGCTAAAACTGCGCTGTGCGAGAGAAAAAATAAATGCGATGGGCGCAATGTTCTGCTTTGAGTGCTGCTGGCGACTGGCTCGGTGCTCGGTGACGAAGACCACGAAAGGGCCGGGCGGCACGACCGCGAACTAACACGATTCACTGACAGCTGATTCCAGAATATACGGCTAAAGTCGCGTATACACCATACTTGAAACGGCTGCGGACGCAAACAATAATTATTTCAAACTGAGGTTGCATTTCGGCGCTTAACACTTCGAGAGCTGCTAACTTTTGCGTTTCAAACACAGAACATTGTGCTACACCGTGCTTGAAGCCCACAGGAAAACGGCTTTTAAAGTCTGTTTTTTTTTTTAAAGATAATTCCCCAAGTCAAAAATTAGTAACTATGTTGGCAACACAAGCCTTCTCTACATAAAAAATTTGAAGCATTGACAATTTTACATTGTATTGCTAACATAATATCAGTTTGACTTTTATCTTTAAAAAAAAAAACAGATTTTAAAATCATTAATGACATACGCGCATTTTCACCGATGTAATGCTGTCCTTGTCATTTGACAGCAGCAAAACAAGGATAGGTAATTTACTCATCAAGAGAAAGCACAATGTGGCGCAAGTTTTTAAATCCAACAAATTTATGTCAAAAATTAGAATTTTGGCAAGTTTTTAAATTCATCAATTGCTTCTGAGCATTTCTCCTGATGGCTAACCTATCCTTGTTTTGCTGCTGTCATATGACAAGGACAGCAATACATCGGTGAAAATGTGCATGAGACAATGATTTTAAAAACTTGTCCATTGATGGTGCTTGAATATTATATATAAATATTATCTTACAATAAACAATATACGGGTGGGAGTGGGTAACGGCCGTGACGGGTGACGGACCTGACGGTACATAAACGTCAATATCAATGCGCTGATAGGCACTCTAGTGATTTCCAATTTCCATTTGTCAGTGTGAACTGAATGTATTAGTTTTTTTTCTAAAATCATGTGAAATAAAACCAGTTGCCATTCCAATGTGGAAAATATTAGTTGAAATTGTTGAAAAAAAAACAAAAAAAAGAATAGGGCTGTAATTCCGGATTCCCCGGTTTTACCCACATCAATATTTTACCCGAACACTAGTCGAAAATACCCGGTTTTTGGGGAATTACCCAGTCAACGGCAACACTGGATTTTACATCCATAAGATATTGAAATTTTATTATTAAATCTTGTATCCTTGTTTTTTCCGCTTTTTAGCAGGTGTTTCTGAGAGCTGAACCTCGTTTTCATTATCCGCAGGATTGCTTATCCTAAAAAAGCATACGTTCGCCAATTCTCGAGTCGGCAGCAGACGTAAACCAATACAGAACTCACCAGCAAAAATTAGTATATTGTGTATTTAGGTGGAAAAGTGATACATTCTCGGCCGACGGTGTAAGTTGACGGGCGAGGCGTAGCCGAGGCCGGCGACCTGTCAACCGGTCAAAAATGCTGACATTTCTTGTCAATCGCAGAAAAAAAAAAATCAATCCAAAAACTTTGGAACTTGGTTAACATAAACTGAAACTGCATCAGATGAGGATTGTCATCTCCCATCTCCGAATTCTCCCAATTCATCATTGAGGATTTCCAAGAGTTTTTCTATTGCGGCCGTAAGGTTATCACCAGAACCACTTTCTCCGGAAAGTTCTTCCGTAAGTTTTGGCAAAAAATCGCGCATATTAGAATTCACTATCCCGTAATTGTGATTAAACAAATTCGTAGGTATATTAGATTAAACAATACGGATGTGCTACCCTTAGATCATATATATATGTTATTCACATATGGATACAGCAATCCCCTCTGAAATAACATACGTTCCTGTTTTCAACATGAAGACGTGCTTTTTTCCATTTATCTCTTTCATAGCCTCATGAATGATATAAATTTATCTCTCTTTTGTTTCACCGTCTGAGCATGCGCAGTTAGACGTTATAACATACGTCTTTGCTAATTTACTCAATTTTCAACATTGCCAAATTGATTAATATTGTATAAGCTAAGCTTTGATATTTCTTCACATTTCCCCTAATTATAAAATTGTTTGCTAGAAGCAAAATCACATAATAAAAATAGCATTTATTTCAGATTTCAAGCAATTCAAGATTCAAAAGTAAATAAATATCAATTATTTTATTGAAGTATTCTTATTGAAAAAATGATTTGGCAACATTGGCAACCCGCGCTTGATTGTCGATTGTTTTGATTTCTGCGTTCTGCCGGTTTTGCCATTTGCTTTCGATATTCCGTATAGAGTAATATACATTCTTAGTTAATTTTAAAAGCCATTGCAATAGACGAGGCAATAGAGCAAATCTGCCAGTAAAAGCAGAAGCAAAAAAAGCCAAACGTATCTAGAAACACTTGGTAGATATATGTAGGTATATTTTATTCACTTATCAATCACTTGCATAGCATAATTGAAATATGAGAATAGAAATCACTCTGCAGCATTTTTTGAACTGTAAACAATACTATTTTTCCACCAGTTTAAGTTGTCAGTAAATCAATATAATATATTATAAAAATTCTATCAAACTCTCCTTCTCCTTACGGAGAGTAAATGTAAACAAATGAACTTAACCTTATATTTTCTCTGTCACTTTTCCAAATTTGCGGCCAATAAGAGGCCATGCAAGACAAAAGAAAGATAAAGCTCATAGGAGATCTGCGTGTTAAACAAAGAAAGACGATTTAAGTATGTCTTGGATATGTTGTCAACATAATTGTTGGCTTTCGCTGTATCCATATGTGAATAACATATATATATGATCTAAGGTGCTACCAAGTCGTTAACTAGGTAGGTATGCTTAATTGAAAATGATTAGGTTTGTTTTTCTAATAAACAATAATAGAGTCGTTAAATGTAACGCTAAATTACACGCGACGTGTGCAAATGATGTCGATAACAGAAAAAAAAATGCATACTATATTGAACTGAATAAAATATGTACTCTGTATATTAATTATGTTTGTATTATTGGTTTGCATCAAATTGAACTTTATTGCAAAAAGAGTTATGTATGCAACAAGTGTGTAAAGTGAACCTTTTTTCACGAATGTAAATTCTGACAATCACATGAGTGGAAAAAAGTTGCTTTACGCACGTATTCCATACAAATTTACTATCAATATGTGTGAAAAAAATACATTTAGACAAATTCTTTAACTACTAATGGGCATAGAATTGAAACCTTTTAAAAATCATCCCCAATTTTCTTACTCAGTGAGAAAGAAATTATATGGCCACTTCTGACGACGTATTATCAAAATAAGGAATTTTAGCAAGCTTTCGCATTCCATTTTCAGTCATGTTCGAAGCCGTTTTACTTGCGATAAAAAAATTAAATGGAAAATCTGAGATAGAGGATCGATAGTTTCGCATTTCGACTTATCAGTGGACTTTTCAAAATAAATATAAAAAAATTATCCTCAATTCGACAGACTGCTTTAGAACCATCCCCATTTTGCTTGACAAGGGTATTATGCCCGAAACGACCCATCGGACCGGGCCCAAATTTGGGCTCAATAAAGCCCTGCCTCATCTACTATGTATGTGTAAAAAATTAATTGTCTAGCATGAAAATTAAAAAAGTTAGGAATTTTTTACGAATATCTCTTTTTTTGGGAGAAAAAAATCATTTCTCGAAGACTAAAAGACCTACAGTGTTGTATGATGGCTCATTTTAAAGCTTGTTCAATGCTCTAAAACTATTACCATAGTAGCAAAACCATCCGATCCTTAGTTTTCGAAATACAGTGAAATGAACAAAAAAAAAAACCTGTTTTTGCACTAAATATTGTTTTTCTCCAAACGTCAGAAAAACGTCACTTTGTTTACCTTTGTCAAGATGTCAGAAATTTGATTTCTATGCTGCTAGGCAAATCTAGCGGGTTTACACCACTGATCTAAAAAATAAATGGATAAACAATTCATACGGCTTGATTAGCAAAATTTGTGCGAAAATTTGGGGTCAATATTCTACGAACAGTTGTGCAACGGAACAGCCTAACGCCTGCGCAGTGTCTTATCTTTCGATCAACTGTTCTAAATTTTGAATTTCCTTTATTTTCATTGGCCAGATTTTGTGCACGCACAATACATGTATCTACTGCGCACGCTCACAGCTGTCCCAGTCAATTGTTTTTGTCTAGATTTTGACCTCGTAAATTAGCAGCATTAGAAGCGTTCTTTGTTTATCCATTTATTTTTGAGATCAATGGTTTACACCTGTCGAGGTGGTTGAAATTTAATTTCTATGCTGCTTGGCACCCCCAGCGGCAGCAAAAGTACTTTTGGTGCCGCTCGTACTTTTACTGCCGCTCAGACATTCACTTGCCTCCGAGCTTACCCCATTCGTTTGGAGAAAAAATAGCGTGTAGCATACGGAGTAGAAGCACTTTTTTGTGCTTCAGCAGTATTGCAAGCCTCACTACGTTCGGCTCGCAAACCTACCGCTTCAGCACAAAAAAGTAAAGCTTCTACTCCTAATACAACAATATACTGTCACGATATCATCCGCCAGGCTGTCAAGAATCGATAGTGAAAATACTAGAATCTAGCGAATTATTCTACTTTAATATGGAAAATTAGATTATCGTGTGTATTCTAGATTTTACAGGAATAGATTTAGGGATATATAAGAAGGCCGGCATTGATTTGTAAGTTTAGTTTCAGTTCGACTGTGATACGATTTTAATAGTAATTGTAAAGAGTTTAATTGTTGAGTTTGTTAATAAAGTAATTAGTGTGAGAGTGTTTTGTTAAGTGGAATAAATTATTGCTGTGTTAATTGGACTTTGATTTTTGGAATAAACGAAACGAACAACGAACCCAAGATTTTTGTCAGCAGGCAACCCAAAGCCGCGACACTGGTGTCACAAGTGGGATATAAAGGACTGCAGAGTGAAATCCAATTACGGAAGTGCGGGGACACTAGTGTAGTATAAAAACTGAACACGAAGTGAACACTGGGACAGTTAGTGCAGTGCAAACAATGACAATCACGCCAACCTAGAACAAAAGATTACGGAAGTAAAAGCCGAAGTTAAAGACGATGTTCAAGAAGTTAAAGACGATGTTCGAGAAGTTAAAACCGACGTTCAGGAAGTAAAAGCTGTAGTCAAAGCCGATGTTCAAGAAGTTAAAGACAATGTTCAAGAAGTTAAAGACGATGTTCAGCAATTAAGACAAGAAGTGGAGGACCAAGTACAAGCACTCGAAGATAAGGTGCGTAAATTAGAAATACGGTCCATCAATCCAGTTAGTGTTGGAGCATTCTCCAGTATGAAGATAAAACCACCAACTTTTGACGGTTCTACATCCTGGACCATGTATATTCGACAATTTGAAGCTGCTGCAAACACCAATGGATGAAACGACCAAGAAAAAGCTACAGCACTAATAGTGGCGCTACGAGGACCTGCCTTAGACCTTCTTCAGTCCATTCCTTCAGTCTACCAACAGAATTACCAGCATCTAAGTCAAACTTTAGAACTGCGCTTCGGAGACCATTACAGACAAGAAGTATTCAGAACTCAAGTCAAATCAAGAGTTCAAAAACCCGGCGAGAGTCTACAAGAATTCGAATCGGAAGTTAAAAGGCTAGTGAGTTTGGCGTTTCCTGCAGCTGGGGAAGACATGCAGGAATGGATGGCAGTATCTGCGTTTATTGATGGTCTCAGAGATTCGAAGATCCAGGAAAACCTAAGAATGTCCAAGTTCAGACAAAGTAGCGAAGCCCTTGTCCGAGCATTAGAACTGGAAGCAATCTTTGGTGCCTCACGACCCAGAATACGAGCAGTGTCCATTGAGGACCCAAAGGAAAAGCAATCATCAAAAGAGGATGGCAGTTTCGAGAACCTTATGAGTAATTTCATGGAGAGAATGGAGAAACTGTTACTGGAAGATAGAAAAATGAGAAACGATTCCAGACAAACACCAACCCCGAGAAACCGAATAGAATGTTATCGCTGCCATAAGATTGGACACATTCAACGAGATTGTAGAGTAAGAATGCCCTCTCCATCAAGGGATCGTTTCCAACGCTTTTCGGGATCAAGAGACGCCAGCCCTAATAACAGACAGGGAAACGAGAACTAACCAGTATGGAGGGGCGAATGCTGGTTAGTAATGACGAAGCCCCCAGGGTTGTGTACATAAAATCATTGGGCAGTCATTATAGAGGATTAAAATTCGAAGGACAAATTAATGGAGAATTGAAAACCATTACTTTTGATACGGGTGCTGAAGTTTCCATAATTAGGAGAACATTAGTCAAGTCTCGGGCAATCCAACCGCTCACTAGAAACCTGTCACTACGAACAGTCACCGGCGAATCTGCACCAGTTCAAGGAGAAGCTATGGTTGAGCTCACTTTTGGATCTACCACCTTCAGGCACAGAACATTAGTCGCCGATATAGAAGATGATTTTATTTTGGGAATGGATTTGATCGGCCAACATGGGTTCTCCTTTGATCCTTCCATGAAAATCCTTAAATTTGGTAATGAAGAAATTGTCCTAACAACACAAGAAGAATCCGATGCCGTTAAGATCTTGGCCACAACCCCAGTGAGGATTCCTGGAAGTACTGAGAAGATCATTTGCGGAAGATTAGAAACAAACCCTGGGTGCTGCGTTGGGCTAACACGTAATTTCATTGGAGATAAACCAGAAAGATTTCTTGTTGGAAAGACTCTAGTAAGGACAAATGGAGACATTATGATAAGAATTGCCAATGTTTCTTCCGAAACAGTAAGAATAAAAGAAGGAGACATTATTGGAGCTCTCGAACCAGTGAAGCAAATATCGAACTGTGAACTACCAGATAAGCGACATTTTGTGAAATCCAAATTGGATACAGACACCTTGATGCAGACTTTGGCGAAATCATGGAAACATCTCGATCCAGATAGACTTCAAGAAGCCACAGATTTCATTCTGAAAGAAGCAGACGTATTTGTGATGGACAATCAAACCGGACGAACCAGCTTAATTCAACACAAAATTGATACTGGATTGGCACACCCAATTAGACAACCACCACGACGTATGCCAGTAGCTAAGCAACAGGAAGTGGAAAACCAAATTGATAAAATGCTTCAAGAGGGAGTCATTGAAGAGTCAAATAGTCCATGGTCCGCGCCAGTAGTACTGGTTACGAAGAAAGATGGGAGTCTTAGATTTTGTGTGGACTACCGAAAGCTTAATGACGTCACCAAGAAGGACAGCTTCCCTCTCCCAAGAATAGACGATACATTAACAACTCTATCGGGCTCCAAATGGTTTTCCACCTTGGATCTCAAAAGTGGATACTGGCAAGTGGCAATACATGACGATGACAAAGAGAAAATTGCCTTCAGTACCGGAAGCGGGCTATACCAGTTTAATGTAATGCCTTTCGGATTGTGTAATGCTCCAGCTACGTTTGAGCGACTGATGCATTTTGTTTTGCGAGGCCTTACATGGAGAACTTGCCTGGTATATTTGGATGATGTCATGATTATGGGAAATTCGTTCCAAGAACATCTCAATAACCTGAAAGAAGTTTTTGACCGCTTCCGAAATGCCAACTTGAAACTCAATCCAAATAAGTGTTTCCTATTTCAAAAGAAAGTGGAATTCTTAGGTCACGTGGTATCTGAAGAGGGCATACAAGTTATGGAAGGAAAAATAGATGTTGTCAGGGACTGGCCAAAACCACGTGACAAACATGAACTAAGGAGTTTTCTAGGATTATGTTCTTATTATCGAAGATTTGTGGAAGGATTCGCCAATATAGCTGCTCCACTTCATCGATTAACAGAAGAAAAATCAACATTTAATTGGACCCAAGAATGCGATTCCGCATTTAGAAAATTGAAAGGAGCATTATGTACGAGCCCAGTGTTGTCCTATCCTGATCACAAAGGCATGTTGATTTTGGACACAGATGCAAGTAACACCAGTGTTGGAGCTGTCCTTTCACAAATCCAAAATTCACAAGAACATGTCGTGGAGTACTACAGCAGAACATTATCAAAGCCGGAACGAAATTATTGTGTCACCAGAAGAGAGTTGCTTGCCATAGTAAAAGCAGTCGACCATTTTCATAAGTATCTCTATGGACGCAAGTTTCTAATTCGAACAGATCACGCAGCTCTAAAATGGCTTTTAGAAATGAAAACTCCTGAAGCTTGCTAGATGGATTGAGAAATTGCAGCAATACGATTTCCAAATTAAACATCGACCTGGAAACCTGCATAAAAATGCTGACGCTCTGTCTAGACGGCCATGTAAAGAAGATTGCAAACATTGTCAAAAAATCGATATACATGAGAAAAACACTAGTCCAGCTGTAAGAAGAACGGGCCTGATCGTCGATGACAAATGGACTACCAAGCAAATGAGAGAAGATCAGGAGGCAGACCAAGACATCGGGCAAATTCTGCATCTTAAAGAAAATGATGAGTGTAGGCCAGAATGGGGGGAAGTGTCAAACAAAAGCTTGATTTACAAGGCGTTGTGGGCCCAGTGGAACTCTCTGGCCGTAGAAAATGGTTTGCTCAAAAGAGTTTGGGAAAGTGCCGATGGGAAATCCACTAAGAGCCAACTGGTTATCCCAAAAGACCGAGTGGAAGATGTATTAAAAGAAATACATGACGGAACCTCAGGGGCACATTTCGGAGTTAACAAGACTTTGGACAAAATTCGGGAACGTTTTTACTGGGTTCACTACCATGAAGACGTTAAAATCTGGTGCCGAAAATGCGACATCTGGGCTACCAGTAAAGGCCCTAAACTAAGATCTCGGGGGCCCATGAAACAGTACAACGTCGGTCTCCCATTAAAAAGAATAGCGATAGATGTTGCTGGACCGTTCCCAGAGTCAGAGCGTGGTAACAAATACATCTTAGTTATCATGGATTACTTCAGTAAATGGCCAGAAGTTTTTGCTATTCCCAATCAATAAGCCATCACTGTTGCCCAGGTGCTAGTGGACGAAGTTTTTAGTCGTCATGGTGTGCCACTAGAGTTACATTCAGACCAGGGACGAAACTTCGAATCTGCCGTCTTTAAGAAAGTTTGTGAGATCATGGGCATTCATAAGACAAGGACAACACCTTTACACCCAATCTGATGGCATGGTGGAACGATTCAATAAGACCATAGAGGAACACCTGACAAAAGTGGTCGCAAAGAACCAACGAGATTGGGACAAGCATTTGCCTCTATTTTTAATGGCTTACAGAGCGGCTGTTCACGATTCAACAGGTGAAAGTCCGGCTAGAATTGTTTTTGGAAGGGAACTCAGGTTACCTTGCGATCTGATGTTTGGAGTACCCGAAGAAGAACGAAGAGAAATCCGAGATTATGCCGACGAAGTAAGGGCACGACTTCTGGGTATCCATGATTTTGCTCGGGAGCATATTTAACTAGCCAGTGACCGAATGAAGACCAGATACGACTTGAAAGCCAATTCGGTCGGATTTCAAGAAGGTGATTTAGTGTGGTTGTATAACCCAGCAAGGAAGAAAGGAGTGTCGCCGAAATTGTCGTCAGCATGGGAAGGACCCTATAGAATAATCAAGATGATCAATGATTTGGTTTAGCGAGTCCAGCGCAACACCAGGAGTAAGATGAAAGTTGTACATCTGGACAGATTGGCGAAATATCATGGACGTGAAGTTGATCGGGACGATCAACCTTAAGAGGAGGGCAGTGTCACGATATCATCCGCCAGGCTGTCAAGAATCGATAGTGAAAATACTAGAATCTAGCGAATTATTCTACTTTAATATGGAAAATTAGATTATCGTGTGTATTTTAGATTTTACAGGAATAGATTTAGGGATATATAAGAAGGCCGGCATTGATTTGTAAGTTTAATTTCAGTTCGACTGTGATACGATTTTAATAGTGATTGTAAAGAGTTTAATTGTTGAGTTAGTAAAGTAATTAGTGTCAGAGTGTTTTGTTAAGTGGAATAAATTATTGCTGTATTAATTGGACTTTGATTTTTGGAATAAACGAAACGAACAACGAACCCAAGATTTTTGTCAGCAGCAGGCAACCCAAAGCCGCGACAATACTATTAAAAATCCCCTAAAAGTAATTAGATGTTGAATTTTTGATTTTTGGCATCTATAAATGATCCTTAACAATATCGCATCGATAGTTTGCTGTTAAATTTTTTGTTAAAATATGGCTGTTATTTCGCTAAGTGCCTTGGCCTGATAGGTAACTAAATCTTGTTGAATAAAACTTCAATTTTCAAAAAAGGAAGAATAATGATAATAGAACTAAAATACAATATGCCACCGACTCGTTGAGCCCCTACTGATGAGTGACTTTTTAACATTGACAAAACAGGCATTATCACCCCTAAACAAGTTTATTCAGTTATAGTTACATATGGAATTATACAACAGTGAGTCTGGGAAATTTTGTTAAATTTGCTAAATAAACTACTCACTCAACAATTGGTTCCAAGCATAAATTTCACCAGCTTCTGAGACGCGACAACTTTTTAATAAATTAACGGAAAAATAATATTATATGCCGTTTTCACTATTTTTGAAAGCGATTCCTTGTTAATCATCTGCCTCACACACAAAAATATAGAATTTGAGTGTTTTTTTTTTATACAGGGTGATATAGGAAGTGCGGTAAAGAAACAAAACTTTTGTTGCCACCCGATTTCTATAATTATTTAACTTTTCTTTCTAGGCATATCTGAATGATTATTATATTTATCCGCAGAAACGTTTTTGGATTTTTTCTAACATCTTTTTTTGTTTATAAAGTAATGCAAATTTAGTGTTATAATGACACACAGAGCTTCAAACCCATCGTGAATTAGTTTAAACAGTAAATTTTAGGATCCGCTAGTTTAATTTTACTTGCTATGATCACAATTAAAACTAACTGACGTAAAAATGCTTTATACAAAACACACAGGATGTGCGAGGATACTTTAAACTTGAAATTTGAAATTTCATGTTTTGTATAATTTTGCCATTTACTACAGAAAAGAAAGTGTCAAGAACGGAAAATAAATTTTGACTTACTTTGCAGGCTTTATATCACTTCTGCAATGTAGTTCCAAAAAACAATTTCGAGGTTTTTTTTGTCATCCATTTTTTCAGAAAGTTACGTCATAATTTTTAAACCTATAAAACACTAATTGTTTCCTCATTTTCTAGGTATTTGCTGCCATCAATATGTCCTAAAAGAATAATTATTTTCACTTGCTAACATTTTGGATGAATCTTTACTTGTATACAGGGTGTCCCCAAATCAATCACCCAATGAATGTGTAGTCTCTTTTGAATTTCGCAATTTATAAAAGGTAGGTATTTAATTTGTTTATCTTGTAAAACCGATCATAAAGTAAGTGGCATCATCTAAAAAGCATATGATTTGGGGACACCCTGTACACAAGTAAAAATTCTTCCAAAATGTTAGCAAGTAAAAATAATTATTCTTTTAGGATCTATTGATGGCAGCAAATATCACGGAATTGAGGAAACAATAATTATTGTTTTATAGGCTTACAAATAATGACAAAACTTTCTGAAAAATGGATAACAAAAAAAACCTGGATTTTTTTTTTTTCGAATTACATTGCAGAAGTGATATAAAGCCTTCAAAGTAAGTCAAAATTTATTTTCCATCCTTGATATTTTCTTTTCTGTGGTAAATGGTAAAATTATGCAAAACTTGAAATTTCAAGTTTAAAGTATCCTCGCACATCCTGTGTGTTTTGTATAAAGCTTTATTACGTCAGTTAGTTTTAATTGTGTGCAAAAAAAATTTAAACTAGCGGATCCTTATAAACAAAAAAAAATATAGGGAAAAATCCAAAAATTTTTCGAGGAATGAACATAAGAATCATTCGGGTATGCCTAGAAAAAATTAAAAAAAATAATTGTAGGAATGGGGTGGCAACAAAAATTTTGTATTTTTACCTCACTTCCTATATCACTCTCTATAAAAAAAAAACACACTAAAATACTATTTTTTTTTGTATGAAGCAGATTATTATATAACAAGGAGTCGGTTTCAAAAATGCTGAAAACGGCATATTTTTCCGTCAATTTATTAAAAAGTTGTCGCATCTCAAAAATTGGTGAAATTTATGCTTGGAACTTCTCTGTATAATTCTGAATTATTTTTTCTTCAAAATAATAAATCATATTAGGTGTTCTATCGATTTTTATTCTAATGATTGTCCGCCTAATTTAAATATATTTGCTGACATCCCTGTTTTATTACACACATGCAAATCTGATAAGTAGGTATAAAAGTTAGCATATCACTGAAATCTTTTAGCAGTTTAATTTAGAAGCTTTCATAGAGCAATATTATAAATTAGGAAATAAATATTGACCCACCACCAACTTACCTCAGATTTTATTTTGCATAAAAATACAAAAAGAAAAAATAAAACAAAATTTTTCATCAACATTATTCTAACTTAAAATTATTAGATATCACTTTGCAGTTTGAAACCACTTTGCATAATGTGACAATATTTCGAACTGGTGTTAGAAATTTTAAGTTAATTTGGCGATATCTCAATTTTTACTAACCAGGGATAATTGCAAAGTTATGAAAAAGCTGGCTATATTATACTACCTACCTGCGCCATTTTCAAATATTCACTTGGATATTTTTGAGTTTCATAAATTATAATAGGCTCCTTGCATCAAATTTTTTTATTGCTGATTTGATAGTCCATGAAAAATAAGTCAACGCGTGTTTTTTCTTTTTCTTCTTAGTCAAAAATTGACGGAGATATGAAATCTGCCTATGACGTCAGTTATCTAATAAATTAGTGACGTTGCACATGCTCAGTATATCTATATATACAAAACTTAATATTTGAATAACTTCCGGAATAATCATATTTGGGCGAAATAAAAAAAAAGTAACGATTTTTTTCGATTTCCTACAGTTTGCAATAAACAATAATCAATTTAATTTTCCATGCAAGTACCCTATTGTTATTCATTCGATACAATATCGTGAACACAAAGCTCATCTTGTTCCGAAAGTTCTATTTTGCACAAATAAATGTCTTCAATATTTGGAAATTTTTGTAAAGTATTGTAATACGTGTCTGTGGTAGGAAATACTTAATACAATTTAAAAGGTTTAGGATAATTAATTGGTTTAAATATAGTAAATATAATTAGTTCTTTTCGAATTATCACATGAGAGGACATGGTATTTAATTACGTTGTCGAACGGTATTTGTTGACTCGTGGGTATGTTTTTCAAGATTAAGTTTAATTCATTATGCTGCAGTATTGTATAATGCATTATTTTTGTGTGTGTGGAAAACTGATTGCATTTTGTGTGGTTAATTAACTCGCGTATTTTACTAATGTGCATATTGATATTTTCTAGAATTAGATTCATCCAATGACCTATTATCACAGATAGACATAGTATTCCATTCATAAAATACTATTTGTTGTGTTGACAACATGTTTATAGGCCAGGGGGGATTTGGGGTGCGGGCGATCCATGGTGGGGGTAAGTCGCCCGATCTAAGTCCGGCCTCAACAGCTGTTCCCTGCCATGGACCAGACGCAATTGGTCCCGCCCCAAAACCAAAACAATGATATTCGAAGAGTATTTCCAGACTAAAACGAACATATCTTATGTGATTATGCAATCGGGATATAAAGTCTGTTTTTTTTTAAAAGATAAAAGTCAAAATGACATTATGTTTGCGATACAATGTAAAATTGTCAAGCTTTCAAATTTTGTATGTAGAAAAGGCTTGTGTTGCCAACATAGTTACTAAATTTATGACTTTGGGAATTATCTTTAAAAAAAAACAGACTTTATGAACATATCCATGATAGATTGGACTTTAGGATGTTTGATAGTGATGTGCAACTTGGATACTTAGAAGTATCGGTATCGAATGGATACTTGAGTCAAATGTATCAGATACTTTGTATCGGATACTTTGGATCCTAAACAGTTGGGATTGTTGAGAATTGAAATTGGGAATTACGCATAACTAGCGGGGAATCCCAGAGACAATACCTATAGTCACAAAGTCTATGTAAATGTAGCATTGCTCACAGATTTTGAACGAATTACATATCTGCACGGTGCACGATTACAGATTTCTGTAAATTTTGAAGGATTTTATAATTTTACCGCTAGGCGGGCGATCGGTTTCATGCGCATTCACTCTGGGGATATTGGAGCGTGAGAAAAAAAAGTATTGTCGCGGCTTTGGCTCGCCGGACAGAAATCTTGGGTTCGTTGTTCGTTTCGCTTATTCCAAAAATCAAAGTCCAATTAACACAGCAATAATTTATTCCACTTAACAAAACACTCTGACACTAATTACTTTATTAACAAACTCAACAATTAAACTCTTTACAATCACTATTTAAATCGTATCACACTCGAACTGAAACTAACTTTTTTTTTTACGGAACTTACAAATCAATGCCGGCCTTCTTATATATCCCTAAATCTATTCCTGTAAAATCTAGGATACACCCGATAATCTAATTTTCCAGATTAAAGTAGAATAATTCGCTAGATTCTAGTATTTCCGCCATCGATTCTTGACAGCCTGGCGGACGCCGTTTTTCTGGATTTCGTAGCAGTATTTAGAGTATCTAAGCATTTAGAAATAAAGTATCGGATACTTCAAATTCAGCAAAGTATCCGATCTTTTTAATCGGATAGATACTTTTTGCACATCACTAATGTTTGAAAAGGTGTAGGAATCTTTTGTCAAGCAGATGACAAATAACCACATAACTATTGTCAGTTTTGATTTGATCCATAGAAAAGTGATTTATATTCTTGACTAGCTAATGACCCGCTGCGTTGCCAGCGTGAAAATACATTTTGAAATAATACACTTTTTTACAAATTTTGCTGGTGATTTTCTATTTAAATATTTTTTTGTTATCCGATACCAGAGTCGCTTGCCAGTGAGTTCAGTGACGCATTTTAAGCACTCCAGAGCTGTTCTAGAGCTCTCCGGGCTGTTTAAATAATTTTTTTTTACAATTTAATTAATAATTAATTCAAAATCAATTTCTTTTTCCGAGATGCGTAACCTATCCACAAACCTTCCTTGGGATGGCCATAACAATCTACCAAAGTTTCATTGTAATCGGATTAATGGTGTGGGAGCGCATACCCGGATACCCCGTAAACGATTTTTATATATATAGATATAGAACGCTCACTTCTGTTGTAGTCGCCCAGTCACATTTCCGACGGTGCTGCCATAGCGGTGTAGTCATTGAACTAATATTTGGCGGGCCGTTTGAATCTCGGTTTCAAATGACTCGTTTGACATTTCAATTATTTCAAAATAAAACAGTGCTTCATAAACTAAATTTTATACATTTTATTTTCATATATTTGTGCAAATCACTTAATGAATAAACTACTAGTCTATAATCTAGATGATTTGGCGTATCTGACTTATAAGCTAACTGAAAAACTTTCCAATTTGCTTTTTGAAAATGTCAATTTTTCTATTTGAATGACTGTTATATTTGATCAAGTAATTTATAATTCCCTCGAGCATGTATTATGGAGCATCATACAGTGGCACTAGGTTGTTTATCTCCAACAAAACCAAAATTTCTGTTTCTGTGTTGTTTTTGATGTAGATTTCCCTGGTCTGTGGCTGCAATTCGCTTTTAACTAATTATTTTTTGCCGCCTGGTCACACATTGTGGCAGCAACTCTTAAACCGGCTGCTTGTGATGCACTTATTAATTCTTTCACAGTCTTGGAATTCAAAACAATCAATGACATTCACTCAACCATAGAAAAGTGATTTATAAATTCTTGAATAGAACATTCACTGGATTCATCCCCTCCACTTTTTGTTTTAATTCGTGACTACACCGCTGTGCGCCCATATCGCCGTTTCTCAAGGTTCCCCTCGTTTTTATTCTAATCTCTGACTTCACCGATAAGTTAGCTATCTTTGTTTAGTGAATAGAAAATGACAATGACCGACATAGCATCGTGTATATAAAAACCAGTCATAAAACGCAGGTTTTCATTTAACATCATATTGCAAATGTCATCTTGTCATCTGAATTAATTTGTTGAGTGCATCGTCGTTGATTGTTTTAAATTCCAAGACTGTGAAAGAAGTGATAAGTGCATCATCATAAGCAGCCGGTTTAAGAGTTGTTGCCACAGTGTGTGACCAGGCGGCAAAAAATAAATCGGCCAAAAGCGAATTGCAGCCACAGCCGGGGAAATCTACATCAAAAACAACAGAGAAACAGAAATTTTGGTTTTGTTGGAGATAAACAACCTAGCAATCGTGTCACTGTATGATCAGAGATAAATACTATATAAACTGTCGAGAATGGAATCTCAGTGTAAATTTTGTTGTCAACAAAATTGAGTCAAGCCAGCGCCATCTACCACATCAGAAAATCACTATTTACTGGTTTTGCATCGATGCTACAGATACCTACTTTACATAGGACTTTTTATGATAGATGGCGCCAGTTCGCATTACTGTCGGTCTGTTCAAATTCGTTTATTCTAGACTTTGGGGCATTAATGTTTGCTTAAATTAATTGATAATTTGTTAATTAGATCAAAAGACAGTTTCTTTATCGATGGTTAAGGGATCCTTAACATATTTATTCAAAGTTCTGATTGATGTTTAATTGAACCTGTCATTTATCTAATCAACAAAGATAAAAATAGATCTTCCAATCTATAAAGTTTGAAGTTCTTCTTGAAACACACAAAACAACTTTGAAATCACTTAAGAACACTTGACAACACAAAGAAAGATGAAATGCAAGACCGGCGAACAAAAAACATTATGAATTATTAGTTATGATCAAATGAATATTTTGGCATATTGTCATATGTTGACATGTCAGTTATCGACATCGGACGTGTTCTTGATGTGCTGGTATTTTCCAATTTTGACAATTCTGTGGTTGTTAGCGACATCTAGAAAAACGGAAAAGAGTTATTATGTGGTTTATAACTGGCAATGAGAGATCGCAGGGCCTGCTGTATGATGCTCCATACATGCTCGAGGGAATTATAAATAACTTGATCAAATATGACAGGCTTTCAGCTGGAAAAATAGACATTTTCAAAAAGCAGATTGGAAAGTGTTTCAGTCAGCCCATGAGTCAGATACGCCAGATCATCTATGAATAGATTATTGACTATTTTATTCATTAAGTGATTCTCACATAAATATATGAAAATAAAATGTATAAAATTTTAGTTTATGAAGTTTTGATGCACTGCCTTATTTTGAAATAATTGAAATGTCAAACCAGTCATTTAAAACCAAGATTCAAACGGCCCGCCAAATATTAGTTCAATGACTACACCGCTATGGCAGCACCGTCGGAAATGTCACTTGGCGACTACAACACAAGTGAGCGTTCTATATCAAGAATGTAAATAACTTTTTTATGCACTCAACACTCAACAAATTAATTCAGATGACATATGCATTATATTATGATGTCAAATGAACCTGCGTTTTTATGACTGGTTTTTATATTCACCATTCTATGTCGGTCATTGTCATTTCCTAGCCAGTAAACAAAGATAGCTAACTCATCGGTGAAGTCACAGATTAGAATAAAAACGAGGGGGGCGTTGAGAAACAGCGATACGGACTCGGCACTTCTAATGTAAATTTACATTGAAAGTGCCGAGCGACTAAAAAGCGATGAGCTTTTTCGAGGACGAGAATACGGGGTCACAGATACCGGTACTGATCCTCAAAATTTCAATTAGATTTGACGCGTTCCGAAGTTATCACTTGGGAAAAACGGAATAGTTTTAAAAAAAAGTTGAGATTGCAGTAAATTTTTTTGTGAAAACATAAAAGAAGAAATTTCTTTGAAGCTTTCGACAGTTGTGAAAATTATGGCTTTTTAAAAATTAGGTTTAACTATTTTTAAATTTTGAAATGTAGAAATATATGCAACTTGAGTTCTGTATTTCTCTATTTTTGTTCAATTTATCAGGATATATCAAGAATCTACTCATACCTACTGTATTGTCACAACTACCCGCTTTACAGGGGTGACATGGGGGGTTTGTAGCTTTGGGGGTAGATGGAGAGAAACTCGCTCGGGTTATATAAAAATATATGCTATATATTTTCCCAAATATAACCTTACATGTATGCTAATCCTATAAGGTACATGACCCTTCGTACACTGGGGTCCTTATAGGGGGCCACACGTCAATTCTGCTTGGGGAACTGTAGATAAGTTTATCGTCACCCTTATGCCTTGTCCAGAGGGGCGTTCCCAACGAGAGGTAATTGCACTGGACAACGATAAGGCTGAAGATACCCAGAGGGGCGTTCCCAACGAGAGGTACTTGCACTGGGGAGACTTAATTCCAGAGGGGCTTTTCCAACGAGAGGTACTTGCACTGGTTTAAGTCTGCCTTTGCTGCGGCTTGCAGCGCAATTTATATTAATTTATTGCTGAATTGCAATAAAGATTCGATCGAATCGGCAATTAAATTAATAAGGTTGAATACCGGGTCCTCCTTTCCCAAGCAGCTAGTTGACATATGCCCCCCCTCCATGAAGCATTGGACCCCAATGCTTGGAAGAGACATTTACAACAAATTATATACAAATACCATAATAGTGTCAAAAAAATACAATAATATCCTTATCCTAAAAATATCCCTTCTTTACAATAATAGCCTAATTATAAAATATCCCTGATGCTTAACAATTATATAATCCAAATATCGCGTAGGTATAGAGAAAAAAAAATTAAAAATCAAAATTAACCAAAGTTTTTTTTATGGTGGGATGGGTGAGGGTGCATTATTATTCAGGTTACTACAAAAAAATTATCTTACAACTAACAAATTTCATCAACTTCACCGTTTCAGCCATGGGTTTTTCCTCGGGTTTTTCTCTTTTGGTCCGGTCCTGTTTTCTGTGTTGTGGGTCTGTTCTGGTTCCAAATACTTCTTGGTAGGTCAGCTAGATCGTGGGGTGATATCGATCCCACGGTCTAAGTGTCGCTTCCTGGTTTGTTATGCTTCTTTCTTGTTCATTGTGCTGTATTCTGTCTTTCAAGTGGATTGGTTCTGGCTCCAAGTACTTCCTGATGATTTGGTCATCTGGGTCGTGGGTTTGCGCGGTCCCACGGCCCAAGTAATCCTTGCTCATCTCTTTTGTGAGTGTGGTGGAAATGGTACTGTGGTCTGTCTACTTTTGGTCCATATCCATTTGTTTCTTCTGGTTTGAAGTTCCTATCCTCTGCTCAGTCCAGAGCTAGGTCCTTCTATTACAATGCGTTCCCTCGAATTTGTTTAGTGGTTCGTGCCTGGCCAATCGTTGTGTATATACATGCAAAAAAAAAAATAAATGTTTAATATACAAAAAAAACAAACTTATTCCTATAATTAGTTTAATTATGACCCACATTCGGGCCACCAAATTTCATCATTTGGTTATCTGTTGATCATGGCTCCAACAGGTAAGTTTAGTCCAACTTGTTTTTTGTATACTCATATGCCTTCTTTTTGCAGCTCGTACTTTTCTAAAATCCCTTCGGCGGCTTCTTCCGTCGATAAAGAATGTTTCTGATTCTTCTTCTTTCCTGGTAATTCATATTCTCTATCTTCCCCTAGAATTATGAGGTCATCCACTAGTTTCCTCTTATATTGAGTTTTCATTTCTCTCCATCCCTCCTTGTTTACTCTATTTAATCTCTTACTCTATTTTTTCATCCTATCTCTACTTCCTATTTCCCTACTTCATAATTTTGCTTATGTTTTATCTGTATAATCAGTCTTCTTCTTCCTCGTTTTCTGCTTCACTGATTCCAATTTCTTCTTCAATTTTTTCTTCGTCTCCTTCATCCTCATCAACTTCAGATTCTGCGTTTTCAGCTATATCTGTCTCATCTGCCCTTTCTTCAATAGGCGCAGCTTCTGTCCATGGATCGTAGTAGGGTAACATCCTACTCACGTGGACCGTATCCTTTTTTCTGCTTCCAATCTTTTGTACCTCGTAATTCACTTCTCCCATTTTTCTAATTACTTTGTATGGTCCAAACCATCTTAAGAGTAACTTTTCACTTCTTCCAACCTTTCTGATTGGGATAAACACTTTAACTTTGTCTCCAGCTTCAAAGTCCAATTCTCTATGTCTTTCATCAAAACGCCCTTGTCTTTTCTGTATATTTTCAACTGCTATGGCTCTTATTAAGAGTGCCTTTTCTCTAATTTGCAGAGCGTCCGTTTCGTTGTCAGCGTCCAACAATGCAGCTTCTGCGTTCTTTGGCCTCAAATTATATTTGGTTTTGTCTGGCATCTATTCTTGCCACAATGGCGACGGTACCAACTATGTGTCACAGTTTTTAAATCTACGAGTTTTCACATCTACGTGTATCTTCTCCACCTTCGCCACGCTGTCGTGAATTTCTCTTGTCGACGTACCGCCTGGTGACGTGTTTGGGTGTTGGCTTGCTTCAAGGGCGCCTTACGGCGTCGGTTCTGGGCGCCGGGTTCGAGACGGCGCCTCCACCAAATATGTCACAACTACCCGCTTTACAGGAGTGACATGGGGGGTTTGTAGCTTTGGGGGTAGATGGAGAGAAACTCGCTCGGGTTATATAAAAATATATGCTATATATTTTCCCAAATATAACCTTACATGTATGCTAATCCTATAAGGTACATGACCCTTCGTACACTGGGGTCCTTATAGGGGGCCACACGTCAATTCTGCTTGGGGGACTGTAGATAAGTTTATCGTCACCCTTATGCCTTGTCCAGAGGGGCGTTCCCAACGAGAGGTAATTGCACTGGACAACGATAAGGCTGAAGATACCCAGAGGGGCGTTCCCAACGAGAGGTACTTGCACTGGGGAGACTTAATTCCAGAGGGGCTTTTCCAACGAGAGGTACTTGCACTGGTTTAAGTCTGCCTTTGCTGCGGCTTGCAGCGCAATTTATATTAATTTATTGCTGAATTGCAATAAATATTCGATCGAATCGGCAATTAAATTAATAAGGTTGAATACCGGGTCCTCCTTTCCCAAGCAGCTAGTTGACAGTATAAACACCAACTGAACCAGTGGCGGATCCAGGATTTTCTTCAGGGGGGGGGGGCGCAGGCTCAGAATTATCAATAATGATTTTTTGAAAATTTATTTCTATTTTACTTAAACGTTAAAGAATGTAGATACAGGGTGGTCCAAAGAAACGTCAATTTCTGAGCCAGATACATAAAAATGTACCCCCTACTCTGCTGAGGCTCAAATTTCATGATATCTTGATTGATGCAAACACTACAAACCGCCTTTTGATACCCTCAACCGTTTTGCTGCTAGAGGGTGTTTCTCGATTTTAAGCAATAAGGTAAGGTTTCAACTAACCCAAACTTTTTTATTTATGAAAATAACTGCTTTCTGTATAAACTTTCTATTTAATAATAACTCATTGATAGCTCTATCATTGCTTATTTTAATGATACATATATGGTTTAATAGGTCTATCTCTAACATTTTTCTAGAAAAAAAAAATTATAGAGGTTTCAATCAGAGATGGGCATCTACACGTAAACAAAGATTGTCTACGTCTGGTGTAAACAACGCGTAGACAATGTAAACTAAAGTCTGTTTTTTTTTTAAAGATAAAAGTCAAAATGACATTATGTTGGCAATACAATGTAAAATTGTCAATGCTTTCAAATTTTTATGTAGAAAAGGTTTGTGCTGCCAACATAGTTACTAAATTTTTGACTTGGGGAATTATCTTTAAAAAAAAAACAGATTTTATGTAATCTATGTAGACAACGTGTTAACTATGTAGACAACGCGTAAAGTATACAATTTTTGACAGTTGGCAGGCTTTTAAGGTTATGTTTCTGTTTTTGCTTTGTTTTGGTTTTTCAAATTTTCTGTTGTCTACATTGTCTACATAGTTTACATAGTCTACATGGAAAAAAGTGGATGTAAACAATACGTAGACGAGTAGACAAACCGCGTAAAGTAGAGTTCATAGTCTAAGGCACAACCCTGGTTTCAATCAAGAGAAACAATGTGTTAGAAGGAGACCTATCTCATTTTCCTTATGGATATAAAGTTCACTTTTAACACATTGTTTCTTATGACAAAACAGATATTTTTTTTTTCTGGAAAACTGGAACAAAAAAGATAAACCTATCAAACTTTATATCATTGAGAGCATCAAAAGCAGAGCTATCCGATCAGTTATTAATGTATAGGGTGTCCGATGTCCCATCAAAACAATCGGACTCTGGTATGTACCATCGTCACCAAAAGTAACTGGGACAGCATCACATTAGCTCTTGTCCTATTATATGAATTTTATTGTCAAATATTTGTCAAACTATAATTTAAATGCACTGAAATGAATGACAGTAGAATTAGTCCAGGAGATTAATATGCATTATTTGTGTCCCAGATACTTTTGGTGACGATGGTACATATCTCGAATTCGGGAACAAATAGAAAAAAAACTAAGAAAGTCACTGGATTTTCTAACCACAAAACGATTCAAGAAATCATAAAATTTGAGCCTCAGAGTGACCGGTGTGAAATTAGCCTCTTAAGATAGCCTCCAAAACTTCCGGAAACTGCCGAACGGCCAGTGGCGTCGGAAATATAAGAAAATATTAAAACCTAAAATCTGCTCGTACTGATATTCATATTTTCAGGACAAGCATTTACTTTTTTTCACCCCTACACCATATGCTGTCAGAAAAATTATATCTCAAAATCTGCTCGTGCCGACAGATTCATATTTTCAGGATAAATTATGACAAGCATTTGCTATGTTTTCACCCTAACACCATATCTCGATAGGCCTCCAGAAGGTGTCAAAATAGGGGGGTGGGGGAATATCAAAAAAAATCATATCTCAGAATCTGCTCGTACTGACAGATTCATATTTTCAGGATAAATTATGACAAGCATTTGCTATGTTTTCACCCTAACACCATATCTCGATAGGCCGTCAGAGGGTATCAAAATAGGGGTGGAAATATCAAAAAAATCATATCTCAAAATCTACTCGTGCTGACAGATTCATATTTTCAGGATAAATTATTATAAGTATTTGCTATGTTTTCACCCTAACACCATATCTCGATAGGCCGCCAGAAGGTGTCAAAATAGGGGGGTGGGGGAATATCAAAAAAAATCATATCTCAGAATCTGCTCGTGCTAACAGATTCATATTTTCAGGATAAATTATGACAAGCATTTGCTATGTTTTCACCCTAACACCATATCTCGATAGGCCGTCAGAGGGTATCAAAATAGGGATGGAAATATCAAAAAAATCATGTCTCAAAATCTGCCCGTGCTGACAGATTCATATTTTCAGGATAAATTATGACAAGCATTTGCTATTTTTTCACTTCAACACTATAAGTGTTTTTTCTCGAGCCCAGCAGTTCGAAATAATTTTGAAATCTGTTTTGAACCCGTTTAAAAATAACGTTATTACTTTCATTCGAGAAAAAATTATTTTTTCAAATCAGAAGAATTTAACCATACATAACCTAGAATTTTTGTCTTTTTTTTCTGGTTATCAGCCGCCTATTTTCTATTTTTCAAAAAATGTAAAAGTGTTCTGTTTGTGATTCTATAACCCCCTACAAAAGACACAACACAAATATTAATATAAATAACAAACTGTCAACTTTCCTAAACTACTGCGTATGCGTTTGTTTTTGCACCGATGCGAAATCTCGTTTCAAAATATTTTCAAACAGTTTTGTTATGACGTCATTAGTTCAACGCGAAAATGTAATGTTTTGAATTAGGTTCAACCTGGTTTAACCAATTTAACCGAGAAAAAACACACCATATCTCGATAGGCCGTCAGAGGGTGTCAAAATAGGGATAAATACATCAAAAAAATTATATCTCAAAATCTGCTCGTGCTGACAGGTTCATATTTTCAGGATAAATTATGACAAGCATTTGCTATGTTTTCACCCTAACACCATATCTCGATAGGCCGTCAGAAGGTGTCAAAATAGGGGTGGAAATATCAAAAAAATCATATCTCAAAATCTGCTCGTGCTGACAGATTCATATTTTCAGGATAAATTATGATAAGTATTTGCTATGTTTTCACCCTAACACCATATATCATCTCGATAGGCCGTCAGAGGGTATCAAAATAGGGGTGGAAATATCAAAAAAATCATATCTCAAAATCTGCTCGTGCTGACAGGTTCATATTTTCTGGATAAATTATCAAAAGCATTTGCTATTTTTCACCCTCACACCATATCTCGATAGGCCACCTTCTGACGGCCTATCGAGATATGGTGTTGGTGAAAAAATAGCAAATGCTTCTCATAATTTTTCCTGAAAATATGGATCTGTCAGCACGAGCAGATTTTGAGGTATAATTTTTTTGATATTTCCACCCGTATTCTGACACCTTCTGACGGCCTATAGAGATATGGTGTTAGGGTGAAAACATAGCAAATGCTTGTCATAATTTATCCTGAAAATATGAATCTGTCAGCACGAGCAGATTTTGAGATATGATTTTTTTGATATTTCCACCCCTATTTTGACACCTTCTGACGGACTATCGAGATATGGTGTAAGGGTGAAAAAATAGCAAATGCTTGTCATAATTTATCCTGAAAATATGAACCTGTCAGCACTAGCAGATTTTGAGATATAATTTTTTTGATGTGTTCACCCCTATTTTGACAACCTCTGACGGACTATCGAGATATGGTGTTGAAGTGAAAAAATAGCAAATGTTTGTCATAATTTATCCTGAAAATATGAATCTGTCAGCACGAGCAGATTTTGAGATATGATTTTTTTGATATTTCCACCCCTATTTTGACACCTTCTGACGGCCTATTGAGATATGGCGTTAGGGTGAAAACTTAGCAAATGCTTGTCATAATTTATCCTTAAAATATGAATCTTTCAGCACGAGCAGATTTTGAGATATATTTTTTTGATATCTTCTTCTCTATTTTGACACCTTTTGACGGCCTATCGAGGTATGGTGTAAGGGTGAAAAAATAGCAAATGCTTTTGATAATTTATCCTGAAAATATGAACCTGTCAGCACGAGCAGATTTTGAGATATATATTTTTTGATATCTTCACCCCTATTTTGACATCCTCTGACGGCCTATCGAGATATGGTGTTAAAGTGAAAAAATAGTAAATGATTATCATAATTTATACTGAAAATATGAATCTGTCAGCACCAGCAGATTTTGAGATATGATTTTTTTGATATTTCCACCCCTATTTTGACACCTTCTGACGGCCTATCGAGATATGGTGTTAGGGTGAGAACATAGCAAATGCTTTTCATAATTTATCCTGAAAATATGAACCTGTCAGCACGAGCAGATTTTGAGATATAATTTTTTTGATATGTTCATCCCTATTTTGACACCCTCTGACGGCCTATCGAGATATGGTGTTGAAGTGAAAAAATAGCAAATGCTTGTCATAATTTATCCTGAAAATATGAACCTGTCAGGTCGAGCAGATTTTGAGATATAATTTTTTTGATATCTTCACTCCTATTTTGACACCTTCTGACGGCCTATCGAAATATGGTGTAGGGTGAACACATAGCAAATGCTTGTCATAATTTTTCCTGAAAATATGAATCTGTGAGCACGAGCAGATTTTGAGATATAATTTTTTTGATATCTTCTCCCCTATTTTGACACCTTCTGACGGCCTCTCGAGCTAAGGTATAAGGGTGGAAAAACAGCAAATGCTTGTTATAGTTTGTCTTGAATCCTCGAGATATTGTGGAGAAAAAATAGCAAATGCTTCTCATAATTTGTCCTGAAAATATAAATCTGTCGGCACGAGCAAATTTTGAGATATGATTTTTTTGATATTTTCACCCCTATTTTGACACTTTCTGACGGCCTATCAAGATATGGTATAAGGGTGAAAAAATAGCAAATGCTTGTTGAACTATCCAAGATGCTGTCAAACTTGAATTAAAATGGCCGCCAAGAGGCACACAAACCCTTTTTTTATTAGTCATTCAATGTGTCATGAAATTTTTTTCAAAAAGTGCTCATTGTTCATTTGCGTTTTGATACTCAAAACTGTTGTTTTTACTAGTATTTTTATTAATGTTAGAAATAGTGTATTTAAGTAGTGGTTAATAGTTCGTTAAATAGTAGTAAATAGATGCCAACCTCTCATTGTAATAAATCTTCCTTGCCTGTTTCATCGTCTTTCTGTAGATGCTCCTGTATCCATTATTTAAAGTAGGTCATAAAAAATATATTATCAATATCAAGAGCAAACTTTCTTAAGGAATGAAGACACCTAAATTTTCTAGAAGCAATTCTTATACCTTTTGTGATACAAGGCTTTTTCTTTTTCGATTTTAACTTGACTAACGGAAATGCATGGTTAAAAATTTCAATATTTTCACAATGAAATGAATGCAGAGCATTTACCTTCAGCAAAATCGTTCTTCAATCAAATCTAGAGCAAACTTGTGAAAAAACAATACAAATCAAAGCACAACACTGGACGGTGGAGTTGCAGCAAATAAATATTTTCACATTTTAAGGGTAGGTCCTGCGTGTCCAAGTGAAATGTAGGTAGAGCAATAATCTTGCCCAAACAATAGGGATTCCGTAATTGGGTAGAAACGGCCAAAAATTGAGACGCACACAATAGAAAATGAGTATTTGATTATGATCATTAATGACATAACCTAATGACGTTATGGTTTCTGTTTGTGTCAAATGTTTGTGTGCCTCTTGTCGGCCATATTTTGTCACGTGTTTTGGATAGTTCTATAGTTTGTCTCGAAAATGTGAATCTGTCAGCACGAGCAGATTTTGAGACATAATTTTTATGAAATCTTCACCACTATTTTGACACCTTCTGACGGTTCATCGGGATCTGGTGTTAGGATGAAAAAATAGCAAATCGTTGTCCTGAAAATATGAATCTGTAAGTACGAACAGATTTTAGGTTATGATATTTTCTTATATATCCGACGCCACTGGCCGTTCGGCAGTTTCCGGAAGTTTTGGAGGCTATCTTGGAAGGCCAATTTCACACCGGTCTCAGAGTGGGGGTTAATTTTTTTGTATCTCGCTCAGAAATTAACGTTTTCTATCGAAAGTGTCCAAATTGGACAACCCTGCACATATCATAAAACTGAAAATAATAAATAAAAATACCATATTCCAAAATTTCCAAATATAGTACCGTAAAGTCGGGTGACTTGAGACGATTTTGACTTTCAACAAGCGATATTTTCGAAACTATTTAACTTAGCGATGACTTAAACACGTCAAAAGTTGAGTCTTGACCCGTAGAATCGGTTTTATAAGTTGAATTTTATGTGAATAATGAGTTACCCAGGTTTTTTTTTGTTTTTTTGACTGTCTCATGTCAGACGCTAGGGTGGGTGATTTGAGACAACCATTTATTTCAAGGTTTTGCTCATGTTCCAAGCCAAAAGAATGACTTGGGACAAATAATAAGTTTTTTAAAAGGTAGTAAACCTATCTACAATATAAATTTTCATAGAAAAAACAAAATATTGTTTTAAATATAGTTTATTTATCGAAAAACTGTAAAAAACTAAATTCAATTTTCTTAAAAACAAAATAAGAGACATTTCTATAACAAATAACAAGAAATAAACATGTTTCTCTATAAATCAATTCTTAAAACTAATATAAACGAAATAATACTTAAGAGTAATTAGTATTTACGTCACTAGACTTCGATAGGAAAAACGTGCCTCCCTCGTTTGATGACACTTGGCTTTAGACGACAAATTATTTGCTTCATATTTATTTCTGAAGTGTCTGGGACTTCTGGGAAAACAAATATGTTTTTTCCACCTGAGCTTTTCCGCAAAAATTTACAGAGAAATAATCCATTAGATATAATTTCAATGATTTGTCCAATAAATTTCTTTTGAACAATCTTCTTTCCTGGTGCGCTGTAGGCGAACTCTACCAAGACAAATTCACCTTCTTCGATGTTCATTAAATCCGTATTTTCTTCTTCTTCTTCTTCATCAAAGTTTTCTGGGGTGTCCGAGCTATCTTGTGTTGACCATGTTTCAGAATCTGAGTCGGATTCAGATACATTTTTCCTTTGTAGCAATTTTTTGGTCTTCTGTTTTTGAATTATAAATGATGGAAGAGATTCTCCAGACCCCTCCTCATCTGGAAGATGTTTGTCCATGACGTCTTTTGAGGTTGAAGAAGTTGGATCCTGATTTTCCTTATCGTCGTCTAGATTTGTAACACTGGCACCTGGTTTTACTTTTAATTTTTGTTTTGAGAGTCTCGGCCTTGTCGGTAAAGTTTCCTTCATGTAAAGATTTTTTATAAATGATTTGAAAACATTATCCATTACAGCGCTGTCCAAATTGATATTTTCAGGTTCAACAACATCAACAGTTGGCAACAGTTTTAACACTGCACTCCTATCAACAGGAAAAATTCCGCTAGCTTTGAAACCTGCCTGAAGATTGCGTTTTGAGTTATTATTAATATCGAGTTTGTTAAGGCACTTATTCAAAAGCCTTGGAAAAACATCTTTTGGTACAGTTCCTCTGTTCTTTATTTTCCACTCCAAAAGACTGTCTCGCCAGGCAGTTTTTAGGGGTTTGAAATATGCCACATCCAGAGGCTGACAAACATGAGTGGAATTAGGTGGAAGCAAAATAAATTTTATATTTTGTTCTAAACACTTTTGTATAACATTTACGCTCAAGTGGCTTGATAAATTATCTCCAATAAGTGCTTTGGTGGCTTCTTTTGGGAATTTTTTAAAATATGCTAATGCAACAGTCATGAACCAGTCTTCGAATAATGGTTCATTAAACCAGCCAGACTTACTCCTATTATATCTTGCTCCAGTGGGGCCTCCTGCAGTCCAGGTGGAATACAGATTTTCTGCCTTGTACACTATATAAACAGGCAATAAGTTTCCTGAAGCGCTACCAGCAAACATTACTGAATTACTGGTCTTGGACGAGTCGATGATTCGGTGAGCGTGTTTAGATCCGCGCCTTGCAATAACTTTAGTTCTTCCCGGGTCATCCGATAAATTTGTCTCATCATAGTTAATTATAAGATCGGGATGGATCCCTTCAAGGCTTACTTCTAGTTCATCGAAATAGGCGTTAAGCATAACGCTGTTGACTCCAGCTCTGGCACGTTTGATATTCTCACACCAACGAGTGCTTAAAATTTGACGATGTCTATTCAAAAAAAGCCGGACCCAATCTCTTCCAGGCAAGTTATTGTTTTTGAATTTTTGCGCACCCTTTCCATCTGCATACGACTTCACCAAACTTTTTAAGTCGTTGCCCGTAATTGGAAAGCCCCAGCGGCAAGCAACTTCTAAGTTTTCAACAAGTCTCTGCTCCTCTTCCACCGTGAAGACCGTTTGACCACCGGGATTTTTCGTATTCAGATGATTCACTTTTCGCTGAATCGTGCATCTTGGAATTCCATATTTTCCAGATAAAAGTCGATAAGATTTACCCGTTCTTCTCCGCTCTTCAATCGCCCGTTTCAACATTTCCCTATCATAGTCAGCATAAGGTCTGCTGCCAAGTTTTCTTTTGTATTTCCCCATGATAGGCTGAAAACACAATAAAAACAATTGAAACAGGCACATAATAAGACTCTGAATACTTTTGGGGTGACTTGAGACAAGTCTCAAGTCACCCGCAACAAGCGCCATTTCACCTTTTCATGTAAATAATTTTTTTTCTTAAAAAGAAAAAGTAACTTACAATATACCAAAAGATGCACAAAATATCAATGTATTTTTGTGTAAAATTTCAATAGACAGTCCTACACAGTATAGCGGCAGTATGGAAAGTTATTCGGGTATATTTTATTTTAACAAATACATGCGCGCGTAAAAAACTGCACAGAAATTAAATAATCACTTCTGCAGCGGTGCAAACATTACTGAAGCGCGTCTGGACAACCCTTGGGCGGAATAAATACGATTGGCGCCCGAATGCGTCGGATACATTGTTGCCAGTTATATATTCGGTTTCCTCGAAAGTTTTGTCTCAACTCACCCAACCGTCTCAAGTCACCCGACTTTACGGTATATTGTGCGAGAATGAGATATTGTGTATTTAGGTGAAAAAATGACACATTCTCAAACACCGAAGGCCGAGAATGTGTTTTCCACCAAAATACACATACTATTTTTTCTGCGATCGGTTAAATATCTCTTAAATGTATGTCTTTTTGTTCCAATTGTTCAGCAGTACGAGAATCACTTTCCCGGCCTAGGCCGGAAAAGTAATTCCCGTATTGTTATTCATTGATTCCTTAGCAACTATTGACACATAATTAAAATACCAGAATATTGGATTTGGAGACCTGTCAACCGGTCAAAAATGCTGACATTTCTTGTCAATCGCAGAAAAAATATAGGATACTAGCTGTTGCCCGCGGCTTCGCACGCCCTATACAAATTTTGTAGGTGTAGGGTGTAGGTAGCATTAGGTAATCTTTTTTTAAAGAGCTAAGGGGGTAGTTGCGTCAGACATATGGTCATGTAACTCTTATTTTTGCAGCACCTCTCTGTAAACCACATTTTTTGTTCTGCTTTGTGGCTGCAGACTATGAAGACTATTTTTTGACAGCTGACTCCCAACAAACACAGTACGTACTAAAGACGTACATTTTAGGTCCGTTTTACGTCGGTTCGTCGGGGATGTGAAACTACGTTTTGAGTACGTATGTAAAAGACTGTATTAATATACAGACAAAAAAGTACGTACCAAGAACGTACGTAAAAATCTATATTGCGTACGTCTTATAAAAGACGTACATGTTCGTTTCAAAAACGAACAATACAAGACGAACTGGATCACTACCATCATTCATGATTTTTTTATTAATTTCTGGTCATAATAGGTATATTTTTAAATAATATGCAATTTCCTAGCAAAAGATACGGGAGTGGTAGCTTTCCAAATTACCCTCTAAACCTAAACCGAAAAATACCGATCAGGTTGACATGGATTTCCTTAATACTTAGATCTAAAATTAATAAATACGAATACATAGTTATTATAAACGTTTTGTGAGGCAAGTCATATACTCAAAGATTTATAGGTATTTCATTTAGGTACCTGACCTAAATAAATGGTCAAATGTCAAAATAAACCTGAAATAAACCAATAGAAATAATAGAATGGAAAACAAGGGACGTCGGCCGCTTCGCTTGGCTTTAGCAGGGCAGTGTTGCCAATGACCCGATAATTATCGAAATCTACCATAATTTTGACTACAATTCAATAATCGATAATCACAACTATACGATAATTGATTGAAACTACAATTTCAATGCATATTTTTAAAAATTTTAGTTGAAAATTAAAAAAATTTTTGGTTGGTGGTTTTGACGTGTACTGGTGTTACACCAAATACTTCCCAGCTAGAAATGAGTTGAGCTCACATCACCGTTTAGTTTTGGGTTAGTTTTTTTGTTAGAAAAATATAAATAGAGATTAGAGATGAAGGTCAAAAAAATTGACACAAACTTTTTCTGATAATTTTGAATTTGACATCTGGCAACACTGGCAGGGCAGGGAGTACCATCTTCGACAACAGCTTATCGGGGGCTCATCATTTTGATGTGACGCCTCGCTTGAGTTGTTCCTGTCTCTGCTTTTGCCTTTTTCTCTTGTGTTTGTATTTAGCTCGTTTGTAGTCTGTTTGTAGAGTGGTGTGAGGTTTTGCTTTCTTCTATTTTTGTTTTTTTTTGCCAAATCAAGTGACGCGAGAACCATTTTGTGTTGATTGCAGCAACGCCGGCATGTGTTCAACTATTCAGCTTGGCGGCTTCGCGGCTTGGCTATATACCAATAGTATATTTTTTTTAGGTTGGAATTTTTCTTTACTTTTCCTTCATTTTTTTTGTTATATTATGTACTGTTGTTTAAGGTTAAGTTTAAGAGTACCTATGTTATATTTGATATTGTGTTAACTTTTTTCAGTTTTTCAGTGTAATTGTTAAGGTATTTATTGAGTATGAAAATTGTAACTTGAAAATACAATACATATTTATATGGTTTTATTTTTCACTATAAAGATACCTACACATAAATACATATGTACCCCTATGTTTAGGGTTTTTTCCATATATTTTTGCACCCCATCTGGACAGGTTAATTGAATAGGTACCTATCAAAAAGGTGTAAATACAACATTTGTATTTGTATTCACATATTTTTGATACCCTTCAATCAACCAGTTCGGGTAAGATGCAAAAATATATGGGAAAACCATGTACGTCCCAAACACATTCCTAAAAAGCTATACTAAATACGTACGTTAATGTACGTCCCCAAGACGTACCTAAAAAGCCGTACTGAGTATTGTTTGCCCAGCGGATCTGAGTCTACGGAAGGAATTCGGACGTAAATGTGCCATGTTGCCACGTTTAATTATAAAAAAGCGAAAATACTAAGTATGAAGTATAAATAATTTGAAAATCCATTTTTTGATAACAAAATATTGATAACAATAATAAAACGCTAAATATTTTAACGTGGTTGTTAGATCTATCCTCATTTTAATCCTGATTTCTTCAGTTTGGTCTATTCTAAAAAATAAACATTTTCTAGAGATACCATCAGCTTTTGACAATTTGGCAAGCATCCGTCCTAGATGAACCTGATTGGTGGAGTTTTTGGCAGGATCGCCGTTGTCATGGGGAACCATACGGTTGTCAAAGAGCTAACGTCACCTTACGTCTCGCTATTGGCCAGGGCTCACGTCATTTTATCCTCCCATCTTGGAATATCGATTTATATTGACATATCCAGTGGCGGAGATTTGGTCATTGCTGATTTTCGTGTACGAGTTGCAATACGATAACACTTCCAAAAAGTTCCGCACGCAGCTGGGTATTTTATGAATGAAATCAGCCATTTTTTTTACAACTGCATTCCCCTTACCGTTGCCCCGTAGACACAGACTCGCTGGGCAGACATTACGTCCCTGAATGTACGTGTGGGACGTACTATTTTGTGGAAAACGTCTTAAAGACGTACTAAAGACGTACTAAAGACGTACTTGTGTTTGTTGGGCTGTGCAGCTGACGTTAAATTTTTTTGAAGTGCCACTCGCTGCTAATAGCTTTGTTGGCGGATCATACTTTGAACCGATTCCGAACCACTCTGGAACTAATTGAGGACTATCGTAGAGCGCATGCCCAGTTATAGCTGGGTTCGGCTTGCTCACTCCGTGCACTCCGAGTGATTCCGTTCGCACTTCAGCCGTTTGGGTATTACCTTTTAGCTTATCAGATAACGGTTGGAGTGCGATCAGAGTGAGCAGCCCGAACCCAACTTGTGAATGGGTTCAGGTTCCTATTTTATCGCGAACAGTTTTGGAACCGAACAAAAACTCCAGAATCTTGCTCCAGACTGTCGAATACGTGAACGATTGGCGAATGTCATGTCTCAAACTTGAAATTAGCTTAGCCTGGGACCGATGGAATTTGTTCAGAATCGGTTCCGAATCGTTTCTGGTGAAAGCATGAAAATATAACGACAAAAACACATTTTTTTTTTTTGCACTGATTCTGCAAATGGAAATCGCCATGAATTTGATTCTGCTTGTCATATTTCTGAATTTGACAGCTGACACGTCGTCTGTTTCTGTTCACACTTTTTTCCCCGCACTCCCGCACCACACCGTTTCTTATCTTTGGTTATTCAAGGCGATTGCTTAAGGCCATGTTGATATTATTTCTTAGTGAGCACCTCCAACCTATAACCTACCTGTTTGCAAAATTTCATCTCGATTGGTTTAGTAGTTTTCGAGATTTCGTGTTTAATCAGTCAGTCAGTTAGTGAGTGAGTGAATTTCACGTTTATATACAGTGACAGCCAAAAAGTTTGCAACAAATGGGAAATTTTTTTAGGATTAAGATATCGAAGAGAATGTTATGGGGGATCGATTCAGCATACCCATCAACAAAAAAAAGCCCTTTGACAGATGTCATGTGGCCACAGTTATGGCGGGAAATTTAAAAAGTTTGCCCTAAATATGTTAAAAGTGGGGTTAGATGACCAGAAATCGAAAAATTGTAAAGAGAAAAGTTGTTCAGGATTCGATTTTACGTCTATGTGTAAATTTTCAAAAAGGTACAAGGATTTTTAATAAATATCAATTTTTTGGCCTGTTTTCTGGAAATTTTAACAATATCAAAAACTTTTCGCTTGGTTCTCATAATTCAAAGTGAAACTAACAAAAAAAAAACCAGTGCAGTCATTCTGCTTAATTGTCCAGCGGAAAATTGTAAAAAACCAAAAATTCATTTTCAGACCACTCTGATCTTGTTGCAATGACCTACAGAAAACAAAAATTTGAAATAACAAATTTGGAATTATCATAAAATCTTTCTAAATGATCCAATACCTCTTTTCTAAATTCAATCAAACCAATATTTTTGCGAAAAGTTTTTGATATTGTTCAATTACCAGAAAACAGACCAAAAAATTAATATTTATTAAAAATCCTTGTACCTCTTCAAAAATTGACACATAGACGTAAAAACGAATCCTGAACCAGTTTTCCCCTTTACAATTTTTCGATTTCTGGTCATCTAACCCCACTTTTCACATATTAGGGGCAAACTTTTTGAATTTCCCGCCATAACTGTGGTCACATGACATCTGTCACAGTGCTTTTTTTTGTTAATAGGTATGCTGAATTGATCCCACGTAACATTCTTTTTGATATCTTAATAATAAAATATTTTCCCATTTGTTGCAAACTTTTTGGCGGTCACTGTATATAGATTTATCTAATAAAAAAAAACGATAAATTGAACAATATAATGTAGCTTGGACAATTTTCCTATAACATTTTATTGGAAAATTTTTCCATGAACTTTTATTGGAATTGGATCCGCCACTGAACTGAACGTACTTTAATAATAGTTATTTGTATACCAAGGCCGCGAAATGCCTTCTTAGCGTACGTAGAGAAAAGTTATCGCCGGCTTGCGCCCGAGACAAGATAATCTCGAGGACGCTAAAAAGCTTCGTGATCTTGGTATACAGTATACAGGGCACAAAAAAACTCGTTTCGGTGTTTTGTAGACGACTTTTCCGCCACTAAACACCTCGCGCTCCGCAAATACCCAGCGCGCGGCGAGCGGCAACCACATCTTTTCGGCAGGATTTGAGCAGGCACCTTAGTTCGATGGTAAGAGGGGATCGAGACCTTCAATTTGAGACCTAATTTATGCGTCCACCTGATGACGATAGTTATTGATAAAAAACCGACCGTCTTAGCCAGGCTGCGTGGGTGTGCGGCAGGCTGGGGACAGGCAACCTTATACGATTGAATTCGTCTCGCACTCCCCTACATCATGGTGATTTCGTTTCATGTCCACCTCTAAAAGATAGTTACTGCATTTTGCAACCAATAAGCGGCATTGTTTATGTTTTCAATGTTCTTGTTTATCTTGGGAAAAAATACAGTAAGTGTACCTAGAATTATAACCCTGGTGCATCAGAGGTAGGGTAGAGGGTTACTATTAAAAAAAAATAATAAAAGCTCGAGTTTGTGTTGCACCATTTCTGTGGTGACTGTCGAGCTTCTCGTCCCGCCACCATTTTGGTACTTTATAATTTCCCGATTTATCATTTATTCAGTCTTCTTTTAATTTTCATTAACTCCTTTGATTTTCAATGTGATGTATTAACAAACTCATTGTATGCGAGAATTCAACTTGCCTAGTGAGAAACTTTGTAGATAAAATGATTCTACTAGGTTGTTTATTGATCACAGATCATAGAATTTTGTGATTTTTGTGAACTATATTAGGGGCAGACTTCTAGATTTAGTTTTTTTCAAATTCATTCTTCATTAATTTCATTACCGAAGCATCAACAAAATGTCCTTACCGACAATTTTTTTGTGTATACTTCCCATCAAAATCTCACCATGCTATTTATAGCAATTCACAATTTATTGTGAATACGTCTGAATACTTTGCTTTATTAGTCTTGGAAAAATGTGATGGACAATAAATTGGTATTTATTTATGTACCTATGTGAAACTTTGAACTTTCATGTAGGCTTACAAAATTTCATAGTTAGCTATTTCAACTTCCTATCTTTTTGAAAAGTGATTGTTTTGGCTTCGGAAATTTGGCCATCTAGGAAACTCGGAAACATAACATAACACTCCCCTCGTACAAGCAAGTGTGACTTTTGTTCTCACTATAACCACTTAAAAAACGGTCGTTAGTGTCAAAGCAAAGATAATTTATCGAATATTACGTGATATATTATAATATAATATATTTACAACTACAAGGCCGAAAACACTTAAGTAGATAATAATGAACGTAAAATATTTTTTCTACCTACTTTTTCCTACGTAGTCTAGGAAAATTGTCGATATTTGAAAAAAAATACTACCCAAATGAATTTCTCAGGGATGATAGGGGGCGGGTGGGTGAAATTTTTTTCTAAAACAGGTTCGAAGAAAATTTTCAAGCTGATTTACTTTTCCAGAACTTGACCTTAGTACTAATAGCTTCGTCAGCAGTAAAGGTGTTCAGAACCAATTCTGAACGATAAGGAAGCAATCACAATAATTTATTTTTTTTTTTGTTAGACTGTCACTTAAGGCCGCAACGGCCCCCCTTCAAATTATATTTTAGTTCTAAAAAAAATTATAGATGGCGCCAAGATGAAAGCATTTTAAATATTATAGCGATTTCAATTTGCAGAATCAGTGCAACTTTTTTCACTCAGTTCGCACTGATTGGCTAATGGGATTATGGAGGGATTTGTATTTCCATGCCTGGTATGACTCCAAATTTTGTTCTACTCTGTAAAAGTAATGTTTTGTTGTAGAGCTTGTTTTTGTGGTATGTTTAATTGTGGTGTGTAAACAAATAAACCTAATCCTATACAAAACTCCTAAATATCATAGATTTCGCTAAAACTTATCAATTCTACCTACTGCAAATTAACCTACAACTCTCAAATCATATGGTTTCTATTTTTTTTTGGTAGATTGTCTGAAAAAAATTAATATTTTTGACTAAATAAGTATTGTTATCAAATAGCATGCTTACTACTACTACTAATACCGTTGATATGCCCGGAGGCGATTTTACATAGTATACCATATAGAGAGCATCAAGTCTCCGCCCCCAAGCCCAGTCCAGCTTTAGTACAGTATAAAAATGTCTGTAATGCGGTATAGAATGTAATCACCAGTGTGCAAAATGGGGTATAGTAGGTAATCGCGTTATACGCTCATACGAGTCGCACGCGGGATAACTATTTCAACCTATAACAAACCTGTATTTGGGCATTCAGACTATTTTTCAAATAACTCTCACGTCGGATAGTGGCCTCAGTTATTTTTTTAATTTTGTTGGCAATTTGTGCATTATATCCCTTTTTCCTGTCCCGCAAATTAGAACTGCCCTTTTTCTGTGCATTCTTGTTAAGGTTATTGTTATGCTGGATTTGGACAGACGGAAATTTTGCGAAAAGCTAATTTTGGTACATTCAGAAACGTTCTCCTAACTATCCAGTTTGTATATGTATCGGCACTAAGCTTGCTCATAAAACTCCTAACTTCTGCAAAATCACTCCCCATGATTTGCATCTAATTAGAGCCTTATATGATTGACAACTTTCAAACTCCAAAGTTTCTATTTCTAACTCAGGTTGTAATTTTTAAAAATTAAATCTCTTTACCTACTCTGCTCACCCATCTTGCTTTGTTTTCACTTCCAACACTCGCACACTAAGGCTCGGGTTACCCAATTTCTTAATTCCTAATTTTTGTTCTTAATTCCCAATGCTTAAAAACACCAATGTTAAATAAATTGAATTTTTTAGGAATCAAGAATTAGGGAAAAATATTAAGAATTGGGTAACTCTGGCCTAAATGCAAATGACGATTGTATGCAAATCGTGGGTTCTAGAACCTCTGGATACTTTCAGCGTTGTCATGCTGTCTCACTCCATTCCATCTCCTTTTGCTGAATGCCGCGTTTCTGAAAACCCGACTACAAACTATACCGTATTTGGCGCCCTACTAGACTACATTCTATACCGCATCACAGATATTTTCAATACTGAAGCAAAGCTGGATCAGGCTTGGAGACGGAGCTTATAGACTCGATGTTCTCTATATATAAAATCACTGCCTGGAGACAGCATGACACTCAAAAAATTCTCGCCTTCGGCGGGTATCGGGTATCCTTCGGTGGGCCTGCTGGCGGCTACCCGTCCCTGCATTTTGTCACAAGAAATCCTATGGCCACCCCACCCTACATAAAAAGGGCCTCGCAATTCGGATGTCGCCGACGTCCGCGTTTGGTTTGGCTACGCCACTGCCGAGGATGTTCTATCACAACCAACCTTGCAGTCTACCAGAACTTTTTGGTCACCTCAGTTGAACAGGGACATCAAGTTGATTCTATTTATATCGACTTATCCAAGGCCTTTGACAGCGTTCACCATCACCTCCTCCTCAAGAAATTGTCAGAAATTGGGATAATTGGAAACTATCTCAGCTGAATTATCTTCTTTTGGTGATCGCCGGCAGCGAGTTGATGTCGCTAGTTCACTATCCAGTGAAGTAATGGTTACCTCATCTGGTGTCCCTCAAGGATCTCACCTGGGACCTGTCCTGTTTCTCTCTTCATCAACGACGTAACGTCCTACTTCTCCTCTTCTCATGTCTTGTTGTACGCTGATGATCTGAAATTTTACAATAAGGTATCTGTGGATCATAACCGACTGTAGGATGACCTTGACAAGTTTGTATCTTGGTGTTTCCTCAATCACCTAATCTACAATTTTACAATCTACCGATTTATCTTGGACCAAAGGCATTGAAAACATGTATGGGTGATGTGCTTGTCACAGTTTGCAAACTGTCAGAAACTCTTGTGAGAACAGACCTATATTGACAACAACATAATTAATAGATTTTGTCTAGTGGCCTCTAGGTATCTATATCAAGAATGGCTGAACTGTTCACACGGTCTTCGCTTATACAGGAACGAAGATAATTATTTTTTCATTCATCGGATGATCGGACGGTCGCCGAATTGCCCCATTTCTTGTTACCTTATACATAATAAATTTTAGTTTCATTTTTGTTTTGTTGGTAAATTGATAGCATTCCTAAACGCTAGGGACGCGGCTTGTGCCGCCCCTTGCAGTCCTACCGCCCCGGGCCATGGCCCCCATGCAGGGGCGTCGCGTCAAAGGGGGTAATGGGGGTAATTACCCCCCCCCAGGATCCAATAATCAAGGGAAAAATCACGATGTCCACAAGAAAATACATAATAATATTGAAGAAAATACTTTTTTTTTTTTTTTATTTTCTTCACAAAGGAAATAATTGTTCTGGAAAAGTGAATGACCTTGAAATTTGCAAAAAATTTCGCCTGCGGCGCGTCAGCGGGGAGTTGCGTCTTCCCATTACCCCCCCCCCAGACTGCAAGTCACGCGTCGCCACTGCCCCCATGGCCCTATGGTAAATACGCCACTGGTTCGGGTACAGCCAAGTAGAGTGAAAAGAGTTCACTCTGCAAGCACCACCTCGAGAGATGAAGCTCGAGGAGCGGGCATGCGCACTTCCTATATTTTCAAAAGGCGGTAAAATTTAAGATTTCGATAATTCACTCTCCTAACGATCCTAACCTGAAGAGTTCAAAGAAGATGTTTTTTGCTTAGGGCTTGGTTGCCTCCTGGTAGAAAAAATGGCTTCGCTCCCCAAAATATCCGCAAAAACACGTGTTCCGGTTCGTGATGGGAATAATCTCGTTCTTGATAATGAAAGAATGCTAATACAAGAAAAAAGTAGTAAATATTTTTGTTTTTATATTACTTTAAATTAGATTCTTTTATCTGGGAACAATTGTTTATTGTTTAATAATAAAATGGAATGTTCTTGAACATCTTTGCGTAAACGCCCACGGCAGTCGCTGGCGGCGGCTAGCCTGCTCCCCGCGATGCGTTCGGCTTAACCACTTTCCTCTTTTCACTCTGTGATCACGTGACTATGAAACTGCTCTCTATCCGCTCCAACTCCGTTTTGCCAAGCCGAACTCACCTTATATAGGCACCATTTTCCTTCAGACGGACTAACCTATGAAACTAGGCTGATGCTTTATGGACTAAAAAGTCTTGAACACTGAAGAATAGAAGCTATGTTTATTTTGCTTTACAAGCTGTGCAATGGGATGATCGATTGTGACACCTTGCTAGGGCTTACTAGATTCAAAAGTTCCCTTAAGACGCACCAGGCAACATAAACGGTTTTATGAAGGCCAACTTCGTACGAACTGCTTTCATCAACAGTTTGATGGTTTACTACAACCGTTTCTACTGCAACTGTGATATTTTCAGGGCCGTGCGGTAGATTTATTCAGCATGAGGCGAGTCTTCAAAATGCCGCCTCCACCGCTCACCGTTAAACACTTTGACTAAGTAATTTTTGAAAAAATCAATACGAAATGCTGAGGTACCGGTTTTATTTATGAGAATATCAACAATTCAAAACTTAGTACTTGAAAATTAGCTTTAGCAACGCACTTTAACTACAGCCTTACTCTTCTAACTTTAAGTTTAGCAAATTCGTCAATTAACACTGTGTAATCTAAAGTGGCAGCCAATTTAGATTCAATTGATATTATTGATAAATTTTTAAGCTTTGTTTGGCATAATGAATTTCTTAGATAATTTTGTATTAATTTTATTTTAGAAAAGCTCCTTTCTCCGCTGGCTACGGAGACAGGGAGGGTTAATAAAATCCTCAGAGCTATAATTGTATCCGGATATAAAGTAGTTAAATTATTTTCACACAAATAGTTTAAAATATCAAAAGCTTTCATAGATGATGGTAGTATTCGAGATACATCATGTGATTCTTCTTGAAGATCAGCTGCACTTAAGTCTGAATCATTATCGACAGAAAGTGTTGACTGGAGATTCGTACAATAGTTTTCTAACACTTTGTCATCTATATTTCTAAGTTTCAGAATATCATATAAAAACTGAAAGTTATTACTATGGGTTTCCAAAAGCGAGAATCGTTCAGTCAGAGAATTAAGAGTAATGTCAAGAGTATAATTAAAAAAGTTTACTTTAAATTTTTTCTCCTCTGTTAAGGGTTCATCGACTGCTTCGTAATCAAATTGACGTTTCTTCCTTCTAGCTCTAACTTCAGTTTCAATCGGAAACTCTATGGTGCATTCAAGATCCCCTGCGATATCGTTAGCAGCAATTTTCATCTGTTCATATCCAAACTGCCTATACGTTTTCAGTTTTTGTATGGCTTCTGATAGCATCCTTACGCAATCTGACAAATTTATGGTAACAGATTGCAGTAGCTTCGAAACTGCATTTATTTCAAATAAAATATCGTGCCAGAGAATAACACCGCATATAAACTTGTAGTTTTTTATGTTTTTTGCTAACCCTTGCGCTTTAACTTTAGTTGCTGCATCTCTGTTCGCGTCTTCTATAATTTCAATTAATGTGTCATAGATTTCGCAAAGCTGATATCGTAGAGGCTTTAAAGCATCTATTCTGCTTGACCACCTAGTAGCACTCAATGGTTTCAGAGTTAATTGTGAAACATGTTTTATCAGCACCTCCCAACGCTTTGTGGAGCCAGAAAAAAATGTGTAAAGTTCTTGTACAAGGGAGAAAAAACTTGCTGTTTCTGTAGAAGACGCTGCGTCATTCACAACAAGATTTAATAAATGACAGGCACATGGCACATAAAATGCCCTTGGATATTTCTCAATTATTCTATTTTGTACGCCCTTTCGTACTCCTTTCATATTGGCCCCGTTATCATAGCCTTGTCCTCTAAGCCATTTCAACTCAAAACCTAACTTCTCCAATTCTGTCAGAATTAGCTGTGCCAGTCCTTCTCCTGTTGAATCACTAGCTTCAAAAAATCCAATAAAGAATTCTTCAATTCTATATTTATTATCATTAGAGTTAAAAGCGACTACCCTTACTGTTAGTGAGAGCTGTTCAATATTACTTACGTCTGGGGTACAATCAGCAATTATAGAAAAATATTTTGCATTTTTTGCGATTTCCACAATTTCTTTTAAAATTTTATTTCCCATCAAGTTTATCAACTCATCCTGTATATTATTGCTGAGATAAGTCACAGACTATTTATCAGACTCGCGTTGAACTCTTCGGAGATGTTCTTCCATAACTGGATCAAACTCAGCAAAAAGTTCTACCAACTTTAAAAAATTTCCATTATTTGGTTCAAACAAATGTTCAGTTGTTCCACGTAAAACCAAACATTGCGAAGCCAATAGCCTTACTATTGCCATAATTCTTTTAAGAACCCCTCTCCAGTGCTGAGTTTCCAGATCCAAAATTCGTTGGTATTCAGCGTCAATAGTTTTTTTCTGCTTTAAACGAATGTCTAGTTCTATCCATGCTTTGAAAGCATTTCTATGCTTTGCAGATCTTTCATGCATTGTAAGTGCTCTTGTGATATTTTTCCAATCAGAATAGCCTTTTTTGGGCCAGTCACTAACTGAAGACGAATTATCGAATAGGATACAACAAAAACAGAAAACCGCATCATTTTTTACAGAATATCTACATTAACCAGCTTCTCTAAACTGATTCTCCATTGCTTAATACTTTCAAATAAAGCGAGGGTGAAAATCTTCGCCTGTCTTTATTAAGAGGAATTTCTTTAATTTGATATGGTCCCCTCTCAACAAGTATTTGACGGATTTTCGATTCCATGCAGGCAACATTCCATAAGGCAGGATCAGCAGACACTTCATTTAAACTTGTTCACTGCCACGAGTGCCACGGTCACTACTGCCCGGTTGTTTCGGGTCGGGTGTGAATGGTACATTATGAATTTCTGATGACGTTTCCTCGCTACCTAAGCTTTCTTCATCAATTTCTCCCGATTGGAAGACCACTGAATTTTCATTGTCATCTATCAAATCCAAAGTCGCCAAAGAGGATGTAGAATGGCTAGAAGGCTCACCAAGCGGCTCATCTTGATTGGATTTTTGTGTTAAAAATCCTTTCAAAGCATAGCTTAACTTTCTTTCCTCTGCTTTTTTCAATAAGCGTTTGTTTTTATATTGACTTCCTGATAACTTTTTCCTTTTCTTGTCCATACTGACACTAATTATTAAAACATTAGGAAATGAATAATCACTAAAATTCAAGAAAAAATTAACAGTTTCCCTTACCTGATCTACTTTTCTTGTATCACAAAAAGTTGTTGATTGAGTAAAGATGCAAAAATAGGAAAATACTTCTGATTTAATAATAATCCACAGACAGTCACGAGTGTCACGACTCACAGCACTGCAATACGATACGGCGCAACTGACGCAACTCGCTGCAACTCGCACAACATTCACCTACTTGCTTTTGCAGTTTTGACCGCTAGAATAGCGCGCACTAGAATACAGGCGGACCCATCCATAACCCAACATTCGCCATTTTTTGCCAGTATTCAGATAGGCAAGACGACAGCCAGGGCTGGCGCCTGCGTATTTGCAATCAACGGTATTTGCGAGCGCGATAATGAACGCAATAAATTTATCTTTACATTATGGCGAATTAAAAAATTGCGCTAGGTCGTATAGGTTTTCCCTAGATGTCCTTAATTTTAAGATTGAATTTAATTATTTTGGATTAGTTTTAATCCAATTCGTCAGATATTTTTTAATTGATGTCAGTCTAGGATTTTGGTAAACTCTGGAAAAAAATTTCCTTATTTCCTTTGGATTTATGCCGCCCCATATTGTGCCGCCTGAGGCAGCCGCCTCTTCGCCTCATAGCACGGCACGGCCCTGGATATTTTCAACTACTCCCTGCCACAAATCAGGAAGATGATAATGTTTATGTAATTTTATCCCATTTTGACGTTTAAAAATGACATTATTGAATGCATAACAATAAAGGTAAGTAGACGTTTATCACCTCAGTGATTTAAAAACATTTTAACTCACTCTCAGGATTTTAAGTCACTCTGCCCAACTAAAATTCTGAAACCTCAGTGATTTAAGATTTAAAATATTTTTAACTTACTCTCGGCATTTTTCCTTGTACTTTATTTTTTAAATTTCCACAAAATGGGATAAAATTTTGTATACATCACGTGAGTTAAACTTTCTTCTCATGAATAAAAATTCATTTAACCCACTTGGTGTATAAATAACTATTAACTGTGACTCCTATTCATTTCTCGTTTTATATAACTTTGTCTGTCTGTTTTTATCAGAATTTTTATGCGGCTTGACTTTAACTGAGATTGCTTCTGTACGTTATTTGCATATCTATGTTTTTATTTTTATGCAGTATTTTATTTGTTTTTAAATTTTGATTATTTTGAGAAACGGCAAATTCCCTTATCGCATCATCGTTATTCAGTCCTAATTCCTATTTTTTTTTTCTAAGATTTTAATTATTTCAACATATTTTTTTATAAACTTGGAATTTGCAGTACCTATATTCCTGAAAAGTAGGGAGGGCCCCTGCGGGGCCCCATCTGACCTGGGGGGGGCCTAGGGTGGGCCTGGGAGAGGCGCCAATGTTTGAAAGTCCTCATAGGTACAGGATAATATTTCAATGAATTTGTTTATAGGGGGAGGGAGAAGGTTGCCGTAGGCGCCGGCGGAGGTGAAATTTTTATTCCGGATGCCACGCCTAAAAACGTCTATTTTATAATGTATATATTTTTCAATTTTTTCTACGAACTTTTTGTGCACGCAATTTAGGCCATGAAAATATCACATGATTATCAAAATAATTATGCCTAGTACTTGTATGTCCTAAAATGTCTTATGTCCCGGTTATTATCAAAAAATAGAGATGGAGAATAGCAACATTAGCAATATAAAGTAGTACGAGCATAGAATTATTGACCACAAATAACGAAAGGACAGAATACTAATACCTCCCTAATCTAAGTTTACAAACATAGTGCAAGCAGGTTTCCGCTTACCGGTAACCAGCGCTGACTCGCGCTTATAGGCGCGAAAAATGAATGCATGTTTTTAAATCGGCTAGAACACAGTAAAAAGCAGGTAGAGGCAGGTAGATGCGGGAACCAGCGTTCTCGTTTTAACCGGAATGAAAACTTAGTTTATTTCTGCTTTTGCACGCGTCGCGGCAGTGTCTTTTCAGTTCTTGTGATGGATAAGGAGTTACTAATGCTGCAATTTTTGAAAAAAAAACCCTATTTGGGACAAAAGGCATAAGCAGCATAGCAATCGAAATGAAGTCGACAAATATTGGAGAGAAATAATATTCTCCATACAGGTTTCTTTCACGATTAAGAATATGTATAACAACTTTTTTTTCTTTTTAATTTAGTATGCACAGAATTTAGAGCAATCAAATCATCATCATTTGAAGATGAAATATTTGCTAGGCTAGAAGTTCGAGACACGCCAGATTTGAAGTTTAAAAATATTTTCTCGCTTTCTTTTGCAGTTATTCACTCTGTGCTATTTCGGCGCGAGAACACTGTGCAGATCGGCGCTGCCTACCAGTAAGCGAAAAACCTGCTTGCACTGTGTTTGTACACTAAGGCGGGGTACTTTCACTTGCAGATAGAGATATTTATTCTCCAGATTAGAAAATATCCTAGAGATAAGAAAAACGAGTGTATTTTCACTTCCGTATAGTGATATCTATCAGATAAATGCGGGCTAACCTTTAGTTAACGTATCCTGTGGTCAGACCTAAGAATAACCGGTTTTATCTGCCGAATAGCTCCTCGCGCAGTGTGTTTACTCTGATTTAGGTGACAACACAGAATTCTGATGACGTAATTATCTAAGATTTGTGTTTGTTTGAAAAATTCGTGTTTTTTTTTTTTTGTTATTTACAATTTCATTTTTGTACTAGTATTTCAAATTTCAATATTTGCGCTTGAAAGCCTCTTGCTGATGATACCCTTCAAAACATGACTGGGGATGGAATAGCAAAGGGAAAAAAAATTACAACACATTTCTCTGAAGTTTAAAAGTTTTATTTTTTGTTAGAATAACCGCGTTGTAGCAGTCAGGTTCAAAGCCGACCGCACCTGAAGTTTTTTGGAAATACCAAATTTCCAGGTAGAGGTACGACCATGTAATTTTGAGAAAGTAATTAGTATAGGGTGCCTAAGGACTACTAGAAGCCATAATATTATAGGCTTTTTCCTTTTTGATTTATTTGCAAAAATAATAGGCATGTATCTCTAAAATACAAGCGCGACTAATAGAAGATTAATAAACCACTCCCACTACACGATACAAAAATTAGGGTAAGCACATAGTGGAGCGACGAGCAAAGTAGTGAGCAGTGAGGAGAGCAAAGCAGCGAAAACTAACACACGAGATTAAATTGTTTGACCTACTTTGCTCGTTTGTCTCTGTGTTGTAAAAATAGACGTTGAACAATTAATAAGTACCGTCCTTTGGGGTGAAGTCGGACGATTTTTGCAGTTTTTTGTTAATAAAATCTGGAATTGAAAGAAAAAAAATCCCAAAAAATTAATTAAGAATCTTTCATGTCTCCCTTGTCAAATTACATACTAAAAGTAATGACATTTGTATCCCCTCCCTTTTTTTTTAGGTAAGTTGTGTGTCCGCCTTCACCCCTATGTGTGGGGTAAAGGCGGACCACCATTTATTAAGCATTACAAAGTGTCTTAGCCCCTAGTACGGGGTGCAGTCGGACAGAAAAAATAAAAAATAAAAATATTTATAGCAAAATATTTAAAATTTTAGGTAAAAAAAAATGCAAACGGGCTATCCAACATAATTCTTCGATTTTATTCCCTTTTTCTTGTCATGTAAGGTGGATTTGGGAACCCCATAATATTCAGCAGCTTGTCATACTTTTTCTGCCTCGTCTAATATCTTCGAGTGCTCTAGCGACGTTTTCTTCATTGTAATTTTTGAAATTAATGCCGATTTTCTTCCTATAGCACCTAATCATAGAGTCCGCCTTCCCCCCTATAAAATGACTTTTTTTACTAAAACACCATTATTTAACAAAAAAAATAATATTTTTTCACCAAATTGCCATGGGTTTACTTATAATAGAGCACATAACAAATAATAGCTCATTTGAAGTACATAGGTACAGTATTCCCTAGTGCCCAACAGTTTCTTTTTTGGTTTTCAAATTTTAAGAAAACAACAAAATTTATAAAATTCTGACCACGTGCTCTACGGCGAATTTATCCAGCAAAAATGCACCACTCTCAACGATACTCGAGCTAAACTAAGCGGAATATGCCGGTTGGTGGATTTTTTGGGCGTCTGGATACCCGATATCGTAAAAAACACCGGCCAATACCTGTCTGTCCGAGTTCACCCCCACAGTCCGACTTCACCCCAAATGACGGTAGTATTTTTGTTAAAAATCTATTGTGGAACCAAAAAGATACTCAACATCATAATTAATACATATTAGATAAGTTGTGGGATGATGTAGCAAGAGAAATGAAGTCAAAAATCAAGTGAAAAATGTATTATATTATTAATTGATTGCTGCTGGACCAATTGGGATTATGGTAAAGTTAGTCCATTTTTTTTACCAATCTTTGTTCTATTTTCTCGAAACTGTAATCAAAAGTTTTAATATTCAATATTCATTAAAAGATAAGAGTGAAATTTTTCTGGATGTTGTTGTAATTCCTCATATAAATGGTGATATTCGCCTAATCGAAGTTTGCTTCTGTTTATATGGTGTGCACTACACCTTCTTTTTTTCTTTCTGTCTTCTCTTTAAATACCAAAATTTTTGAAGACGACGTTTCGGTTAAAACCAAATTATTCATTTTTATTTTTTTCACTCGAGTATTAACTCGCCACTATGTGCATACAATTCTTTCATCCACTCTCTGCTCAATTGACGCTCTGCTCTCCGCGCTGCCCGCTGCTCTGCTCGCCGCTCCACTATGTGCTTAGCCTTATATATTTATATAGAAAAAATTAAACTATTAATAAATAGAATATCATTTACTTACTTATGTTTTGTTAATATAATATACATACACGTAATAAATATACGATTTATAATGAAGAAAAAGTACATTTGAAAGCAAACATTAGCATGAACTAAGCACTAGGGAGTGAATCTAGTTAGATACTTGACTTAAATGATGTAACTACGAGTAACAATCATATTTGAATCACAATTATTATCCAAGAACAGTAATTGTGACAATTTTTTTCCTTTTCCATATAATTCTCGTGTTATATCGAAATTTGTCTTGCATTTGAAAATAGTCTCGCATATGAAACCGAAGCTGCTACAACGCTCAAGTATTTTGAAGCTATCTTTGATAGTCGCAGATATACATTCTTTATTTCTTCCCAATGTTCAACAAATAGATTTTCATCAAATTTTGCCAAGGAACTGAAAGTATTGGTGTAGTATTTAGAAGAAAAAACATCGAAAAAACATCGCAAAAAAATATCGATGTTCTCTAATTATATCGAATAAAAAAACATCGATATAAACATCGAACATCGAAATAAGAAAATCGATGTTTTTGAAACATCGATACATCGTGCGCATCCCTAGAAAATACCCCTCGGAGATATACTACAGATAGCAACCTCTGGTTTACTTATCCGATAGATAGATATTCGCCGAATAAATTATATTTATACTGAGGTGAAAGTACCGGGCCTAAGACTAATACCACTTGTATAATTCTTATACAAAGTTGTGTAAATTTAAATAATATACATCATACTGATACTATAGTCATATTCACGAGAGAGTTTAAATTTTGACCGTTATTTTCACCAGTTGAAAATAAATAAAATCCCCAGATCTGTCCCTTTTTCTGACAACTCTCAAATAATGATACATGACATTTTGATATGACACGTAAAAATCACAGATTCGGATCTTTGAATTTTGAATTTCGAATTTGTGTGTGAAATCTTTCAGTTTTTTGCCATTTTCTGCATTATTTTTTTATTTTTTATTATCGCAATCGGTTTTTTGGTTTTTTATGTGTAGTGTTCTGTGCCTTTGTGTTTCGGTGTTGCGTTTCAAACCTGGTTTTAGTATGGATTTAAGTGTTTACTCTTATTATAAGTGTTTACTTTGGACTCTAATTTTAGGATTTTTGGATTTTAATAACTTAACTTCCTTTAAAGGAATTGAAAATAAATTTTTATTCTGAAATGTATATCACTTTTCTAAATACGACCCTGTCGTTTATCACAGCTGACGGAATCGAAGCGCTAACGCATGCTGACAACCTAAAGAAAAAGTTTACTAAAAATGTCAACGCGAACTGTCAACTGTCAACACGGAACGAAATGACCCTTAAATACGTTTATACTTTCGCATTCCCTACGAGAGCTCCGAGCACCCATGAGAGGTTGCTCATGGGAGCACCTGCCCCAATGCCCCCATGTAGTTGGGGCCAGTGGCCTAGGGCCTGATATTGCGACCGGGCTTAAAGAGGGTGTGACCCAAAAATGAAAGTTTTAGTGCAAAAAAATCTAAGAATAAGTATTTAAACCGCTTCTTGCTACGATGATCCGTTTTCGAGTTACGGCGGCTTAAAGTTACAACTAGGGTTTTGTGACGTCACACTGGATTATCAGGGACACTATTAACACGTGTAAGAATTTCCTAAAACAAAAAAAACCATTATCTTCTAGAGCGAATTGCAGCCACTTAAAGCATGGGGTACGGTTCATTGACAACTAAACGAACGGAAGACTGCGATTTCGGCGGTTGTGACATCACAAGCTCCTGCATAATTTATCTTCAAATGGAATTTTCTCGGAGACTATTTTGAATGTAGGACTGCGGTTTTCACGAGAGATCTTAGAATTTTTTTCTTAATTTAAGTAGCTTAAGTCGTTTTTTAGGGTCGCACCCCCTTTAAATCACTTACCTAGCTAACCCAGCTTATCAGCCGCTGTAAAGTATATCAGCAACACCGATTCACGGATTCACAGGAAAAATATTCAATCAAACTCCCAAACTAATCTGTTATATTGGTACTTGATGCTAATTTAATGGCTTTGGTATACTGTATCACTTCTGCACATTGCAATTTGCACTGACCTTTGGGTAGAGGTGGGCCAACCTGCGATTTTAATGGAGCTGTGACAAGACGTGACTGCTCCAGTCGTATCACTGTGACAAATTGCAGCCGTACTGCTATTATTCTATGTTAATGCTACATCGTAAAATGGCATAATCGCAGTCCGCAGTCACGACCTAGAGAGATGCTCCAGTTTCCAGTCTGCCCTCTGCAGTAGCAGTTTCTATTTGGCGTGATCGCGATGCAATTTATAATATTATTATTTCATTTACATCACTCAGCTCGAGTTTTGTCCGCGCTGCATCGGTCGGAGCTTGAAGCAGGCTGTGACAAAATGTCACTGCTACTTGACTGGGACTGGAGCAGGCCGTGACTGTGACAGACGAGTAGCAGTGACAAAGTCACAGTTCGTGAAATCGCAACCCACCTCTACCTTTGGGTGGCACAATGGCAGACAGCCCGTTCGTTGGTGGATCGGAGGATCGAATAGGGTCGATCGGAATCGCCGCGCATTACCGTTCAAATTTAGTAGGTAGTAACATAAAATTATAATAGGTAATGTAGCTTTCATAAAATTATTAAAGTTTTTTTCTGGGGGGGGGGGGGCCTAGCGACGTCTGGGGAGGGCCCGGCCCCCCCAGGCCCCCCTGTAGTTACGCCACTGCTCTTAATACACTGTACTGTAGGTACTAGACACTTTAACTTTTTTTTAAAGATAAAAGTCAAACTGACATTATGTTGGCAATACAATGTAAAATTGTCAATGCTTCAAATTTTTTATGCAGAAAAGGCTTGTGTTGCCAACATAGTTACTAAATTTTTGACTTGGGGAATTATCTTTAAAAAAAAAAAAGACACTTTAAGTTTGACCAAACTCGTTAACGTAATCTTTAAACGTAAACCCTATTTTTTACTATAGCGTCGAGTGATCGTCGGTACTCACAAATCAGTTTAAGTTAAATTTTCACGTCAACGTTAACGTTATATTTCACAATCATGACCTAACCTCTAAATTTTGTTGTGAAAAGGACAAATTAGAAATAATTTTTCCTACAGCCGTGCAGAAAAATCGATTTTCCGCACTCATATGCGTGCGGAAAATGAGTTTTCCCGCACGGTGCGGTAAAACTTTTTTTTTTGACATATCAGTGCGGAAAAAGTTTTTCCGCACGGCTGTTAGTGCGGAAAAAATTTTACCGCACTGATATGTGAAAAAAAAAGAAAAATTTTACATTTTTTCGCCTGTAGGAAAAATATTGTACCTAACACTTGCGGAAAATATTTTTCCGCACTCGGCTGCATCACCGAACTCCGCTACGCGTCGCTCGGCGAACGGCAGCAGCGTGCGGAAAAATTCATTTTCCGCACTTGTTAGGTAAATAGCTATTTCGTATTTTGATTATTTTGGATTACATGACAACTTTTTTTTTAAGGTTAAAATACATTTGGCAAAGGTCTACACCGGCAATCTGGCTTACAGGCCCACTCGGTTTAACGAACGTTTACGGATAAGGTACACGCAAAGACCCGTTAAATAACGTGAAACGTAACACGCTATTTTTGGTGGAAAGAAACTGCGCATGCGCAGCTGTCAAATCTTACGTTAGCGTTAACGTATTTTGTCTAACTTAAAGTATCTAAAAGAGAGTTCTCGAGCTGTCCAAATTACAAATACCGTAACGTTATTTGACAAGTATGACAGTTCTTACGGTATTAGCGTTAGCGGAGCCCGTTACGTAACGGGAGTTAGCGGATGCCTTACCGTAACGTTATCCTATGTCAAAATTAGTTTAAGCTCCATTTACGTCTGCAAGAACAGCAAATTCTAATAATTTCTCCATAAAAAACAGCAAGGAAAAATTTATCAAACTCAGAATCTTCAGGATAAATAAAAATAGGGTTTAAGTTTAAAGATTACGTTAACGTGTTTGGTCCAACTTAAAAGAGAGATATCGGTAGCCCAAATAGTGTCATGCAATATTAGCGCCTACGTTATTTTGACATTAAACCTATGCGCGATTCGATTTTTAACACTACGTACCAAAATAACGTTACCGCATAACGTAATTTACTCAGCATTTACGTTAAGCGCTATTTCGAATAACGCTTAGAAATAACGCAGTGGAATAATATAGGTTTTGTTATGTTTATTGTTTTTGTTTATTTTATTATTTTTGTTGTGTTCAAGTGAATATGGATTGTTCAAAAAATAGTAAAAAAGCAAATCCTCTGTCCCTGACCATAAACAACAGACAACACAAATCAAATCACAACAAAGGTACAAGTTAGGCTACGGTTATAAAATAACGGATACGAACAGGCAAATTTTACGTTAAACTGTTTTCCGATAACTCTAACTTGAAAGTATGATACAGCTTTACTTTAAAAAATTAACTCCTGACGTTATTACCGTCCATACGCGCTATCGGATTCACCGATATCTTTCTAGGATCGCTATTGCAAACAGCTGACGACTTCAGTTATGACATCAGAAATGATGACACACCAATATGGCGGAGATTACCAAAAACGGAGCCGATAAGCAATCCTAAAGCTTCATTCTCAGCTGCGCGAAATTCGCTCTTTTATTGACAATTGCTTCGACAATTTGACATTTTACGCGTGTATAAAACGTCAAATTGTCAAAGCAATTTCAAAAAACAGCGAAATTCACGCAACTGAGAATGAAGCTTAAAGCCTCATAACCGCGAATTGCGGTTTTTTTTCTATTGGTCGAATATATTTGTAGCGTTATTTCAGTTTTCCTTGCACTGTTCGGGGTGCTACTGACTTTCGGTTATTTATCGGTCGGTTATCTCGGGCGCCACCCTCGGCTTTTAGAGTGGTCGAGGGCCCACTTGCTCCAGGTAGTATCTCAGTGGAGACGGAAAACCAAAGTTCATTGACCATTAAAAAAAATAAAACAAACATTCCGGGAAAACAACAGATATTTTATTCTGAATCAAGCGTTGAACAAGAAAATAAATACCCTATCTCGAATATAATACACGGCAACCTGAGAGAGAGGATGTGGACGAAGTATGTGTGTATGTTTTGTGTGAGAGAGAGAGATAGAGAGATTTTCGGGACGGAAATCCGGTAATCGGTAAGCTCAAGGTAACCCTGCATCCAGAAATTTAGTGTACTCGGAATAACGAAAAATAAACAACTTGTTCGTCCTCGCTTCCAGCTCGTACGGTTCAGGCCTTAGGCCGCATGCGCGATCTGTTTGATTCGGTAAGCGTGCGGGTCTTTGTAGACACAGAGAAGGATCGGAAGTATCCAGACAAGCACAAGCAGCGCCCCCGTAACGGAGCCCAGACAGGACGCGACTTGTGTCCGTCAGCACAGAACGAGTAGTATCACCCCGTAACGAATCCCAGACAAGTGTACTAAACGTGCCATGTGATACCCCGAGCCAAATAAGGATGAGCACAAAGGACACCCCGTAACGAAGCCCAGACAGATGCCCCCCGTATAGATCGAATCAGCCCTACCCTGGAACGAAACCCAGACAGCAGCACAGCTCGATCCATAGTATTGACCCGCAAACGAACCTATACCTACATTGTACGGTGCAGTGATGACGTCGGCGTCGTGGCGAGCTGAAAGCGGCGGCGGCGACGGTTTCTACGGTGAAGGCTTACCTTGGCTGCTGCTCGGTCTGCTGGCTGGTGCTGGCTGGTCGGTCGGTAGCGGTGGACGGAATGCCAATTCCTCGGCGCGCTTCGCAATTTATGGGCCCGGCGCCGCATGGCTTTCGCGGTGGGGAAGGCTGCCTGACCGACTGGCTACGGCGTTCCCCGACGAAGCGATGTGGGTTCGGGCGCTCGGTAGTACTGGCTTTTACGCCTGATTCGAGGTCACGCGTAAAGATATATTAATAATTAAAATAGAGACTAATTAAAGCCATATTACCTCTCCAGAACAGAGAAAAAATATGTAACCTTCGTTACATATTTAAGCCTGTCAAATTTAAATATAATCGACCAATAGAAAAAAAATCGCAAAATAAAAATCCGCAATTCGCGGTTATGAGTACTAGGCATAGGCGCCGCCAGGATTAGTTTCAGGGGGGTGCATACAGGCAATGGCGGCGCGTGGATTGTTATATTGGTCCAAATTACTAATTTAAGAAGTTGAATAAATGTCCGAAAATTTTTCCGGGTGCCACGCCCAAAAATGGTTATTTTGAGCTTTCAAAAAAAAATAAATGTTTCTTAGTGATTGGGAAAGTTATATGATGTTTTCACCTCGGCAATTTAATACCAAGAAATTAGAAATTAAGTGAATTCGAAATTCCCGCCATTCTACAAGTTGATTGCGCGAGAAAAAAAAAAAAACATGTGAAGCGCCGTACACGTGGTAGAAATGAAACTTCTTAAAAACCGAATGAGGGAGATTGAAGGTGCGAGAGAGGGAAAGGGAGAGAATTTCAAAAGAAATACCTATATGCTTTTCAGATATTATTGGCGTAGCATTATCCATGGAAATTTGACAGGTTGCCCTCGTATAATAATGACATTTGATGATAATGCATTTTTTAAATTTCAGGGTTATAAAACAGAAAGCCGAGTTGCCAGAATGTGTAAAATATCTGAATAGATTCAATTCCAAAATATGTTTCCAAATTAATTAAAAAAAAAAAATGGGTATTTAGTAAAATTATCATATATTATATCACAAGACCTTTAAATTTAATCGATTAAACTATCCAACATATTTTGAGCATGATTTTGCTTGGAAAATAGTTGAATGCACAATAACTTAATAATGTTATTTAAAAGTTATTGTGCATGAAACTATTTGCCAAAAAGGAAAATTATGCAAAAAATATTTGGATAGTTTAATCCATTTAAATTTATAGGTCGAGTGGTATACGGCTAGATTATTTCCTGAATAATTAGGACTTAATTATTGGCGTCAATCCTATCCAAAGAGTTCTATTTATTATAAAATGTCAGAATATTTCTATCAAAATTCTGTCAAAAAAGGTAAACAAAAATTTAATCGCTGATAAACAAGGTCTTGTGAAATAATCACTTATTTAAACAAAATTCATTCAAAAAATGACGTTGTCTGATAGGTGTTTAATTAGGTGTTTATCAAATAAAACAACCAATCAATTAGGAAAAACTAAACTTTTTATTTTTGAGTTGTTTTTACAAGATTCTAGAAAATCCCCACTCGTCAACTGAGTGACAATTGTCAACTCTCCTTTCTTTGACATCCTGGGTACGTTCGATAACTTAACAACTAACATCCAAATAAGAGGTACGTTCGATAACTAACATCCAAACACCTTCCCCTCAAAGATTTAATCGTCGGGGAGGTTTAACAACACGACCAAATCGGGAGCGTTTAAACTCAACATCACCATTATAAATATTTCCACCAGAATGCCTCAATATATTTATTGATGTACTTTCTGGTGAAATACTTGGAGAGCTAACAGGAGTACTTTGAGGTGTATTATAGTTACTGGTAGATCTTACAGAGTTAGGACTACTGTTGGAAGAAACATGTGGAGATACTCTATAATTACGATGATTATAGTGTACAATATTATTAGGATGAGTTTCTTCAAACAGCCCGTCGGGATACAGCTCCGGTTCACAAATAAATTTGTAGTCAGACTTAGTGTAAGACGGTTTCATTTGAGTAGTATTGCGTCTTACAATCTGACCATTCCTTTCTTTTTTAACCCAAAATGATCGGGGTTCTTTAGCTTTTTCAATGACAATAGCTTTTTCCCAAGTTTTTTCTTTTGGTGTTTTAATCACTATACTATCGCCCTTGCTGTATTCCAACGGATCCCTTCGAACAAGTTTATCATAGTTTTGTTTGGTAATAATTTTTTGTTGACACAATTTTTCATAAATTCCATGTTGAATTACTGGTTCTAACTTGTTTGAAGTGATTGGTAACTCTGACCTTAAAATTCTACTATTTAATATTTGGCTAGGTGTAGCACAAAGGCTTATAATTGGTGAATTATTGTATGCCATTACACCTTCCCTAAAATCGGACCCATCATCAAAGCATTTTCTCAAAATTTGTTTAGAAATACTAACTGCTTTCTCAGCCATGCCATTGCTTTGATGATAGTGTGGAGAACAAGTAGTTATAATAATATCTTTGCTCTTATAATATCTTTTACAACGACTTGAAACGAAAGGTAAATTATCTGCAATTATAATTTCAGGGTATCCAAAACGAATAAAAATGTCTTGAAAACAATTTATAACTGATTCAGAGGTTTTGTCTTTGATCGGAATTAATTCAAGCCAGTGAGAAAAATGATCAATAACTACCAAGTAATTTTTACCACCGTGCTCTACAATATCTGTGGCAATTTTGTTGAATCTAAGCCTAGGAACAGTATGTGGTAAGAGAGGTTCTTTGTAGTTAGCCGGCATATTTTTCTCACAAGTACGACACTTTTTTATGAAATTCGTGATATCACTTGACAAATTAGGCCAATAGAACAGTGTTCGAGCTTTGTTCAATGTTTTGCTGATACCAATATGGCCTTTATGCAATAATTTCATCATCTGAAGTCTGATATTTTTAGGCACAACTATTTTGTCTTCGATAAAAACAATGCCCGCTTCAATGTAAATAGAGTCTTTCAATGGGTAGTAAAGTTTACAATCTGCAGGTATTTCGTTCTCCTTTTGCCAGCCATTGTAATAAAAATCAATTAGTTTTAACAAACTTGGATCTTTGCTGGTTTCCAGCCTAAACAAGTCTCTTTTTTCTTGACTCATCGGTAAATGTTTTGAAACCATATGAACCATATCTAACATTTCTGGATCAAAAGAGTCTTGGTTTGTTAGACTCGACCTTGACAACATATCTGCAAAATGTAAACTTTTTCCGGGAACATAATATACATTTAATGAGTATTTTAAAAGTTTCAGCCTTAATCTTTGTAGTCTTACTGATCCTATTTTAATTATTGGTTTTTTCATGATCGAGATAATAGGTTTGTGGTCTGTTTGAACATCAACATTCTGCCTGTAAATAAATTCGTGATATTTTTGGCATCCAAAAAAAATTGACAATAGTTCTTTCTCAGTCTGGCTATAATTGACCTCGTGGTCATTCATCGACCTTGAAGAACATGCCACAAGCTTTAAAATATTGTCGTGTTCCTGAAAAAGACAAGATCCCAAACCATTTCTCGAAGCATCACATTGGAGAACCATTTTTCTGGATGGATCAAACGGAACAAGAGCTGGTGAATTTGTTATTATTTGTTTCAACTTGTCAAAAGCCTCCTGGTGTTTTGGTAACCAAGACCATTCAACATCAGATTTCAAAAGTTCACACAGAGGATGCATTATGTCAGACATGTTTTTAACATAACGTCTGACATAGTTGAATGATCCAAGTATTCTTTGTAATTCTTTCTTGTTTTCTGGAGGTTTTAACTTACATAATGATTCGATTCTGTCCGGGTCAATTTGCATACCCTTCTCAGAGAACATGTGTCCCATAAACTTGACTTTAGATTGCCTATATTGAAATTTTTCTTTATTGAACCTAGTATTAACTTGTTTTGCTTTTTGAACAACCATTTCCACCGCTTCATCATGTTCTTGCTGCGTTTTACCAGCAACAACCATATCATCATGGCAAATAGTGACATTTGGAATGCCAGAAAAATGCCTCTCAACTTCGTCTTGGAAAAGATCCTGAGAATTTGATAAGCCGTATGGTAACACAACAAATCTATATACTCCAAAAGGGGTTGCAAAACAACACTTCCAAGAACTTTGTTCGTTTAATCTTAAATGATGATACCCTTCAGCAAGGTCAAAAACTGTGAAAAATTTTTTGTTTCTTAAATTTGAGGCTATTTCTTCAATGTTAATACCTAATTTTGGTTTTCTTATAATCTGCGAATTAATGTCAGAGGGGTCTAAACATAGCCTAATTTTACCATTACTTTTCTCAATAAGAACTATTCGGTTTAAACTTGCTTCGGGTTCAATTTTATCAACTTTTACTATTGCCTTTCTTGCAATTAAACGATCTAATTCCTTTTTAAATTGCTCTCGAATTGCAATTGGAATTTTGGTAGGGGGGTGACAAACATTCTCAAAATTTTCTTTTGTCGGTATATTATGCCAACCAGGAAACTCCCCAAACCCATTAAAAATTTCAAAATTTTTCTCCAAAAACTTTACCTTTTCATCAGAATTTTGACACTTTTGATTTAAATTTAAGTTAACATTGTTGATTCGTTTTATCAAATTCAAATTTACACATGCCTGGCCCCCTAAAAGAACCTGTCTTACACCGTCAACAATGACAAAATCTTCATAAACTTCTCTACTTTTAAATATACAATGTAGATTTACAATACCAATAGGTTTCGCATGAGAACCCTCAAAAGCCTTTAAAATATATTGAGTAGGCCTAACTCTAAATTGCTTGTCTACTTTTTTAAAAATTTGAAGTGGAATAACGCTTATATCAGCACCTGTGTCTAAACGTACCTTGAATTTTTTACCTTCAATATTTAAATATTCTTCAAAGGTACTCACCAATTGGCTGTCCTCAGAGTCTGTTTGCTTTGTCACAGAATTGACAAAAAATTCATCATCACTTTCACTGTGATTGGAACCTGACTCACTATGATTCACTTGCCTCACACTTTTGACACGACACGATACTGCAAAATGATTTTCAATGCCACATTTGCTGCACTTTTTGCCGTAGGCTGGACACTCACGGGACCCATGTTGTGTTTGACATCTTCTGCACTTAAATGCCTTTTTGTCTGCCCATGAATCATACCTGCCTCTATCACGGTCTTTTTTATGTTTGTTTTCATGTGAATTTTTCTCAAAATTTTTATATTTTTTGGTCTTTTTAACAAAATTTATATCATTATCCCTTAGATTTTCCTGGAACTGTAAACTTTGCGACTTGCTTTGTTCAGAGGTCCTACAGAATGTGATTGTTTTGTCTAGAGTGAGATCATCAAATCTCAAAAGTGCTTCTCTAGTTGTATTATCTCGAATCCCCATAACAATTCTGTCACGCAGGGCTTTTTCTTCAGGGGTTTGATTAGGGTCAACCACATTATAATTGCAGGTTTTCAGGAGATGTCGGCAATCCGTCAGGAAATGGTCAAAATTTTCATCCTCCTTCTGGTTGCGTTTGGAAAAAATGTACCTCTCAAAGCACTCGTTTTTCCTGGGATTTACATATTTATCTATCTCTGCCATCGTAGCTTCATAAACATCAGGGACACCAGCAGGTATTGTGAATGTTGCCAAAATTCTGGCTGCATCATGACCAATGATGTTTCGTAATATCGATAATTTCACACTTGGGTTAGATTGATCTTGGCCTGTCGAGACTAAGTAGTCCTGGAAAGCGGTTCGCCAAAATTTCCACTCGGTGGCTGCATTGGAGGCCTGTAGATCGAAATCTGGCGGTAATTTAACTTGTCCACCATTCATTTTCACAATTGGTTATACTTTTGGCCGTGGTTTTTCCTTTGGAGGAGGAACAACTTTAACCTCAAACTTCTGGCGATGTTTTCAGCAATAAACTTTGCCTTTCTGCGCTTATAAATTCAAGCCACACAACACTTTTAAGACTGCGCCATGTTTAATTAGGTGTTTATCAAATAAAACAACCAATCAATTATAGTCCAGGAGGTGGCGTCAAAAACATGCAAGAGTTTTCGCAAGGCTGATATTTTCAAAATAGGTCGTACTTTAGTGCTAGAATGCTAGTGTACAGTCAGCACTCACGGTTCCGGGACAGCTGGCTCTGGGACGCGGGCAAAGTTGTAATTTTAAGAAGCATCTAAACTGTTTTCTCAAAGCTCAAAATTTATAGAAATTTTGCACTTTATCTGTTTGAAGGTCACAGATAACGTATGTAAATCGTTAGACGTCTAGTTCGTTGCAAAAGGGGGTCAGACGTCCTCAAAGTTTTTATTTTATGGCATTTTCTTCAAATATATTTGTCAAATACCTGCAAAAATATATTTTGACAGGACACCGAAGAAAATGCCATTAAATAAAAACTTTGAGGACGTCTGACCCCCTTTTTGCAACGAACTAGACGTCTGACGATTTACATACGTTATCTGTGACCTTCAAACAGATAAAGTGCAAAATTTCTATAAATTTTGAGCTTTGAGAAAACAGTTTAGATGCTTCTTAAAATTACAACTTTGCCCGCGTCCCAGAGCCAGCTGTCCCGGAACCGTGAGTGCTGACTGTACACTAGCATTCTAGCACTAAAGTACGACCTATTTTGAAAATATCAGCCTTGCGAAAACTCTTGCATGTTTTTGGCGCCACCTCCTGGACTATTAGGAAAACTAAACTTTTTATTTTTGAGTTGTTTTTACAAGATTCTAGAAAATCCCAACTGAGTCAACTGAGTGACAATTGTCAACTCTCCTTTCTTTGACATCCTGGGTACGTTCGATAACTTAACAACTAACATCCAAATAAGAGGTACGTTCGATAACTAACATCCAAACAATAGGTCTATTTTATAATGAATGAAATAATCATATATTATATCACAAGACCTATAAATTTAATCGATTAAACTATCCAACATATTTTGAGCATGATTTTGCTTGGAAAATAGTTGAATGCACAATAACTTAATAAAAGCCCGAGACCGCGAAGCGGTCGAGGACTTTTATTTGAAATTTATTGTGCATGAAACTATTTGCCAAAAAGCAAAATTATGCAAAAAATATTTGGATTTATGATGTTGGTTTAATCCATTCAAATTTATAGGTCGAGTGGTATACGGCTAGATTATTTCCTGAATAATTAGGATTGAACTGTTGGCGTCAATCCTATCCAAAGAGTTCTATTTATTATAAAATGTCAGATAATTCTATCAAAATTCTGTCAAAAAAGGTAAACAAAAATTTATTCGCTGATAAACAAGGTCTTGTGAAATAATCACTTATTTAAACAAAATTCATTCAAAAAATGACGTTGTCTGATGGGTCTATTTTATAATGAATGAAATAACCAAATTTATTTGAAATAAAATAAATCCAACGTAACCATAACAATAAGCTTAACAGCATAAATATGTTTTCGCAGTAACTGTTTTCTCGGGTTTCGTCCAACAAAAATATTGGTTATGAGAAATGGCTTTACATCTATATTTAAACTATACCTACCCCAAATGTATCTGGTAGTTGGGCTCCAATTATTATTCCCTGAAGAACCTCTCTTTTCTCGAAATATCCGTAACATTTTATTATTTCCCATTTCCCTTATTTTCTCTTGAGAAATTATTTTGGGCATCTAAATATGAAATAAATTTGACAATGCCGAATTTTGAACAATGTCAATGGATTCTGCAGGTATGCAAAATAGTAAGGTGCCGTTTATATGTTGCACTATTGAAAAATATATTGACAAATGTGTCAAATTTGATTGGCCAGATAGGCCAGAGAATTTCAATACTGCGACACTTACGAAATTATGTGAAACACACTTAAAACTGTCTGGAATTTGACATATATTGTCATTATTATACGAGGGTCAACCTGTCAAATTTCCATGGATAATGCTACGCCAATAATAAGTGAAAGGCAAATACAACAGTATGTACAGTGTGCTCTTTTTATCTTGATAACAGTTCAAACTGTCGTAATTTCTTTATTTTTGAAGTTATTTAAATAAATAAAAAAAAGCACAGGACACAAATATGTAATGTATAAATAACGAAAATAATCACAAAACGCAATGATAGTAGTATAACAAAGGGAGACACGCATCTATCGTAACATGACATCACAATAGTATCGGCGCTGGTCAATAATAGGCAATCGTTTTTACGCTTATAATCTTTGGTTTCTGTCAATCAATAGCTGTCTTTCTCCGTCTCTTTACGTTTATCTTTCTTCTCTCTCGAGTAACGAAATTTCCCCGTAACGTGTATTTCAAATTACTCTACATTAGTTGCATTCCTTTTACACCTAAGAGGAGCTCCGGAACAGCTCCGGAGCGCTACGCGTTTATTCCTTTCGCAAAGTGTTTGTTGCACCAACGTCATTGGTTGCACCCCGCATCTCTCCCTTTAAAACCGTTGTCGAGTAACATCGGAGCGAGTAGCTCCAGTGTTCCAAATTCTTGAAAGAAATACAATTATTGTCGTCCAAATATCACGCCGCCTAGAAGTTTGACTTCAATAACTTGATTCAAACAGTAACTTATTTAAAAAAAAAAATAAAAAAAAATAAAAAATATTGTTTTCAATTTTTTCTGACAGGGGGGTGCAAGTGCACCCCCTTGCACCCTGCTGCCGGCGCCCATGGTACTAGGCTTTAAGCTTGTTTCTCAGTTGCGCGAAATTCGCTCCTTTCTTGACATCGCTTCGACAATTTGACGTTTTATGCGTGTATCAAACGTCAAATTGTCGAAGCAATCGGGTCTATTCTGTAACTCAAATTGAATCGACAATCGAAAACTTGAATCGATAACTGTGGTAAAATGTCCACATCCAATGGCTACGTTCACCAGAACCAAATCCAAAACAGATTGTAAAAAGTTTACAAATACCAAATACTAACAGAATATGTTGGGTTAACTCTTGGTTCTGCTGAACGATTCAACTTTTCAATGATAGAACGTCACCTTCTGAATGACAGGACAGGTCACCACACATACAGTGGCTAAATAAACCTTTACATACAGTGGCGACAATAGAGGTCCCGCAGCCATCTTGTTCCCAACCTCTTGTTACTTTTAAATATTAATATATAGGATTTAAATGGACATCTATCATAAAAAATTGAAATCGACGTATTTGATTACCATTATTAGGTCCATCAAATACGTTGTTTTCCATGATTTTTGATGGATGTTCACCTAAATCCCATATATTCATATTTAAAAGTAACAAGGGGGTTGGGAACAAGATGGCGGTGTTTTCAATATAAATATATGGGATTTTAGAACCAATCATAAATGAGACAGCAATTGTCGCCACTGTGGGTTATAGAGTCACTGTAACCACACAAAACACAGTGTTGAAAATTATAAACACTCTGAAATTATGCTTGCAAAAATAGCGACCGTTTGCAAAATATGTTTGGTTTTAACACAAATTCAATGTAGCGTTCAGCAGAACAATCGCAAACCGTTCAACGTTTGTATCTGGTGAACGTGGCCAATGTCAGAAAAAGAGCGAATTTCGCGCAACCGAGATTGGACGTGCAATAAGGACAAGCAGTATTTAAATTAGCCTTATTTTGACATCTACGCATGCGCATTTGGGTCCGAAAATAAGGATTCCCTTAATAAGGTTAGTGCTTGTCTTTATTTGTGTATAGTTAGTGCAAGGCAGTAAACTTCCCTTATTTAAAATTTCTGACATTATGGACGACTTTGACGTTTTGCTTTTTGACGATGACGTAATTTTACTTGGAAAATTTATTTTTTCTACTACCGTGCGTAAAGTACTCACTTTACGCACTATTCAGAAGATGTAAAATTTCACTTCACGCACTAGTGCGTAAAGTAATTCACTTCACACACTAGTGCGTAAAGTAATGTCAATGACAGATGTCAACACTGTCAATTTGGCATTTTTTTGCTAAATTACTTCACGCACTAGTGCGTAAAGTATTTGTCTAAATCTATTTTTTTACACATATTTGGTTGGTAGTAGAAAAATTTTTGTATGCAATACGTGCGTAAAGCACCTTTTTTCACTCATGTGATTGTCGCACTCGCCTTCGGCTCGTGCGTCAAAAAGGTTCACTTTACACACTTGTTGCATAAATAACTATTTTGTCATACGCTACCAAAAACAGCTATTTTACGGACTCATTCAAGGATTTTTTTTCTTCCTGGATGCACCTTTATGATTTCAAAAATTAAGGAAAGGACCTCGGAAAGGACTTCCGCCAAATTTAACCAAATTCTAGTATGATATAAACTTGACCTTTCTGATCAATATTTAGAATTGGCCCAACTTGATCCTATGACTAGTTTTTGAGATACAAGTAGCTTAATGTCCAAGAAATGTACACATTTTAATGTGAGCGTGAGGATACCTGTCCATCCTGGTATATTATTAGGTGACCGGTAGATGTAAATGCATATAAAATGTGTACATTTCTTGGACATTATGTTAGAATATTTACATGAAGAATTTTCTGGTTCTGGAGGCCTTTCTCCTGGCTGATCAAGATTTGAGGGAAATGGCTGCATGAACTAAAACCACTTGTTTCTTCTTGCAGAAAAGTCTTCTTTATTTAAATTCACAAAACTACTAATCTCACGACTTGACAACAACTTGGTTCTTGGATTCCTCGAAGGAAGAACCAATGACTAATATTATTTTTTTACTACTTACCTGAGAAATAGTCATTATTCAATCTATTTTTCTAGGAAAAAATTGAATTTCTCTCCCTAGGTGTATAATGAAAATAATGAAAAAGTCCCTAGGTCAATAATGAAAATGACGTCATGACGCAAGGATATTGTCATGTTTCTATTGGTCCAATTTAAATTTCATGCGTCAATTTAAAACAAAATACAGGTTTCTGTAGGTACATAGGAAGTTATCATAAGCTGTTGATAGAGGGCAGCACTTTCAAGAGGGCGTTCAAAAAAAAATAATTAGAGCACAGATTTTAAGCAAATTTTTTATTTTCTACTAGCAGTAGTAAAAAAAATTCTATATATTCCTCGGTAGAGAAAGTCATTATATACCTCACGCATTATAAACCTCGGCGCTTTGCGCCTCGGTTTATAAAAGCGCTCGGTATATAATGACCAACTTCTCTACCTAGGTATATAATATACTATTTTTTACTACTAACCTGAGAAGTAGCCATTATTCAATCTATTTTTCTGGGAAAAAATTGAATTTCTCTCCCTACCCTGATAACACAGGATTTTCCTGGGATATCCTGCCAATGTACTATGAAAGTATGAATGTCCCGTACCTTGATAATACATTCCCAGAATGTTTCAGATAGAATATAACTGGAATATTTAGATTTAATATTCAAGGAACATCCCTCAAATATTCCTGTTTCTTTGTTTTGTGATTTCTTATTTATAATTCTCAGCTTAGCAGCATATAAAGAGAAAAAACTTTTAAAAAAATCCCATTGCCAGATTCAGACCAACAAGACCAACGACCCAATTGCGATTCGTCAGTTCGTCTATCAACCAGCAGTGTTGATTATGACGATACCCATTTTCGACGTTGTCAGATTTCTTTGGATGATTTTATTCCATATAAATATGATGAAATATACCTAGTATCCATGCAGCAAGGTTTGGTCGATAAAACGTTGAAAGTACGATACTTCCCAACGTTGCATTACGTTGTAACAACAGTTGAATGTACGTTGACAGGACGGCACAATGTCATAATTGAGACAACGTTGAATGTGATCGTTGAATTAACGTCGTTTTTTACGTTGGCCTCAATCTTATAACAACGTTGATCAGATGTATTCGAGGCGTCAGATTTCACGTTGAACTCAACCCTTATCACAACGTTGATCAGTTGTAATTAAGACGTCAGATTTCACGTTGAGCCTGAGGTTGAGCTCAACCTTTATTTTTTTCTACAACTTGAAACAGAAAAAATAGTACAAAGAACATGCTTCATAAGACATTTTATATCAAATTGCGTCTTATGAAACTTGTTCTATAGCTGAGTCAGTCAGAACAGTTTTAAAATAAAATAAACTCATCAAAATGTTTGAGGTTAATGGTACTTTATTCCACAACTTTTTTAAATAAACACAAAATCTTTGACATAATAGTACATTAAAATACAAGTTTCATAAGACGTCATTTTATCGCACGAGCCCTATATTAGAAAACGAGCCGGAGGCGAGTTTTCTAAAGGGCGAGTGCGATAAAATGTCTTATGAAACGAATATTTTATACTATTTTTTCTATTTTGGTATTGTTTAATTGAAAAAAACAAACTTTTCTTGGAAATTTTATTCTCATATTTCCTTATATCATATGTTTAGGTTGGCAACCATACATGCCAAATATAGAAATCTTCTATTATTTTTTATCGCGAATGACAGTTCGATGGCCATCAGTCAGCCAGTGTTACCAACCTCCGATGAGTAAAAAAGGAGTGTCACAAAGAGCTTCTTTTCGAAACTACTTTTAGTGTCGAAAAGACTTCGATATGACACCAAAATAGAAAAAATTTAATATATCGAAACAGTAAAGGGGCACACATTTGATCAAAATAAAACATGATTTGGAGGATTGGTAAAAGTCAAAAGTCAACTATCTTGCTCTTAGATAGGAATTGAGAAGTATACATACGCCTACCACCATTTTCCACCAATCGAAGTTAAATCCAGGCTGGACACATTAATAGGCACACAATAACAAAAATAATAACACCTTTTACACCTTCAATAATTTTAAATTTACACAAAATTAACAAAAACGTGCGTGCATAGGAAGGATGACGCGATGAACGTGATGACGCCAGCGGCCAGACGGCAACGCAATGATGGGCTGGGCGCAGAGGGCGCTGGCGGCAAATGGCGGAACGCGATGCACCTTAGCGGGAAGTTTGAATTAATTTGCATGGAGATACCACTTTATCTATTTATATAATATTGTTTCATGTCGAATGTTGCAACTTTAAACATTAAACCTGCATCCATTAAGATATACTTATAATAATAAAAATCTGGTTTTTCATTGATATCTTAAATTTTACTAATAACGTATATTTATTTCAAAAAACATTCTACACCTCCATTCAACGTTTATTCAAAGTCTAGTGATGGGCTAAATCAAACAGAAAAAAACCAGTGTTATAACTATTCAAAGTTGCTATACCTAGTCTAGATTGATAAATACTTTGGTACCAATGGGTTCGAATTATTTTTTCAAAATTGCAATATCTCGTGCAACCTATATTCAACGTTGAATAGACTTTGCTTAGAATACGTTGACGAATACGTTGTTTTCATAATGGCCATTCAACGCTGATTTTTGGTATATCAACGCCTACGACATCAATCAATCTTTAATCAACGTTGATTCAACTACCCCTTGCTGCTTGGGAGTTTCATAAGTTTTCGAATTTTATATGTAATGTTTGTATATAAAAATACAATTAATAGGTTGTATATTTTTTTATATTGGCGATATTTTACTCGTTACACAAAAATAATATACGTGACAACTGGCAACGTCGAACAAAAGCCGCACGTCACAAGCCACGGCACCTCACTTCATATTCATCACAGACAACCTAACCTCACTCCGAAAAAACAAGTCAGCAAATTTTATTGTTTGTTATTAATTTAGTTTTGTTTTAATTACAAAATAATCGTTTTATCGGTGGTCGGTTTTGAACAATAAAACGTTCGGTGCTTGGTTTGCTCGTGTTTTTATATGGTTTTTCGTAGATTTTTCCACGAATTTCCCACATAATTTTTCACTGGCTCTTCCAATTTTCGAGGTTTCGTTACCTTTTGCATTTTTGTGTTAGGTAAGTACTACATGTAGCCTGTTCAGTAATTTATTTAAGAGGTTTTTAGAGTGCTTACAGTGCTGAAGATGGATCCTACAGGAAAAAAGTATTGTTGAGCAACTAATTATTGTCAAAGGAACAAACAATCAAGTCATTCAGAACCTGATCTACAAGATGAGCATCAGAACCCGAGGCAGCATCCTTTCTCTAGTTCTACGCTCGTTTCTATGACTGAGAGGACATTTTACTTGGCTACTTAAGATTCTATGAAGATTTTAATCAGATACCTTCTACCGTTCTACCTGAACAAAGTATCAGCACGCATTATTACTCTTCAGAAAATGGAACTTTCTAGGAAACTGTTGATGCAAGTGTTGGATGTCAATTTACAATTTATAATTTGAATAATATCTATAATTAATAAACCTAAACAAAAGTGTGTCCCACTAGTTTATTTGTAGGATGTTCTGTGCATGTTCCTCCTATATCCCACAAAAATCCCGAATATACTATGTGGGATGATTGAAGATATTCCAGGAATGATTCAATAGAACATTCCTAGAACATCCATTTTGATGACAAAAGCGTCTCCTGGAATGTTCCAGGAATGTTTCAGGATCTAAACAGAATCTTCCAGGAATATTCTGATTGTCCCAACTAAATATTCTTTGAACATTCCTGGGATGTCTTTGTGTTATTAGGGTAGGTTAATAATGAAAATAATGAAAAAATACCTAGGTCAATAATGAAAATGACGTCATGACGCAAGGATATTGCCCTAACGTTACAGGTTTCTATTTGTTTAATTTCAACTTCAAACTGTCATTTAAAAAAAAACAGGTTCCTGTATGTATATCATAGGAATTTACTATAAGCTGTTGATAGAGGGCAGGCCTTTCGACAAGAAAAAAAAATTTGAGCACAGATTTCAAACCTAGTTTTTATTTTCTACTAGCAGTAGTAAAAAAAATTCTATACATTCCTCGGTAGAGAAAGTCATTATATACCTTACGCATTATAAACCTCGGCGCTTTGCGCCTCGGTTTATAAAAGCGCTCGGTATATAATGACCAACTTCTCTACCTAGGTATATAATGTACTATTTTAATTGTTTTATTTGAAACGAGACGTGACTGACTAAAATCTAAACGTTCGTTGCCGCCAATGAACTATAACCAAAAACTGGAATGCTAACACATAAGGACGAACTTGAAGCCTAGTGTGGCTGCTGCGGAGGGGATACCTGTTTTTGTCGCACTCATTATGTTAAATGGCGAAAATTGCTTCCAACACGTATTCCAATCGATGAAGCCTGTGACGGGAAATATGACAAAACTTTCGAAAACGTCATATGTCAGCGAGCAACAGAAAAAAACAAAATTCCCCCTTGTGGCATCTGTCTTTCATGGCTTCATTTTTTTGGCAGATATGGCAATGTGTGCGCATTCCAGTTTTTAGCTATAGTTCATTGGTTGCCGCTCAAATACTAATCTTGCTTCTCTTCTTTTTTAATACAACACTTGACACTTCACTTGACAGATACATTGACATAAAGTAGAGATGTGCAAGCATAGGAATGAGCTGATAAACTTGTGTTGGTAATTATTTTTCCAACACATTAAGCTACCTGTATCTCAAAAACTAGTCATTGGATCAAGTTGGGCCAATTAGGCAATTCAATCCATCTGTCAAAAAGGAAAATTCAATGTGGCGTGGCGGCCAAGCAAGTTTGTTTTGAATATGTTTTTATGCGTATTTTAAATTATTTTGCATAGCGTTTTGCTTACAACTTTGATTTTCATTATTTAATAAAATATTTGTTAACTAGGTACCTAAACTATTATTCGGGCAGAAACTAGATATTTTTTTGTGTTTTTTGGCCCATGTGTGGCCGCCACGCCATCTTGAATATCACGTGGTTTGAATTCCCTAATACTAAGTATTGATCAGAAAGGTCAAATTTATATCATACTAGAATTTGGTTAAATTTGGCGGAAGTCCCAAATCCCATAAGAGGTGTGCGGGGTCCTTTCCGAGGTCCTTTCCTTAATTTTTGAAATCATAAAGGTGCATCCAGGAAGAAAAAAAAAATCACGATTATAAATAAGTTAGAATCAAGTTCCTTAGCGTTCTAAAGAATTCCAGAAAGCGTATGACAAAAAATAGTGTTTGACACACGTACCTAACACGTAAATAACTATTTTAGAATAGTTTTCCATTTTACTGCGGGTAACATTAAAAAATGGGTATCGGCAGAAAATCACAAACAAAAATAAACACTTTTTGAGGCTGAACGGCTGAACATTATAAACATAGCTATCAGCTGTCAAAATTATGAATAATACAAATAAGGTAATACTCTAGCACCGACTACAGTCTTCCAATAACTGTTTTTTTCTTGGAAAAATAGTGCTGCTGATGCACAAATAAAATAACGTAGATCCTTAATACTGCGAGGCAGTATTTAATAGTTCCAATAACTCTCTATTGTTTCCAGCGTACATGTAAAGAACACTTTTTTTAGAAAGTTCTAATTCATGTCCTGTATCTAATCCTGTATCATTTACATCCTCTTCATCTTTATAGGCGGTTACACACGGACGTGGATGGCTTAATACATATACGTGCATACATCGACGTGCAAACAACAACGTGCATGGCGCCTTTGTACAGACGCTCGCACAAAACTGCAGTCTTGCTATTCTTGCCACAGTATTCCGAGTGTGCATACAAAATTGCACATTCAAAAACGCGACGTTATTTTGTATACACATTAGCCAGCCACACACGAAAATTTCGGCGCGCAAGTTTGGAGTGTGCCGTTCCAAAAGTCGCAAGAGAAGTGTCAGTTAGTGGAGTGTCACGATAACAGGTTTTGCGCGTTCTGACAAGTTTGGCGCGCAAATCGCACGTGCAAGAGTTAATTGGACATAAACGTAGATTCTTGTTATTTTTCTGGAATTTCAAATTTATTTTCGATATGGGTGACAGTCGGAAAGTACCTAAGTATGATATTTAATAGAAATTACCATAGACTAATGGATAAGGTTTCATTGGATCATTTCAGTGGATCATTTTTTCTTTTTTTGATTTATTTGTAAAGAATATGCATACAGCATAGCACATGCAATAACTTTTCTTTTTTTTTTTATTGAGTGAAAACATAATTACTAGTAGATTTACAAAAACACTACCTACACCTCGAAAAATTCACACACTCTTAGCAAAACTGTTAGAATTTCTAAAATGCCAGATGCCGTTCCAAATCTTTCCGATTTAAGATACTTCTAACCCATTAACGAAACACTTTGGAACGTCAGACTAAAATCTGTAGGCTAAACCCGCATGTATTTTTTGAACGTTTGTGGGCAAAGACGCTCATATGCGTACCGTTCCAAGCACGTACATCCGGAACGCCCCGCATCTACGCGCGTTATAAACTTTTCGTGTGTGGCTGGCAATTGATGTTTTTGTTTGAGCGTTCATGTATGTGCGTACATGTTTTCAGACATCCACGTCCGTGTGTAACCGCCTAAACGTTTGATTCAGGGAGATCATATAACTTAATCCGGCATCACACGCGTCAAAAAATTTACGTCATTACACGTGTACGGTCAAATCGACCGATTGCCCAAATGTTCATATGAATTAATTAATAGTTTTTTTCGCGGAGACGATCCCAAACGTATCTTGAACGCTAAGGCATGACCTACGCAGGTTTACTAATCAGTAAAGACACGAAACTTTCAAATAATACCTGCGTAAGTCATGCCTTAGGGTTCAGGATACGTTTAATTTGGGATCGACTCCGCGAAAAAAGTGTAAAAACACTATAAGTCCTAGAACTCATACCTAATAATATCAAAGGGAATTATATTATGCAGTATAGTTACCGTATAATCGACAGCCAAAGGTAGGTACTCCCAATATCAGAAAATGCCAATTTTGAACACAAATATTCTAGATACTCAGATTCGCGCGCCGACTATGAAAACAACGAACTATACTTCAACAGAAAACCAAAATATTTTTGGGGCAATAAGTAGTGGAAAACCTGCATCAGGCATTCCTGGATGGACAAAACTGCCACCCTCACACTGAGCAAGAAACATCCTTGGGATATTTTGTAACGTTTTTAAAATGAAACTTATTGAACGTTTTTTACTTAACGTAGTAAAGTCATATTTGTTACTACTTTTCAAAACGTTTTACATATTTCCCGTTTTCAGAACGTTAGGTATTTTGCAATTGTATTGGTTCTGTTGTAAAACTAACGTTCCAATTACGTGAAATACATATTTACCCTAGCAACGTTGAGAATTCAACGTTGTGTGAACAGTATATTATTTACGTTCTTGCTACGTTTCACGAGATGAGATGTTTGTGACGTTTTCTGTTTTATGTTTTCGTTTCATTTCGAAATAAACGTTGCAAATTCGAAACTAACTTGTTTAGTAATATAACGTTTTTTTAATGTTAGGTCTAACATGCTTGAAACGTCCCAAAAGACGTATCACTTTCATTATTTTCGAACAACGCCGCAGTTTTGTTTACATTTAGGTTAGAGGTTAGGTTAGGCCAGGCCTGCTGTGTAAAAGTCGGTGTTTCTGGATTTTTATTAGGTAAAATTGGGTAAAATATAGGTTATTTTATGCTATAAAACCAATTTTAATTATTGATATCATCCTGTGTGTTTCTCGAAGTGTGTTTTTTGCGTAGTACTAGGTAGGTATACCTATATTGTATTGTGCTCCTCTGAAACTGATGTGCTAAACAAAACAGGGTGAGTCTCTGAAGATGGATCACAAAGTAAGTTTATTTTTCACCAAGAAGTAGATGTATGATGTACTAGTTATTATTTTAGGTATTGTGGTTGTGCTGGTATCATTCTTTTTCAAAATAAATACCTACAAGTAGCAGGCAGAAATGGGGCCAAAATTCGTAAGAAAGGGATTGGCCGAGGGATTGGCCAACGTTTCCGCCAGTAAATTGTCTCTACATTGTTACATTGTTCGTGAGCTGGCCAGAAAAATTATTTCAAAATAAGGGTTTTGCTAAATTGAGGTTTGATTTTGATCTAAAATATGTTTTGATTGTAACTAATTAGTTTGTTTTTTCTAAGTCCTGAATGATGAAGAGGTGACGGAGGAAGGTGGTGATGAGATGGTTTATTCATTCGAACCAGCGCCTTATCAAGCAGATATTCTAAAATTGGTAAATTTTATCCTTTAAGTTAATTAAAAAAATAACAATTCTGTATTATTTGTTTTAGCGGATTATCATCAGAGGCCAGCCAGAAATCATGTAATTTTTCAATTTGATAATTAAATAAAATAAATATCGCAGTTCGTTTTATTGTAAGTATGTGGGTAATTAATAAAATTTTCAACGGTATACGCGCGGGTCTATTCTGTAACTCAAATCGAATCGACAATCGAAAACTTGAATCGATAACTGTGGACAAATTTCCATAGTTATCGATTCAAGTTTTTCGATTGTCGATTCGATTTGAGTTACAGAATAGGCCCGATAGTTTCGAAACAAAAACGTAACCCGTAACCTATTGAAAAACAAAGCATAAACGAAACTATTATGGCATAGTTTCGGAACAAAAACGTAACCTAGTAACATAAATATAACGTTATCATGAGTTTCTTGAAAAAAACATCTCAAAAACGGAACTGTTATGGTATAGTTACGGAAAAAAAACGTTAATTTATAAACGGAACTTCGATTTTGTCACGTTTGAGGACATTTACCGAAACTATTCCATTAAGGCGCCGTAACAGATACTTTTCGAATAACGTAACAATGTAACCTAAAATCAAAGATGTGACGAAATTGGGATGTTTTTTTGCTTAGTGGGTGATTTTATGAATGCTCGGTCCTTTTGACTGACACGCATGTACTCCTAGAATCATTTAATAACTTAATTTATTTCCTATAGTCTGGCTAGTGGTAACTTGGTAGAGACGAAAGGGGGAAGAAAAATAGGGCGTAACCTAAACATATTCACTGACACCTCGACTGACACCGGCTGATGACAGTCATGTCTTTGGGTTCAGTGGCACCGAAAACATCAAGGAAATAAACCAATAAAATCATTAGAAAAAAAATTCTTTAGTTTCTATAATAGCCACGCCACTGCTCGCTGTCGTTTAGGCTCTAACCAATAGAATCATGCCTCTGAATAATCACGCCTCTCCACGTCTATCATTTCGCAATGTTGCCGGATTTTTTTCTATTTCGACCTTTTTTTAAAGTACTACACTTGCTCATATGGCAAAAAAAAATATGGCACCAACTTGTTTATTATTGTTTCCGTCAAGTTTGGCAAAGCAGCAAATTCTATTGCAGTTCGCCGTTTCGCTAGCCAGACTATACATCATATATTCATCTTCATCGTTAAATTCAGGAAGGTCATACAGTTGCGACCTTTTCAAGTCACCAATAGCTAATTTTATTTAAAGCATCTGGCATTAATTCGGAAAAATTTATTATGAAAAATTAGCACAAAACAAATATCTCTATGCCTTGAATGAGATGCCTCTATTTTTATTATTATGCGATCATTGGCCACATCGCGTACTTACACCTGAAAAATGAAAATAGCAGTAGCTGGAGGATGAGTATCATCCCTGCTTCCCTTCTTCCCCTGTTACCTCTCTCTTTCGTTTGCTTCCAGTACTGTATATGCCCATTTGACATTTTCAGCACTTTCTAAATATTTCTTCCTCGTTGCTTTGTTCCTTTTTCAGTGCGTCATGAATTGAATTGACCATTAATTTTTTATGCTTTATGCTTTCATAAGGTCTGTTCTCGCAGAAATCACAAACCACTCAAATTTCATTGGTTGAAAATAGTCAGAAAACTGTTTTTTGGCGATTTGCACCAATCAAAAATGCTCTGACTTATTCGTGATTTCTGTAAGAACAGACCTTATGGAGATCGTCCGTTTGAAGGTAACTTGATAAAGGTTCTGTTGTTCTGAAGATCGGTCCACCGGGAATTTCCCGGTATCTCGGTGGGTTCATCCAAACCTGAACTGTGCGTTCGGTATTTTGATCTGAGTTCTCCGAGCTTGGCTTATTCGTGTTCGTTTATTAATTTCTGGCACTCCGATACAGCGTTCAATTGCTCTGTTCGCTCGCTGGTCACGTGATTACGGCTCCGCTCAGCACGCTCAGAACTGCTTTCCAGTATGCACATGGGCTCTAGAGCACCCCGGGAGCGCCACGCACTAGATTTGTACCGTTCCAGTATCATGACGAGTGAAGGCCCATCCTCATTCAATTTGTTAGCGAAGTGGCACTTCAGCACGCAAGCTAGTAAATTTTTTTTTAACGTTGGCAATGTTGGCATCCTCAATTCAATTCCGTGCTGGGCCGGTATTCTCGTTCTCGAAAACGCTCACGGCTTTTCAGTCGCTCGGCACTTTTAATGTAAATTTGCATTTAAAGTGCCGAGCGCCTAGAAAGCGGTGAGCGTTTTTGAGAACCAGAATACCGGCCCTCTGGCATGCACGCCGATTCCGAAGTGCAAAGTGCAAACTTGCAAGCTTTTTCGATGCGTGCCGACTTATGTCATGCGCAGTACGGTAATAAATAATTTAGGTTATCCTATCCTTGCGTTCGGTATTTTGCTCAAAGTGCAGAGCGCAGCCGTAATCACGTGACCAGCGAGCGCACAGAGCAGTTAAACGCTGTATCAGTAGAGGGCTCGATTTTTTTTTAAACGAACGTAAATGAGCCTGCACCGAGTACACTTACACGGTATGTGACCGTACTACACGCACAACAGGCGAGTTCTCATGAGCGTAAGTTGACATTTCGGGCGTAATCACGTGATAAAATAATTGACCTTTTGTTTGGACGCCATATTGCGGTGCGCCAACATAGTTGCCAAAAGAAGAAAACAAAAATTATTAGCGTACTGTCAACATTAGAAACAAAAGTTACTGAATAAATTACATTTAAAATTTAAATTTGCCGCCTATTACGAATGTTTTTCAAAAGAAAAGCCATCAATTTTAACTTGTATTGGGCAGAATAGAAATAACAAAATATCGACCTACTCACTTTACCAAATTTCGGCTTCCTATCTCAAGTCTAGTACTCAGAACCGCGAAATACCCTCTTTTTTGACATTGCTTCGACAATTTAACGTTTTATGTGTGAATCAAACGTCAAAAAAGAGCGAATTTCGCGGTTATGAGTGCTAGGCTTTATTGTTTATAGAATCAGAGAGAGAAAGTAAACAAACAAAAAGGATAGCGAAGATCAATCATTTAGTTACTTTTGTTTTTAATGTTGACAGCCCGCTAGTAATTTTTGTTTTCTTGTTTTGGCAACTATGTTCGCGCACCGCAATATGGCGTCCAAACAAAAGGTCAATTGGATTTTATTGGTAGAATACTCGCCATGCTAGAGATTCTACCAATCAAATTACACCATATTATCACGTTATTACGCCAAAAATGTCAACTTACGCTCATGAGAATTGAGAACTCGCCCTGGAAAATTGACAGCATTGAGGATGGGTTTCAATTAGAGGTGGGAAACTATCGAAGAATCTAACTATCGATATATCGATAGTAACGAATAAAAACTATCGATATATCGATATAACTATCGATAAAAAAAAGGGTTTACGTTTTGGACCCATTTTGTATTTAGGGTTTCTGCAATTAGCAGGTCAGGGCAAGCCAAAATGTTAGTGTTAATGAATTCCAGCTCCAGTGTGCACATGAAGGTCTGAGATGAAGGCCCTACCCCAACGGCCCACGCCCTACCACTACCGCCTACGTCCTACAATACAAACAGAACGAGACCTAGAGAAAAAAATACCCAAATGAAAGTTAATATTGTGAATCACAATGTTTAATTACACACGTTTTTTTTCTTTAAACTGGAAGTGAAGAACAGAAATAAGCATCACTATGAAGTGGAATACAGTGTAATTGAGTGCTGTAGGTCGTTGTTGTTAACTTACCATACCATCAAAACCAAAATTGAAAACATCAAGGTTGTTTGAGAAATGGTAGGTTGCCTGTTGCCTGATAATTTTTATGGCCTCATCTGGGTTGCCTCAACATAATTCCAAATCTCCACAAGGTACCCCAGACCAGATGACGTCATCAAGTTACCCATTACCAGACAATCCATTAACTTTAGGAGCCTTAGGGCGGGTATTATAAAACTACTTTGAGAGTTAACTTAAAGTTAACTTCTGGAATTACATGTAATTCAAAAAGTTAACTTCAAGTTAACTGTCAAAGCAGTTTTATAATACCCGCCCTTAATAAAAGATGGAATGTATGATATTTCTTGACACTTGACATTGCTGACATAAGAAAAGACAAGAGAACTGCTATCGATTGTCCAAGTAGAACTATCGATAGTTCCATAGTGTAGCAAACTATCGATATATCGATAATCACTATCGATAGTTTCCCACCTCTAGTATCAATTTCCCAGCACGCGTACCAAAGTGCCACTTCGCTACCAGCTGCCGGATTCTATTTTGCGAGTCGAGTCGTAATTCTTATCGAATTGTCAGAATAGCGATTCTATTTTACGATATTAGATAGTTCTCGTGACGCCCAAATTTCAAATACCGTAACGCTATTCGGCAAGTATGACAGTTCTTACGGTATTAGCGTTAGCGGAGCCCGCTATCTAATGGAACTCACCGGATGTTTTACCGTAACACTATATCCTATGTCAAAACTAGTTTACGCTCCATTTATGTCTGCAAAAACAGCAACTTCTAATAATTCCTCCATAAAAAACACCAAGGGAAAATTAATCAAGCTCAGGAGTCTTCAGAATAAATGAAAGTTAGAAAACAAGCAAAAAAAGTGGAGTTAGATTACTCAACTCAGCTGTCAAAATGTAAACAGAATAAGGGATTAGAGGATTTATGTGTCTTCGTGCTCGAGAACTATAAAATACCATGTGAAATACCGTATTGTTAGCGGTACCGTATTAGCGTAGCGTCTGATGCACGAGAATTTCAATACCTATTACACGGTACGTCCGGAGCTGTCGTATTCGATATCGAGACAATCCGACTCGACTCGTAAAATAGAATCCGGGGGCTGATTGATTGAGGATAGCCGCTTTCCAGCTGTGTGCTTCAAGCACGGTGCAGCACAGTGTTCTGTGTTTGAAACGCAAAAGTTAGCAGGCTCTCGAACCGCAGTACGGCTGGAACACGAAAACGCGCTTGAAACCTTTGCGCGCGAAAAAGCTCGATTGCGTGCTCAAAAGCGTCAGCTGGAAAGCGGCTAATGTAGCTTGTAGGAATGTCAATAACCGATGGTTAAAACCGAAAAACCTGTGTTTTCTCTTCGGTTAACCGGTTAAAACCAGTTGTTTTTTGCTTCCAGTTATAACGGGATAACCGGGATTTATACCTAATAACCGGTGAAAGTGAAATAAGTAGACTCTTTTCTCTCGTTTTATTAAATAAATTGTAAAATATTGAATAAACGACAACAGTCGAATATTTCATAAGTCTTCGACCAATAGTAGTGCCCATCTCTAGTATTTCATCCCAATTTCGGTTATTTCGTTCAGCAACAAGCATTCCCATATTTCCCTAATGAACGGAATTGAAAAAGACATATACATGTAGGTTGAGGTACATGTCAACGGCTACATGTTTAAAATGACAGACGAGAAATAATAAATATCAGTTTAGAAAAGTGTAGGTATTTCTTCGGCTATGTTCGTTTTTGTCTTCTTTTTTGTCGATTTGCTCCAAAATTTTGATAGGCACGTGACTAGATCAGACAGTTTCAATTTACAAATCACGTGTCTGCTAAAATTTCGGAGCAAATTAACGAAAAAGATGACAAAAACAAACACGACTTTTGATGCTTTTTCTTCACATATAACAGTTCCCGATTTTTTTTACAATAAAGATGTTGTTCAACTTATATTACATCATAGTATAAATTATGCAATGATTCTGATGAAATTTGGGAAAATAACTGATCAACCAGTTAATCGAAATAACCGGTGTTTTATATCAGTTATAACCGGGCAGTTAAAACTGTTATTAAATTAACCGGTTAATGGAAAAACCGGTGTTCTAAAAAAACTTGACATCCCTAGTAGCTTGACGTTTGTCTGTACGTATCAATGAACTACGTATAGCTCGGGAGCTCAACGCTCCGAGCGTCACGCTCCCATAGTGGAAAGCGGCCCCTCTTTGAGCAAAATACCGAACGCAAGGCTAACCTAACCTCAGAATTTTTAGAAATAATAGTAAACAAATAATTATATCTGTCACTTTTTGATTTTTATTATGAACAAAAATTCAAAAAGGATTTTAAATTAAAATAAAAAACCTGTAGTAAAAGCCTAGTATCGATAGCCTGCGAGGTGAGCCAGTTGGTGAAAGTACAGGCCTGTCAAGGTTAATGTAAATTCTTTCCCATAAAAAATTAAAGTTTTTATCTTTTCAGTTAAGTGACACGATTATAAATAAGTTAGAATCAAGTTCCTGATTTTTAGCTTTTTAGTGGTGGACAATGGTTGCAAATAACAGAGTAAGCATCCTAATCATTCTTTATTTTTCAAACATTCTTGCTAAGAAATAATTAATGACAACACAGCAATGGTATGTAATTTTTCTATTATCTATTCCAGCTGGTACAAATAATTAAACAAAAATCGATGTATTTTATGGGTTTATATTTTTGCTGTTGAAATTGTTTGAAATGTATTAAAATTTGAAGCTTTTCCGCCTTTTCCTTTCTCTTAAAAACTAGAAAAGCAACTATGGTTTTGTAGTTATTAAGAAGAGAAGACTATCAAGTACCTGTACCTATATTGGAATTTGGATCAGATAATCTAAAATATTATAAAGGCAAACCTCGAGGCAAACCCTATAATATAGAACGTTTCAGAAAACAGGAGTTTCTCTGTTTGTTAAAATAATATTAAAAATTACAGTACAAGCTTGGTAACGTAAACACGAAAAGTACAGACCATTTTCACATTACCGATTCTTTAAGTACATTAATGAAAGTCTCTTTTTTTCAGTTTAAAGTTTAAACTAACAAAAATATAAATGCAGTGTCCCGCTTAAGGACTGACCACCCTTCTAAAATTTTTATTTTTCAACTGATTCAATTTATTTTATAGCTACTCGAATTAGGCACTTATTAGGCTCATAATTTTATTTCTACGGTTGTACTGGTGTACAGGGTGTCCACATTTATAGGCTCAAATATCAATAAGTACTATTAGGGATTTTTTTAGAAAAAATCTGCTGGCAAATTCTTGTTAAGAATTGTCTAAAACCCAAATGTACCAATTTTTGTTTCAAATGATACAGGTTGATTACAATACAGTGAAGCTTCACTAATCCGGATCAATAAAAACCAAGGCAATCCGAATTAATGAAACATACGGATTATTGGAACCTTTTGAAAAGTCACAAAAATACGTAAAAAACCTGTAGTTTTTGTTGGCGCTGGTGTGTTGGTGGTAATTACATAGTACAGTTAATTTTTGCAAAATATCGTGTTTTTCCGCTATTTTGTGTTCTTTTTTTGGCGCAATGATGCTTTCTACCGAGCTTTCCACCCTTGTCACAGAAACAAACGCATCGTTTTTGGTGGAATAAGGGGATTCACCGACATATACTTTGGTAACACGTAACACCACCTGTAGCGAAAAAATTATGATCCGGATTATAGAATCACAGTTAATACGGATTATAGAATACATAATGTTAACGTCTAATATTCTAATTTTGTCCCGATTACTGGGAAATCCGGATTAATGGAGTTCCGATTAGCAAAGCTTTACTGTATATTTTCAAAATTTAATGGATCAAACCGGAAAAATCTCATATTTTGAGGTCTTGAGAACATCAAAGCATAGTTTTAGAACATCCTTAACCAAAACTTGTAGTAAGCTTGTCTCAAAATATAACTTTTTTGTGGTTTGATCCATTAAATTGTGAAAATTTGTTGTCATCATCCTGTATCGTATTGAAATAAAAATTAGTACATTTGGGTTTTAAACCATTCTTAACAAGAATCTGCTATCAGATTTTTTCTAAAAAAATCCCTAATAGTACTTATTGAAATTTGAGCCTATAAATGTGGACACCCTGTACACCAGTACAGCGGCAGAAATAAAATTATAAGCCTAATCAAGTGCAGCGGCGCCGACTTTTGAAAGTCCTCATGGGTGCACGATAATAATAAATGACTTTATAAATTTGTTTATAGAGGGAAGGGGTTGGAGAATTTTTTTTTTCTGGATGCCACGCCACGCCCAAAAACGTCTATTTTATAGTGTTTCCGTTTGCTAAATTTGGGCAGCACTAGAGCAACTCTCGCCCAATTTTTGTATTCGATTTTATCCCCCCGTATGTCTGGATAGGTAGTATTCATCCCCCCCCGTATGTCTGGATAGGTAGTATCATCGGCGCCGCCAGGATTAGTTTCAGGGAGGTGCATACAGGCAGTGACGGCGCGAAAATTTTTCCGGGTGATGCCACACCCAAAAACGGTTATTTTGAGCTTTTAGAAAAATAATTTTTCTAGGTGATAAAGTAAATGTTTTCAACTCGGCGGAAAGTGGCACAGGCAGTGGCGGATCTAGGGACGAGTGGCCCTCAGGGCAAAATATACAGGGTGGAATTTTTAAATGGAATAAAATTAGTATCAGAAAGCCTGCATGTTTATTTTCTGGAAAAATAAAAAAAAACGGGTCCCTTTATTTTTAGTTTGGCACATTTTTTCGGCCTTTTCATGGAATTTACCCCCCTCTTAAGGGTAGAAACCACCCCCACCTTTTTTTTTCAAATGTAAAGATATGTATTGTGATAGCTCGTTGGAATGGGCATAAAAAAAGGAATAAGTATGATTCATTATTTACTTTTGCATTTTGGTGATCTAGGAAGCGGGAAAAAAATTAAAAAATATTGGTCCTAACAGCAGTTAAAATTGTTGAATATCTTCAGCATTTCTTCTTGGTAGAACCCTAATGCGAAACAAGCCCCATTTGTGACGTTATGTAATTATTTCTGACGTTAACACACAATTTGATGCTTGATACTCGGATTTTCAACCCTAAAATAGTGCGTTAATGTCAAAAATAATTACATAACTAGATCACCGAAATGCAAAAGTAAATAATGGGTCATATTCCTTTTTTTATGCCCATTCCAACGAGCTATCACAATACATATCTTTACATTTGAAAAAAAAAAGTTGGGGGTGGTTTCTACCCTTAAGAGAGGGGTAAATTCCATGAAAAGGCCGAAAAAATGTGCCAAACTAAAAATAAAGGGACTCGTTTTTTTTAAATTTTTCCAGAAAATAAACAGGCTTTCTGATACTAATTTTATTCCATTTAAAAATTCCATCCTGTATTTGGGGGCCCCCAGGCCTAACCTATCCCTTGAGCATTAGCGCACCCAGAAAATATGTTTGGGGAATGGGGGGACCCTACAAAAGTTGTGGCTTGTGTATAAAAATCTAAATAGAAAATAGTCGTGTCAGGCGGCCACGCCACGATTTTTTTGTACGTAAATATACAGTTTTGAACGGGCGGCTAGGGGTGGCCCTTGACCGATGTCTCCCCCTGGGTGCGCCACTTCCCTTGAGTATCACGTAAAAAGTAGGAAAATAAAAATGCGGCCTTGAAATACTGGTTATCAAATCACAATATATGGACTGTTGGGTCGGTCTGTGTTTCTCGGAATTATATGGTCGGATATACTCGGAATACTTCGGAAGCACGCTCAGCGTTGTCATCTGACAACGCTCAACCACAGAAACGAATATTATTAGGCATGGGCGGTATGGTAAATGATATTTTAGAAGATAGGAATTGAGTCCTTATTGAATGAAGCTTAATTGAAATGTTGTTATATTTGTTTTGCATGTATGACATTTTTTTATACATATTCGAAATTTTCCGCAGCATCGTGGGGCTCTTTTGGACCGTGGGCCCCAGGGCGGCGCATCGAACTGCCTTCTGTCCGCCCCTGGGCATGGGTTTCTCGCAATTTAATACTTTTTTCGGGCTATCAAATCGTAGAAGTTAAAGAAATTTATATCAATAAACTAGAATTTGAGTAAATTCGAAATTCCCGCCATTCTACAGGTTGATGGCGCGCGAAATAAAAATAAAATAACTCGATCCGAGCCGGAAGTGAGCCGAGGAATGTCGGAACAAAGAGTGCGAGAGAACCATCGTTTCTCGTTTCGCCAATTTTTCCAAACCGTAACTAGCAAAAAAAAATAATAATAAAATAAAATAAAAAATTTCAATGTATTTTTGACAGGGGGGTGCAAGTGCACCCCCTTGCACCCTGCTGCCGGCGCCCATGGGTAGTATGAATTTTGAACAAACATTTAATAATGTATTTATTTTTATTTATACAGGGTGTCCCCGTTCAACTGGTCAAAAATGCTAGGGTATATAGAGGAACCATAGAGAACTAATAGGACACCGATAGTCGAAATTGCGCCGTTTCCAAAATACAGGTTATTGAAATTTAAACAACCCCCTTTCATATCATCTGAAGGGCTAATGCTAGGCTATTCAAATTTCTATGGATTATTGGAACCACCAAAAAAAAAATATGGTGTCCTATCTCAAATTAGTTGTCCATGGTTCCTCTATGTACCCTAGCATTTTCGACCAGTTGAACGGGGACACCCTGTATAAACACAGTATCCCATTTTGGTTGTACAGGGTATTTGATTAAATTTGGACCCATACCTACAGCCTTTACTGTTAAAGTTAGAAAAAAAAATTAAATACAAAACTAGACAGTTTTTTTCTATATTTTCTTTGAACGGTATCAGAAAAAACAAAATCGCATCGGAAAATGGAGAAACGTAGACAGCTTCAACTTTTTTTAATGGAACACCCTGTATATTTTGCGATAAAATGAAAGATCCTTTCTTCCTGATTCCAATATTCCAAATATATATTTATTGATCACATTTGAGTGAGCCGTTTTTGACATATTTTAGCTTAAATTATAAATAATTTGCAAAGAAATTTCAAAGGATGTCAAGACATTTAAATCTTTATAAAATTTCTTTGAATTTTATTTATAATATAAGCTAAGATATATCAAAATCGGCTCACCCAAATCCAAATGTAATCAAATCAATACATATATATTTGGAATCAGGAAGAGAAGATCTTTCATTTAATCGCATAATATACAGGGTGTCCCATTAAAAAAAGTCGAAGTTGCCTATGTTTCTCCATTTTTATATGCGATTTTGTTTTTTTCTGATACCGTTAAAAGAAAAGATAGGAAAAAACTGTCAAGCTTTGTATTTAATTTTTTTTCTTCTTTTATTTCTATCTCAAATAGTAAAGGCTGTAGGTATGGGTCCAAATATAATCAAATACCCTGTACATACATAAGGGACATCTGAGTTGCTATTGGAGTTAGAAGGATACGGTTTTCGCGAACGTTGGCTACATCGCCCTTTCCGTTTTTTATATACAAGGAGTTTATGAAAAAGTTGCATTTTGAGACACCTCTGGTATCTCGGTTCTCTCATAAGTGATCGAAAAGGGGACAACGAGTTCTTATAGATCTTTCTACATAGATTCCAGTGGCGAAGTCAGTTTTTCTCTAGAAGTGACAGTTTTTGAATAGTGAACCAAACATACGTTTTTTTCAAATGAGACACCCTGTATTAATGGCTCATTGAATAGCTCTGCTTCTGCTGATTTCAATGGTCTAAAGTTCGATAGGTATATCTATACATCCTGTTTGTTTTTGTCATAAGGAACAAAGTTTCAGAAAAGGACTTTGCACCTTAAGGAAAATGAGAAAGTGAAACACTGCAACACTGTTTCTCATGACAAAAGCAGATAAAAACATTTTGCTCGAAAACTGTCAAAGATAAAGCTATCGAATTTTATATCATTGAAATCAGCAAAAGCAAAGCTATTCAATGAGTTTATAATATGTAGGGTGTCTCATTTGAAATAATTTATGTTTGGGCTCATAATTTAAAAACTATCGCTTTTAGAGAAAAACTGATAACGCTTCTGGAATCTACGTAAAAATATCTATAGGAACCCGTTGTCACGTTTTCGATCACTTATGAGAGAGCCGAGATACAAAGGGTGTCCCGGAATGTAACATTTTCAAAAGCACCTTGTATATGGAGAACGAAAAGGGCGAGGACAATTTTGTTGACGACATCTTACGTTTGACAGAAAAGAAGCTAACGTTCCCAAAAACCCGAGCGAAAACCGCATCCATCTAACTCCAATAGAAACTGAGATATCCCTTATGTACAGTACAACCAAAATGGGACACACTGTACACCCGAAAAAATAGGTACAAGTAGATGAAAAACAAAATCAAAAAGTAAGTAAGAAGTAAGCCAAATACCAAGTACTTATAGCTGAACCACCTTTGGAATGACCATTAAACACTTGTACTTCCGCAATCCCCACGAGAGCTCATGAGCAACCTCTCATGGGTGCTTCGCACCCATGAGAGGTTGCTCATGGGTGCACCTGCCCCGATGCCCCGATGCCCCCATGTAGTCGGCGCCAGTGATCAAGTGCCAAATTCGAGTAGCTATAATGCAAAAAAAAAATTGAATCGGTTGAAAAATAAAAATTTTAGAAGGGTGGTCAGCTGTATATGATTATTTTTATTTATCGGAAAGTTCGAGCAAAAGTACAACAACGCTAATTATAATAATAATAATAATAATAATAATAATAATAATAATACCGTTTATTATTTACCATACAAAAATTTATATAAAATATATCAACAATATAATAACAATAGGGTAAATAAAAGCCAATATATCAGACTCTTACGTACAATGCAAGTTCTGTTCTACCTACACGGCAAAAAAATAATAAAGGTAATAATAATAATAATAAAGACAAAATGAACAATTCGTCAATTCCTCCAAATAATAAACATAACTAATAATAATTGTACTTACTTAATCGGCAATACAACATTGACCAAAAAGCAATGTCATTTATGTTACGGTGTCATTGGCGTTCCAGTAATTTTTCCTTTAATTTTTTCTTAAATGTGACAAGTGAATCAGGCAATTCAGAAACAGGTAATATGGCATTTATAAGGTGGCAAACATTATAAGAAAAGGATTTTTTGAAAAATTGGTTCCTATGTTTGGGTATTGTTAATGTATTTCTCCGCAAATTTAAATGATGAACATCAGTACGGAAAGTGATCTTGTCATATAAATACGGAGGAGAACGGTGTTTTATAATTTTGTAGAACAATAAGCCAGAATGCAATTTTCTTCTAGTAAACATATTAAGCCATTTAAGATCTTTAAGTTTCTGAGACACTCGATCACGTCTTCTCATCCCAAAAATAAATCGAATGCACGAGTTTTGCATCTTTTGAATTCTATGAGAGTCACGACTATCCAGGCATGGCCCGTATACTACATCACAGTGATTAAAATGTGATAAAATAAGAGAATCACATAGTTCTTGTTTGATGTTTTTATCAAGATAGTATCTGTGAGGGTAGATGGTTTTTAGAGCACAATAAGACTTTTTAAGAACATATGATATGTGGCTGGAGAATTTCAGTTGTGAATCGATAATTAAACCTAAGTTCTTAGTGTTTTCGACGACTTGGAGTATTTGGTCACCATTAGATAAAGAAAACTCATTAGTTATATTATCAACATTATTTTTTATAGGTCTGGTTCTCACAGAAATCACAAAACAAGTCAGGGCAAATTTCGCTGGTTGAAAATATTCACAAAACTGGTTGTTAGCGATTTGAACCAACCGAAAACGCTGTGACTGGTTTGTGATTTCTGTGAAAATATCTTCAATATCAAATAAATTATTTGTGCTTACAGAGGTGCCTACTTACTGCAAAGATGGGAAGTCAGGTATTCTTGTTAAGTTGTTTTTCCGCGGAACTGTATAAAATATCCTGCGAGTACTTTTCAAATCTAATAGATCATCAAGTGAAAAGGATAAGTTGCATCACCACTATCACGTGGTTGCTGGAAAATTCTCGTTCAGAAACGCTAAAAAACAGCAACACAATCAAATAAAACTTTCAAGTCGCCAAAGTTGACACAATGATCTTAATATTCACCAATTGTTCATATTATCGAGTGGCTTGGTGTTCAAGTTATAAAGTACCCAGTATGTGGAGTACATATTGTGTTCACAAAACCGCGTTGTTCACTTTTACGAGTGTTCATATTATAGAGCGTGTACTGTATTTTTTCTCCAAATTAAATCAAAAACCGAAAAGTTGCAAATCTTCAGGATTTGGGATTATTCAAATTTTTCAATAAAAAAATATATTTTATTTGAAATAGAGCAGAGTTCACGAAAAATCCCAGAGAATATACCCATAATTATCCAATTAAAACTGAAATCAACCAAAGTGTGCTTGCTTGCATTTAGTTTGAGTATCTTCATATGGTGGTATGGCCCAAGAATGGTATGACCCGCAACCAAGAAAGTGTCGATATCTACTATGTCACCTAAGTTAGTATAAAGAAAATGATGTTCAGGTCGAGGTTCAGGTACTAAACGTCGATAATACACTGAATTTGGGTCAAAAAAATGTAGAGGAATAGAATTCGTTTGAGAAGAAAATAACAAATCCCGCCAAGGCAAGCAGACCAGATTGAAAAAGTAATTGACTGTCTTAGTTCTTCTTCCTTCTTAATTCCTTTCTGTCCACATTTTTCTATTAGAATTTTCTGGAACTGGCTATGTTCTTGTTTTTCTTGGATTCGCTTTTTCCACCCTTCCTCTGGAAAAAAATCCAATGCAACATCTGATTTATTTGATCTCCCATTTTGGTAGTCTGTAACCTTGTAATCCTCATAGAAGGTATTTTTCGAGGAATTTTTAAAACTTTCTCGATTTAGTAGAAACGTAAATTCGGTAACGTCACACACCTAGCAGATATAAAACAAGCACTTGAAATTTCTCTTTTAAAGTCTCTGACCGGCAAAATTTAGAAGATCTAACTGGTAACCTCAGGATAATTTCTCAACCAGATTCTTATTTTGTAACCTCTGCACTCTACAACAAATATCTTTGGTTATACGGTTTTATATGGATTAGTACCGCATTTTTTTCTCACCCTATTTCCTCTATCTATAGGATCCATACCATACATCACCTTGTCGATTGCTCAAATGCTATGGAAAGCAGCCATTGACAATCGAAATCCATTTCGATTTTTGTTATCGACTGTCGATAGCTGAAAAAGTTACAGAATACCAAATTTTTTCAAAAATCGATAATTCCGACAGTTATCGATTCAAGTTTTCGATTGTCGATTCGATTTCAGTTACAGAATAGACCCGATTATTAAAATCTTTCAAAACAAATTTATTTCCGATTCCAAATTTTACTATTTAGAGTGTGTATTTTGCAACAAAACGGAGAGAACTTCAATCTATTATTTATATACCTAACCTAATTTTACTGAAAAGTAGTCTAGATTTGGAATTCAACATTCTGGGGTGAAAGTCTGTGAATAACTTTTATTTCCACGCCCCTTTCATGAAAACGTTGATGAAAACGCAAGAGTTGCAAAGTTGGATTACTAATTAAGCAAGCTAAAAAAGTTTGTTTTACCCAGTGGCACGATATTCAGGAAAATGAATTGTTTCTGTGAATCTTGTTACGCAACCGATCAAGATCGGACCATTGACACAATGGGTCACTTTCACGTGACGGGAATATGGCAAATTATGATATTTTTTTGACGCAGATACATCAATGCAATCGAGAATGAACAATATTTTGCAAGATTTTAGTCAGATTATTGAATAAATTAATAAATAAAAACTATAAATTTAAACGAAAAATCACGTGATCGAAAACGCTCTCTGATTGGCTGAAGCCGATTTTGACGTTTTTGTTGCCACATGTAGAAATGCGAAATTTAAATGAGTTAATAAGGATTATACCTATCCTTTATTTTTTTATAATGTAGTAAAGGACGAAAATAGTTTCTAGCTAGTGAAATGTGTAATGATATACTAATGAGAAATTTGGCATCCTCGCATGTTTGTTGATTTTCTGGTTTGTGACGCCACAAACCAAGTTCGCGTTTTCGCACCAGTGCAAAAATTCAATTTTTAAATAATTTATTTTCAAAAATAGGCGTTTTTTTTTGGAAAAAAGTATACAGATAGTATTAGAATGATTAAAAGAATAATTTAAATGTGTTTTTGAAAAATGTGAAAGTGGCCCATTGTTTTAATATGAACCTTTTTGCTTAAATTTAACCTTAAAAACTAGAGCTTCCTAATAAATTTATTACTACTACATATTATTAACTCATATTAGGAAAAATAATTGCTCCACGAGTAAAATTAAAATTAGTGATAATAGTTGTTGATTTATTAACTATTAGGAAAAATAAATGTGCCACGAGTAAAACTAAAATTAGTGATAAATAATACTCTGTGATAATAGTTATTAATGATAATAGTTCGATATGAACACCATAATGGAACACGTGTAATAGTACTGCACCCACGAGGTGTTAGCCAAGTGGTTTAGTTACAATACAGGGTGTCCTTAGATAACACATTTTGCAGGTAAATATTTCGAAAGTGAGAAAACATAACGTGATGCGGTTTGTTCTGGGAGAACAAGGATTTTTTAAAGTTTTTTTTCACATTATTGCCGCATCCTAAAATTTGCTGAAATTTGGTTCTACAGACATGCGATTTTTTGAAATAAAATGACTGCCTTATTTTTAATGAAACACCCTGTATATTTTGTCATCGTCAGAAAGCCCGATTTTTCTACTTTACAAAAATGTATATTTTTTTTTCAATTATCTTGAACTTGCATCGTGAAAATGGCACTTTGCCGAAGAGAATACCATCGACAAAACAAGAAAAAAATGAGAATTAATTTCTGTTCAATGCTTTTATTAACTAATTAGCGCATAGTTAAGAGGCCAGCAACAAATTCAAGCGCGCGAAATTCATTCTTTTTCGCCGAGTTCAAAGTAGGACCGTGATAGACGACGTTACGGCAAATATTTTCGAGATAACGGAAGGGTGTGATCAAATTGCATGGAAGGTGAATAATAAATCCTATGGGCTTTTGTGGAGGCAAAACTAATACACCTATCATATTTAATATAAATTAAAAAGTATACAGTCATAATAATAGTTTTATAATTTACATTGTGCTTTTTATTTAACCAATAAGAATGTAGAGAATGAAATGTGCGGAAACACAAAAATATATTACGAAGATAATAAAATTTACCTATACAAATACAGCAAAATAGATACTTGAAATGTTTACACAAAAAAAAAGTGAGGTGGCGTAGTTACGAGGGTGGGAGAGATGATGTTTATTCGTTTATTACATAAAGAACTTCCAGAAAACCTAGAAAAATAATAAACATTGGTGAGATTGCTCATGAAAACCTCGGACACATCGATTTTTGATTTCAGTTGCCGTTTTTCTGATGGTAATATCATGTATACAGGGTGACCCAGAAACAAGTTGTGACCGCTAACTTTATTTTTTTAAATCAAAACATTAATTTTGAAGTGAAAACTTCTTTAGAATCGTTGGGAGTGATGTGAGACTCGATGAAACGAAAAAGCGACATGACACTTTTTTAACACGCTTATATTAACACACAACAAGAACCTGGAACAAGCCAAGTGAGCTGGAACAAGTCTGGAAAATGTCTGGATAAATCTGGATGAAGTCAGGAAAAGTCTGGAAATCTCTGGAAACGTCTGGAAAGAGCCTGGACATTTCTGGAAAGGGTCGGAAAAATTCTGCCAAAGGTCCCAAAAGACCTGGGGATCATTATCCAGAATCCGGATCAGTCTGTACAAGTCTGGATAAGGTCTGGATAAATCTGGATTAAGTCTGTAAAACTTTGGATAAGTCTGGATATTGTCTGGAAAAGTCTGGAAACGTCTGGAAAAGACTTGGAAATTTCTGGAAAGGGTTGGAAAAATTCTGAAAAAGGTCCCAAAAGACCTGAGGATCATTTACCAGAATCCGTATCAGTCTGAACAAGTCTGAATAAAGTCCGGATTAATCTGGATGAAGTTTGGAAAACTCTGGAAAGCTCTGGATAAGTCTGGATAATGTCTGGAATTCTCTGGAAACGTCTGGAAAGAGCCCGGAAATTTCTGGAAAGGGTCAGAAAAATTCTGCCAAAGGTCCCAAAAGACCTGGGGATCATTTTCCAGAATCTGGATCAGTCTGTACAAGTCTGGATAAGGTCTGGATAAATCTGGATTAAGTCTGTAAAACTCTGGATAAGTCTGGATATTGTCTGGAAAAGTTTGGAAACATCTGGAAAAGACTTGGAAATTTCTGGAAAGGGTTGGAAAAATTCTGAAAAAGGTCCCAAAAGACCTGGGGATCATTTTCCAGAATCCGGATCAGTCTGAACAAATCTGAATAAAGTCTGGATTAATCTGGATGAAGTCAGGAAAACTCTGGATAAGTCTGGATAATGTCTGGAAATCTCTGGAAACGTCTGGAAAAGGCCTGGAAATTTCTTGAAGGGGTCGGAAAAATTCTGGAAAAGGTCCCAAAAGACCTGGGGATCATTTTCCAGAATCCGGATCAGTCTGAACAAATCTGGATAAAGTCTGGATTAATCTGGATGAAGTCTGGAAAACTCTGGATAAGTCTGGGTAATGTCTGGAAATCTCTGGAAACGTCTGGAAAAGGCCTGGAAATTTCTTGAAGGGGTCGGAAAAATTCTGGAAAAGGTCCCAAAAGACCTGGGGATCATTTTCCAGAATCCGGATCAGTCTGTACAAGTCTGGATAAATCTGGATGGAATCTGGAAAACTCTGGGAAGCTCCGAATAAGTCTGGATAATGTCTCGAAAAGTCTGGAAATCTCTGGGGCTGACACGCTATTATAATACATCGAACTAAAAAGTGAAAAATAAATGTATTTTAAAAAAACTAAAAAACACGCTTTTATAGTAAATTGAACTAAAAAGTGAAAAATAATTTTTAATAGAAACAGAAAATATTAATGAACAAAAAATATTAGAATTATTGTCAAAAAAGCGTGGGGTGCTCAATGTATGAAAAATGTGGAACAAAGCACCCCAGCGTGTATTTTAGTTTTTTCAAACTATATCTATTTATTTGCGTTCTTTCTCAAGTCTTTTGGAGGGGGGGGGGACGCCACTGTGTATGTTAGTGTAATGCATGCAGTTCGATGAAGGTTTCACTTCTACTGGGTGTGAACTGTACAGGATTTTTTTTAATTTCATTTCTTATTTCTACGTTACATTCTGAACTTATTTAATGTATCATATCCTATACCTATCTTCAACTGTTTCGGAAATAATAAGAGTTGAAAATTAACTTTTTTGCAACTTTGACAGGCTTTAAAACCTCAACGGTTGATTTTAGAGCTAAACCGATCATACATTCTTATCTGAGTTTTCCATGAACTATCATTTGACACCAGCTTGGAAATTAATCCAAGATTAAAAATTCCATTGCTTGAGTTGTATTTTAGCTATTTTTGGGTTTGAAAAAAGGACGGTTCTAGAACGGTTCAAAACAATCGCACAGTTTATTATTGAAGTTTGTGATAGCTGAACCGTTGTCATTTAGTTGATTGATGAACTGTGCGATTGTTTTGAACCGTTCTAGAACCGTCCTTTTTTCGAACCCGAAAAGAGCTTTTATGAGAGAATTTCATGAATCAAAAATTTAAATTTTTTGTCAAAAAATGTTAAAACACCAGTGTCGCGCCAATTATCGCGTGAAGCCTAATTCTCACTTGCGCGAGATTCGCTCTTTTTTGACATTGCTTCAATAATTTGACGTTTGATACACGCATAAAACGTAAATCAACAATCAAAACATGTCAGTTTATTGTTGGAATGTCAGTTTTGACAGATGTATGAAATTCTAAATGTCGAGTGCAATGGAAATTGTCGATAATTTTTGGGAAATTTGCCCGGATGCATTTTTAGTTAAAAAGGAGCACCAGTGCTTTTTCAGTGCCCATTTCTGTCAAAAACGCATGAGTGCAAATTTGTCAAAAATTGAAAATATATTTCCATTGCACGAGTTGTACAGGGTGGTCCGTTTAAGAGGGGCCTATACCTTATCTCGAAATCTACGAGGGCTGCAAAAAAAAATTAAATACAAAAGTTGTTTCTAATAAAATTATCTAAATTTTTTTTGCATTGTTTTTGTTGTTACTCTACTATATACAGGGTGGAGAGATAAAATTTAATTTTTTTTAATGAAACACCCTATATATTTCAAAACACTTTCATATAGCCCTTTGAAAGACAAATCCAACGATATATTTGACATGTGTCTGTGATAAACCGTTTCGAACTTATTAGCGATAATCTTCAGGATCTGGGGTAATTTCATACAGGCATTATTACGTTACTCATAAACTTTTAAAACTTTTTTTTGCATGCTATTTTTCATAAAATAATGCTCTTCTTTAGACTATTTTGAAATTTGGAATATTTGTTCAAAAAACGCCGTGTTGCCACGTTTCGCAAAATGTTACGCTTTTCAATTTTTTTAAATGGGACCTCCTGTAAATTTTCGAATTTTTGGATAGCCCTTTAAAATACAAATTCAACGATATACTGGAAATGGGTTTGTGATGCACCGTTTCGGCCTTATTGGCGATTATCTTCAGTTCTAGCACCATATTTTATGTCATCCCTGTTGAATAAAGAAAATGTCTAATTTTGCAGTAGATTAGCTGAAATAGTGCTCTTTATTATTATTATTCATTCAGAAGTAGTTAAGAAAAGACGTTTAAGTTTTTGTTTTCATTAGTTTCTCGCCTTAATAATGGGGAGAAACTTTGACTACTCTTTGAACAAATGATAATAAAAAAATATTTCGCAAATTATTTAATAATACCTACTGCAATAAACTATAGTTGCAGTAAACAAGGAAAGCATTGAATTATAAAGTCCAAAATAAAGGTTACTGATTAAGATTATATGAACAAACATTTTGAGAACTTCAACTTCAGGCTAACTATAAAATTAATTTAATTAAATTCTCTGTGTCCGCCATTTTCAACAATACAGGTAATATATCTTACTTGTAAATGTGTTATCGCATTTAACACGTAATTAGGTTGATCTGACAAATATAGCAACAGAGCGTCACGTTTCATTTTTTGTTTTTATCCAAATTTCTCGCCTTTTTTATTTTAATAATGGGGAGAAACTTTGACTACTTTTTGAATAAATAATAATAATAAAAAGCACTATTTCATCTAATCTAATGCAAAATTGGACATTGTTTTTTATTCATCAGGGATGACATGAAATATTGTGCTAGAACTGAAGATAATCGCCAATCAGGCCAAAATGGGTGCATCACAGACCCATGTCCAGTATATCGTTGAATTTGTATTTTAAAAGGCTATCCAAAAATTCGAAAATTTACAGGATGTCCCATTTAAAAAAAATTGAAAAGCGTAACATTTTGCTAAATTTCAGTAAAGTCTAAAAAAGAGCATCATTTTATAAAAAATATCACGCAAAAAAAAAGTTTCAAAAGTTTATGAGTAACGTAACAATGCCTGTTCAAAATTACCCTGAATCCCTGAAGATAATCGCTAAGAAGTTCGAAACGGTTTATCACAGACACATGTCCAGTATATCGTTGGATTTGTCTTTCAAAGGGTTATGTAAAAGTGTATTACGATATAGGGTGTTCCATTTAAAAAAATTAAATTTTATCTCTCCACCCTGTATATAGTACAGTAACAACAAAAACAATGAAAAAAAAATGTAGATAATTTTATTAGAAACAACTTTTGTATTTAATTTTTTTTTGCAACCCTTGTAGATTTCGAGATAAGGTATAGGCCCCTCTTAAACGGGCCACCCTGTACAGTGTTTCCGCTTCAGTTCGCAACATATGGGAAACTTTTTTATTATCAATTTTACAAAAAAAAGTTATTGTTTATGAAAGTTTCTGCTTCTTGAAAAAATATATAGTATTAAACTATTAAAACTTAGAATAGCATGTACCGGGTATTCTTTTATCTTTGATATCATTTTGATCACCTGTAACTTTTTTGTTTTCAAAGATATCAAGGTAAACAAAAAAACAAAATGTAGGATTAATAGCCAAGTTTTTTTTCAAGTTACACATGAAACAAAACATCAAAACACTATCAATTTTTCGACATATAAGCCTACATTATATTTTTTTTATTTTGGTTTCATATCGAAGTCTTTTCGACACTAAAAGTAGTTTCGAAAAGAAGCTCTTTGTGACACTCCTTTTTCACTTATCGGAAGTTGGTAACACTGGCTGACTGATGGCCATCGCACTGTCATTCTCGATTTTATAGAAGATTTAGGGCGAGTATTATAAAACTGCTTTGACAGTTAACTTAAAGTTAACTTTTTGAATTACATGTAATTTCAAAAATTAACTTTAAGTTAACTCTCAAAGTAGTTTTATAATACCCGCCCTTAATTCTATATTTGGCATATAATGTTACCAACCTAAACATGAAATCAGGAAATATGAGAATAAAATTTCCAAGAAAAATTTGTTTTTTTTTAACTAAACAATACCAGAATAGAAAAAATAGTATAAAATATTCGTTTCATAAGACATTTTATCGCACTCGTCCTTTAAAAATCTCGCCTCCGGCTCGTTTTCTAATATAGGGCTCGTGCGATAAAATCACGTCTTATGAAGCTTGTATTTTAATGTACTATTTTTAAATGGAACACCCGGTATATTATATGTGTGTTCGTTAGAGCATATTATTCTGATTACAATGATATAACACACTTCATATTTTGTTCCACTCGTTTTTGACAAACCGGCAAAAATATATGAAATTTTTATATGCTCTCAATAATTTTCGTCCCAAATATCAGACCGCCGGCCGGCCGCCTAATAAGTTTCACTTCGAAAGTTTCATATTTTTGCCGATTTGTCAAAAACGAGTGGACCAAAATATGAAGTGTGCTATATCATTGTAATCAGAATAAGATATTCTATCGAACACATATATAATATACAGGGTGTTCCATTTGAAAAAATATAATGTAGGCTTATATGTCAAAAAGTTGATAGTGTTTTGTTTTACGTGTAATTTGAAAAAAAACTTGACTACTAACCCTACATTTTGTTTTTTTGTTTACCTTGATAACTTCAAAAACAAAAAAGTTACCGGTGATCAAAATGATATCAAAGTTAAAAAAACACCCGGTACAGGGTGATTAAAAAATAGGAAAATATGCAGGGTTTTTTGGTAAAAGTAGAAAAAAAATGGCACATCACTATTTTTTAAACCTTTGATATTTTTTTCAGATTAAGCAAGTCATATTTCAGTCAAAAAAAACCTTTCGTTATCACAAATCAACCTGCAAAATTAAAAAAAAAAAAAATGGAAAAATTTTTGAGCTGAAAAAACGATTTTTTCTAAAACTTTGACACCCTGTATCTCAGAAACTACGCATTTCTGGTCACATATTTATGGGAACTTTTTTTGTTAAAATATCGTAAGGAATGACATCCTGAAGTTACGGACCGTACTTAGGAAATACCCTGTATATTTTTCTATTTTTTGACCACCCTGTACATGCTATTTCAACTTTTTATAGTTTGATATTATTTTTTCAAGAAGCAGAAACTCTTATAAAGGATAACTTTTTTTCGTAAAATTGATAATAAAAAAGTTTCCCATGTGCTGCGAACTTAAGTGGATACACTGTATTTTATGAGAAAATGTCATGAATCAAATTTTTTTTGTCAAAACACCAGTTCTCGCATTAGTTACTATGCAATAATTTACACTAATATAAATTATCACGTAATTCCAATCTGATTGGTTCAAATCAACAATCAAAACATGTGAGTTTATTGTTGGTATGTCAGTTTTGACAAATGTATGAAATTCTCATCAAAAAAACGGCCACTAAAATCAAAAATCGACGTATCCGAGATTTTTTGAAAAAAAAAGTCAACCTTGTATTTTTGATGGATTTTATTCGTACTAACTGTATTTAACTATGCTTTATGATATCCTCTTTCGTTTATTGAATTCTAGTAAAGTTATCTTTGTTCGTTTTGAGTTCATTATGAAATATATTCACCATAATTATTTACACAAACTAATAACTGGCCTTGCAGTCCTCTCGCGTCGTGTAATTTTTACTTACCCCGGTGCGAAATTAAATCCGCCAGAGGCAGCACTTCGCTGCAACCAAAATTTTTGAATTTCCGTGTTTGCAGGGCTTACAATTTGAGACGAGATCTCAAAAACTACTTAATATTTTTTAGTGAATCAAGAAGATTCGAAAAGATAATAAAATTTAGAACAATGCTCTTGCTTCATTTTTTTAAAAAAAGCGATGGGTTTGGATGTACCGAGCGATAGAAATGATGCTTTTTTTCGAGTATTTAGGTCGTGATATTTTCAATTTGAAATTTTTTTTTTCGAAAAACTAAAACAACAGCATTATTCTTTAGATTTTTATCTTTTATTATTTTCTAATCCGGTCAAAAAATATTACAAAATAAGTGAGTTCTCGTCTCGGGAAATCAACCCTTTTTCTCAATTTTTAACGGCTTGTTGTTGGCCTCTTAACTAATAATACAAGTAATAAATACAAATAAGTGCATATAAATCACAAATTTATTATTATCATTTTTTTTTTGGCCAGTCGATGGTACACTCTTCAACAAAGTGCAATTTTTACAATTCAATTTCATGATAATTAAAAAATATTTTACATTTTTGTAAAGTAGAAAAGTCACACTTTCTGACGATGACAAAATATACCGGGTTTTTCATCAAGAATAAGGCAATATGTTATTATTTCAAAAAATCAAATGTCTGTAAAACCAAATTTCAGGATTCGTTAATACCATGAAAAAAAACTTTAAAAAATCTTTGTTCTTTCAGAACAAACCGCATCTCGTTATCTTTTCTCGTTTTCGAGATATTCACCTGTAAAATGTGTCAGTTTATCTAAGGACACCCTGTAGTTACACAAGTTTCATTTATAAAGTTCATATCGAATTTGTATCTATCAAAATTTGGTCCAAATTCCAAATAGATTTGATTCACCTTGAAAATCCGAAAACTTTTTTGATTCAATCAGGTGTCCGTTCCCATATTAGTCTTTGGGATTTTGACTTTGGCAGCTTCATTATTCGAGTTGTTGAAGTTCATTAAAGTTAAAAATTGCAGATCTAACACGCTCATTAAAAAAAAAATTGATTAGTCACCTTATCTCAAGCAAACCCCAGGCCAGCAGACGCGGTATTTGATATCACGAACCCACGTTCAAATTTATTTGCTAATATGTTTGCAAAGTGATTTGACCCTTCCAGCATACATAACGTTCAGAGATAAATAACCAAACAAAATTGCAACTTTTTTTAATAGTGAGTTAATCAGAATGCGCGTCGTATGTCATCCTTTAATATTAACATGAAATCGAGTATGAAATAGACAAAAATTGAGATTGTAGATAACATAAACGAACTTAGTTTTTGTAGTGAATCAGATACAATTTTATATTTTACACAACTAAACAAATCTCAAGAGTTTTGAATGCGTTGAAGCGCATGTATCACGTATAACATTTTATCTACGATTGCAAGTTCTATGATATGGAGATTTTTTTCCTGTTTCTGATTTTATTTTATTTTGACTTACAAAATTACTACATGTTTTAAAAATTCGAAGATTGCCGTTTGTGTAGATCTGTATTTTTAGAAAGACGTGTCGACAGTTACTAAAAGTTGTCACAGTCAGTTAGAAAATCCATTAACCTGATATTAGTCCAGGAGGTGGCGCCAAAAACATGCAAGAGTTTTCGCAAGGCGGATATTTTCAAAATAGGTCGTATTTTAGTGCTAGAATGCTAGTGTACAGTCAGCACTCACAGTTCCGGGACAGCTGGCTCTGGGACGCGGGCAAAGTTGTAATTTTAAGAAGCATCTAAACTGTTTTCTCAAAGCTCAAAATTTATAGAAATTTTGCACATTATCTGTTTGAAGGTCACAGATAACGTATGTAAATCGTCAGACGTCTAGTTCGTTGCAAAAAGGGGGTCAGACGTCCTCAAAGTTTTTATTTTATGGCATTCTCTTCGGTGTCCTGTCAAAATATATTTTTGCAGGTATTTGACAAATATATCGGCCCTTAGGGCCGATACTTTTGCTCTCGATTAACGAATTTGATACGTTGTCAAAGTTTAGCATGGGCCAAGGTTTATGAGTATGATGTGGTGAGAGCACATTCTAAGCCCTGATTATTTTTAACGGCTGTCAAATGAGAGCAAAAGTACCAGCACTTATTCTAGGTGTAATCAGATATATGAGAGAGTTGTTGGTTAGAATAGAATAAGGGTCCATCCTGCGCAACTGGCCGAATTTGAAGGACCGCCATTTTTATCACTTGTCAAATTCGGGATTTGGAAAAATTAGTTATGAACAACTCATAGCTCCAAAAATATCCAAAAATATGCAGAAATAACGAAAAGAAATCTTTTAAAACACCACTCTGATAAAAATATCTCAAAAAAATCAGGAAAAATCGCCAACAACAACAATCTGTAACCGACCAAAAATAAGGTTATGTTGTGAAAAAAATCAAATCAAAAGTTGAAAGTCATCATCATTGATCATCATTCGATGGAGTCTGGATTTTCGAACAACACACATTTTCAAAAATCTCAAATTTTCGATTTAATGTAAAGAATCTTCTCATAAAAATTCAAAAAAGTAAGGCACAATTGACTAACCTGTTCAGCAGATTGGACCCCGAAGCCATCAGTGAGAGAGTGATTTTTATCACGTATGGTCGTTTCCACCAACTATTTTAGGGAAGCCCTAACAATAAGTATTCCCTAAATTGACATTTCTCCATGGAAAATAGTTGGTGGAAACGGCCATTAGTTCCTTAAACGAAATGTGATATAATATACCTATTCTAATTTTAAAGTGTTGTAACGTACATACGTCATGAGCACAAAAAGTGGGACCCCTGACTGACAGGTCTTGTCATTTTTCGCTAGTTTGCGTAAATCAGTCTTTTCTCTACAATTGATTTTTTGTCAAATATGACAATCCCTGTCATTGCCGTAGGTATAGCTGCTGAGCCTGTTTTACAGTAGGAAAAAACGGGTGTCCAACTTTTTGTGCTCACGGCTGTACGTACCTGTCCAATGTGTCGTCCCGATTTTATTGATTTTCTCTGTACTCGATTACCTGACGAAGTAAGTAGGCAAGACTCCCATCCTGAGATTGATCTTTTTTTTACTTCATTTAACTAATCAATCTCTTCACATTTTTAATACTAATTTTATAAAGGTTAAAAGTCTCCCTTCTACTTCTAGGTAGCATTGATGATGGCCTAATGCCGAAAGCGCTCTGCACTGACATTTGAATAATAAAAATTTGCACGAAATACACAACTTTCATTCCGCCTCAGGGAATCCAGTTTTCTTTTATTGCATTGTTTCGTTGTTATAGTATTTTTAATCTGAACTGAAACACTAAAAAAACATCTAAGCCGTTTTCTCGCGTCCACTTTTCTGACATTGGTTCAAATCCAGTTTGAAACAGTCAATGGAAACACCACTGCCAGTTTCAAACCTGTTTTGAACCAATGTCAAAAAAGTGAACGCGAGATAATAGCTTAGATGTTTTTTTAGGGTTTCAATTCAAATTAAAAATTCTATACAATTTTAATTTTATCGTAAATTTGTCCTGTAGTTCAGTCTCTATTTTTTGGTTTAGCCTTACGAGTTCATCAATAAAGTCTGCATCAATATAGTCCTTTTCTATCCCAGTTATGACAAACATTGGATCTTGCTCATTGAGATCCTTCTGTTTATTATTATTTTTGTTCTGAAGTGTCTGTTTGACTTTTTGTTGTTGCACCTCGCTGCAGTTCTCAACCACAATTGCTCCATCCTTTAAGGGCCGTATTCTCCGTAGTTCATAAAGCCTGGCTTAGTGGAAACGCTTGACTTTTTGTGTGACAAAGCCGAGCTTTTCCACTAAGCCAGGCTTTATGAACTACGGAGAATATGGCCCTAAATATCTTACATTTTCAAATCCACCACCTATATCATCTGTTTTCAGCTCATTTTTTAGTTGGCGTGTGGTTTCCTTAGGATCGTTGACATTATTTATTCGAATAATCGTTTCCAACTTTTTTTGAACTTCTGGTGTAGTCCAGGGCTTAGCTGCCCCCATTTTTTCCACTTCTGGAGTATTGTGTATTAGTCTCGGTATTGGTTGTAGGATCTGTGTTATGGTTGCATATGTTGTTTTTTGTTTTATTTTCGGGTTCGAAAAATGGACGGTTCTAGAACGGTTCAAAACAATCGCACAGTTCATCAATCAACAAAATGACAACAGCTTTTCTGCTGTGTAATGTTTTTTGGCTCTTTTTTTGCGTCATCACTGCACCCACCACTTTCATCACTCATCTTGTTTTTGTTCGAATTTTTTTCGTTAATTTAACCGAGAATAACGACTTTAACACGGAGCGATGTACAACGATGCGTTTAGTACCTGAGGATGCTAGCCACGCGTGCTAACGGTACGTCAGGAAGAAATTCAACTCATGATGATCATAAAGCCCCAATGAAAACACTTCAGCTCTTCCATGATTATATTTTAGGTACCTATAAGTGTAAAAGTATAATTATAGAACATACTATAGAATAAATATGGTGAATACTGGTAGAGTTATTAGGAAGTCGACTAGTACCTATATGCAATTTATTCCAGACAGTTTATCAATTTGCAAGATAATGTCACTTAAAAATGTGACTTGAAATAAATTTAATACGTATTTACTTTCAGAATCTTCATTCATTGTGTTTTGATAAAAATATTTATCTACTACAAAATATGTACTTATCACTTTTATTAGGTAGTTTTACTAATCCCTGGTGATTAATTCGAATCGACTTGACTGGTTTCAGCAGATTTTTGGGTCCATTTCTAAATTCAATTTTTATGTTACTGCCATGATTATTATTTAGCTTTAATTTAGTGAAATGTCGGTAAGATTACAAACTCCAATATATATTAATTATAATTCCTTTATTTTTTAAGTTCATGTTAATCTCGATGTTAACTGTGTGTTGACCATTTTTCTGTAGTAACAGTAACATTTTTGTATGACTGACTTTCTGGGCAAGTTTATTCACCTTCTGATAAACTGTCAAGTGTCAAATATGCAATCTGATGGATAAAAAAACGCAATCTGTAATTCCATTGGTCGTCCAGTTATCAGCCGACCGATAAAATTATTGAACGGTATATTTATCTTGCAGATAGTTACCAGCAGGTGAATAAACCAAGCCTCAATCTCCAAAAAAAACGATACCTATCATTATATTTTAATTGCATCCTGTGACAGCAAGGATGCTATTTCTAGTAGAATTGTACTAGATCTAGCACAATCACGTGTCACCTAGTACGCTAGTACCTCTCTCATGAATCTAGTACAATTTGGATTACGTGTCGAGTGTCGCTCTGTATCGTACCCGAGCACAGTAGCGACGCCAGGGTTTTACGTTAGGGGGGGCCAGGCTGGGCCAGAAAAATCTAGGGGGGGCACTTGTTTTTACTTTATTGCTTTTCTTCTTTGAAATAAAAAATGGGAATTGCAGAGTTTTCCCAGGTTTCCCGTATATTTTTGCACCCCACCTGAACAGGTTAATTGAATAGGTTTAAAAAGGTTTTTATTTGGATTTTGTATACAGGGTGTCCGTTTTTCGAGGGCAACCATTGGAATATAGGAAACGGTAAGAGATACAAAATCGTAATGAATAGCCAAATGTGTTACTGCTTTTGGGAGATCAAGAAACTCCGAATACAATTCATAAAAATGCAAACCTTTATTTAAAAAAATAAAGTTGATGATGATCGGCAAAAGACGAAACGTCGGATTTTAAATTTGAACACCATTATGTAAAGGGGAGAAAGTTGTCCCAATAAAGTGAAGTTTATTTGAAATACCTTTACAAATGAGTCCAGGAAAAAATAAAAATGATTTTACAAAATTTTGATTTCCGTGTATTTCCGGAAATATTTGGAATATTCCAAATTTCGAGTAGCGTTTTGTTAAGCAAGAAATTGCGCAACTTTGTCCCAATTTAACCCAACCTGTATCTCTTACCGTTTCCTATATTCCAATGGTTGCCCTCGAAAAACGGACACCCTGTATAGGTAAATTTTCTTAATACCTATTCAATTAACCGTTCAGGGTCGGTTTCTCAATAACGAGTCACCTCCGAGTTAGTTTTAACTCCAGGGTAAACGTGTTTAGTTGCAATGTTTATCCTGGAGTTATGCTTAACTGCTCTGACCCGGGGGTGACTTGCTATTGAGAAACCGGCCTTCAGGTGAGGTGCAAAAAATACACCGGAAAACCCTGTAGCTGAACAAAAATATGTTTGGGGGAATCCCAGGAAAGCGAAAGCAGCGTTGCGGTTGCCTGGTGCCCACCGAAAACCAAATTAACCAACAGGGGATACTCATGTTGCATTGCATTGTTGTCGACATTAGGGCAAGTTTTCAGGAGGGGCCGACTAAATTTCAGTGGGGGCCCCGGCCCCCTCTGGCCCCCCCCTGGCGTCGCCACTGCCCGAGCAGTGCCATCTTTACGCATGGGCCAGCTGGGTCCTGGCCCAGGGCCCCCTATCATAGGGGACCCCGTCGTTAATTTCTATGAAAAAGTATTCAAATAATAAATGATAATATCAATAATATCAAATGAAATATTATTCAAATAATAATTATTTGAATATAAACTAGGTGCTGTCCGACCATCTATCATTTATTTGCGGAACCTAATTGCTGTACTGAGCCATTAAATATTTAGAATTGTTTTGTTTTGTAAATGTCTTTTTAAGATATGACTTGTTTCTTGTAATACGATATACCTATTAAATATGATTATTTAGTTAGGCAAAGGTTATTTATTTGTTTGTATATGTACCTAAAAATATGTGCTTCATGTTGTTATTTTTGATATACATAGATATTTTTGTATACAGGGTGTCCACTTAGTGCGATTTCGGACGATATCTCCTTACAGGTACAGGGTGATGCAAGAAAAAAAATTAAATTACAAAGTTGTTTGATACTCTAATATGCATTAGTTGAGAATATTTTTGAATATACAGGGTGCTCCGTTTATGGAATATGCGACAGAACTCTGTTACGTTAAATGGAACACCCTAAATGTGATTGCATATTTGGATTCTACGTAAAATTCTTATACCTACAAATTCAACTGTTTTGCAAATATTGACAATTGAAAATTGACTTTTTGCAACTTTGACAAGCTGTAAAACCTTAACGGGTAATTTTAGACGAAAACCGATTTTACATCCCTGTCTTAGATTTTCATAAACTATTATTTAACACCAACTTTGAATTTAATCCATGATTAAAAATTTCAGTTAAATTTAATCTCCGGTTAAATTCAAAGTTGGTGTCAAATGATAGTTTATGAAAATCTAAGATCGGAATGTAGAATCGGTTTTCCTCTAAAATTAACCGTTTAGGTTTAACAGCCTGTCAAAGTTGCGAAAAGTCAATTTTCAACTGTCAATATTTCCAAAACAGTTGAACTTAGGTATAGAGTATATTACACTCTGCTCATAATTTTACGTAGAGTCGAAATATGCAATCATATACAGGGTATTCTATTTAAAATAACAAAGTTCTGTCGTATACCTCCTAAACGGAGCACCCTGTATATTCAAAATTATTTTTAACTAATGTATATTAGAGTATCAAACAACTTTGTGATTTATTATTTTTTTCTTGCATCACCCTTTAAGGAGATATCGTCCGATATCGCACTAAGTGGACACCCTGTATAAATAAATTCTGTTCCGAATAATTATTAGTGTTGCCTTTTTTGACATTTTCAAAAATGGTTATAGGAGCCCTCAAATTTAAAAGTGCCCAGGACCCCGAGATGGCTAGAGACGGCCCTGTACCCGAGTTCTGAGCTCTACTCTCTACTTGTGGGTTGAGTTTCACGTTCCAGGTCCCACTCCGGTGCGACTAAAGCCAAACAAGAAATTGGCATTTCGAATATAGTTTCGAACGCACGCGCACTTTTTTATTCTGTGACTTGACGTGTGTCATGTATCGGGGGTTATTCGGTTATTCAGCCGATCACGGTAATCGATAGTCGATTTATAACTGAATTTTAGAAATATTTATTTCTATCATTCAGGGCCGGTTTCTCAATAGCGAGTCACCCCCCGGGTTGACTCGCCCCTGACTCCAGGGCATGGGTAAACATTAATTGCAACTGGACACGTTTACCCTGGAGTTAAAACCAACCGGGAGGTGACTGGCTATTGAGTATTGAGAAACCGACCCTAAAACAAGTGATATTTACCTCCAATTAGCAGAGCCTACATTTGTATTCAAGTTTCAAAATTTAACGTGCTTTCAGCTAGTACACAATGTCGCCAATCTAGTACAATTATTCCCTACTTCCTAGTACAATTTTTTTAGTGCTGATAGCATCCCTGTGTGACAGAGGCGTCGACTTTTGAAAGGCCTCATGGGTGCAGGATAAAGCTTAATTCTCACTTGTGCGAAATTCGCTCTTTTTTGACATTGCTTTGACAATTTGACGTTTGATACACGCATAAAACGTCAAATTGTTGAAGTAATGTCAAAAAAATAGCGAATTTCGCGCAAGTGAGAATGAGGCATAATAACTTTATAAATTGGTTTATAGGGGGAGGGGAAAGATCGCCGGCGCAGGCGCCGCTAGAGGCGGAAAATTATTTCTACGTGTGCGAAAAGTGCTTTTTTCTGCACGCATTTTAGACCATGAAAATATCACTTTTCCGCACTAGTGCGGAAAAGTAAAATAAATATGCAATGTTAAGTCACCCTGGTACTTTCATGTCGTTAAATGGTTGTAAAGAAATAACGTTAATTAATCGTACGGAAAGTCTCTTTTCCTCATTAAATTGCTACGCACACGCCCTAACTGACGATTGACGTTTTGTTTTATCTTAGCCGCCTCTGTCAGCTGTCACTCGCAACCAATGAACTATGCGCACGAGCAAAGGCATTACTATAAAAGCTCCGATATATCGAACGGAATATATCGATATTTTTTTCGATATATCAAATGTAGAATATCGATTAGAATACATAATATATCGATATATTTGAGTTATACATATTTCGATATTTACAAAACATCGATATATCATTGCCATCCCTACCCATGCGCAAAACTAAAATAAAAGGTGTACGGCGCTAGCGCCACAAGGGCTGGCCTCTCTCTGACTTTCCGTTGTAGGCTGGACTGTCTCTATTATTATCAAAGAATAGAGATGCAAAATAGCAACTAGTAGCATAAAGTGATAGAGGACAAAATACTAATCACTTGTATAATCCTTATACAAAGTTGTGTAAATTCAAATTACATGATACTGATACTACCACATGGAATGGAATGACCATTAAACACGTTTGTACTTTCGCTTTCCCCATGAGAGTTCTCATGGGTGCACCTGCCCCCATGTAGTCGGCGCCAGCGTCCTGTGATCGGAGTTTTTTTTTTTAAATTGTAAGTTAGCATGTAGAAGCAATTTAAGCTTAGTGATTGTTTATCATATTTCTGAGGTCTCCTTTTTTTTTCAACTACCCTCGGCCAATCAAGTCACTCACAAATCGCAAAATAAATTCGCTTATCATACGAAACTATATTAAAACTTTTAAATTCTGCAGCAAAATGGAGACTTTCACCCATCATACCTCTACAACCCAGAACTTCTTGTCGGGCTCGACTGGAAATCCGTCCAACACTCTTTAAAACCTTCCATAACTAATGAAGATCCAGGTGAAGATTACTTCTTGGTCAGGCCTCTACGAATAGATGATTATGATAAAGGCTTCCTTCAACTCATCGTTCAGCTGACAACAGTAGGAGACATAACAAAGGCTCAATTTGAAGGTTAGTAATTTCCTAACTATAGCTGGCATAGAATATAAATCTTATTTTTAGCTCAGTTTCTGAAAATGCAAAAAGCTGGATGTTATTTTGTTACTGTGATAGAAGATATAAGACATAGTAAGATTATTGGTTCCGCTACTCTGGTTACGGAATTGAAATTTATTCACCAGTGCGGCAATAGGGCCAGATTAGAAGACGTTGTTGTGAATAATACTTATAGAGGAAAGCAGTTAGGCAAATTGTAAGTATCCTTGATAATAACTTGAAGAAATATTCGAAGCTGATTACAATTAAATAGGCTTATAAATCCGGGTCCAATTGTTTAAAGAAGAGCAATCATGATGTACTTTCCAATAATAATTTCATGTTGGCAAGCTGTGTTGCAGGGCAGCAGTAGATCGAAATATTATTTTTGGAAACCTTAAATATAAACTTTTAGTATTGACCTAATAATGTTTTTTCATCTTTGATATCATTTTGATAACCTGGATGTATAGTGTAGGTACAGGTGAACAAAATGATATCAAGGATAGAAAAAAAACACCTGTTACATATTGCTAAGGCCCTCTCTGGTAACTTATGTTATAACATAACCAAGCCAAGCTTTAACTTCATTTCTTTCTCATCTCTAAAATAATTGTAAGTGTTTCATCAAAAATTAAAATTAGATTATAAATTGACTAATTTATCTTTGGTCTTTCAGAATTGTCTTGACGGTAACTTTGTTGGCTAAAAAATTGGAGTGCTATAAAATGTCTCTAGATTGCAAAGATCCCCTGATACCGTTTTACAAGTCCTTGGGCTACATGTTGGAGCCGGGCAATGCTAATACAATGATTCTGAGATACGAGTCAAAATTATAATAGGAAAATGTTTGTAGGCTCAGTATGGGAAATTTGCTAGTTTTTTAAAATTTTTTGATGTTTCTTACAGGCTGTAGCAAACAACCCAAAAAAGAGATTAAATACATAAAAAATGAATTCTCACATAAAAGCCTAAATATTGACTGTCATGACCACATTTCAATAATATTTCGTTTCAACGTAGTTTTTATTTCCCATATTATGTGAGAATCCACCTTCAATATTTCAAAAAATAATGAAATTTAATTTTTTTGTAAACTTGGGAAGAGTGCAATATACCTACTTAAATTCTTTATTTTTAACTTTAACCATAGGTATGTCCGTTTAGCCTAAATTTGCCAATAAATTATAATGTATAGAATAAAAAGTTATTATTTGTATTTTTGTTGTTGTTAGGGTTTGTTCCAATAACCAAAAGACTACTGAACTTGCCATTTACATTATATTAATATATTAGGAATTGGAATGTTAAATTTAATAAAAAGTTTTATTGTGTTGCCTCAATATGCTCTAAATGCTATTGTCTGATATCATAAGGTGAAAATACCTATCATAGTCTAAGAAACTTGAAGTACTTGGATGTGTATCAATTGAGAAAAACAAGATGAGGTGATGCATAAAGACTCCAAAATGAGAATGAAACTCCAGAAATTTTGAAATTTAGTTGAAACAATTTGAATTAAAAATTTGATATCAAACCTAGTAAAAACATTATTGACAAGGACTTTGGCAACTGTAGAAGATGCTTCTGGTTTTGGCTCAGACGGGTCAGTTAAGTTAGCCCCCCCCATAGAAAATTTCTGGATGAAAATTATCCCATAATTTTGCTCTCATTTTGCTCCACTAATTTCGATTTTTGCTCCATTACAGTGGAGAGACTATGTGGCCTATTAGTGGGGGGGGGGGGCTGAATTAACGCTAGCCCCCCAGTGAAAATTCAGAAATTTGATCATGCTCATTTTGTTCTCCGAGTTTTGCTCCATTTTGCTTCACTATCGGCGAGTTTTGCTCCATTACCAGGAGAGACCTACAGAGCTTCCAAGAATCTCTCCCAGCCCCCCACGGTGAAAATTTTGAAATTTGATCATGCTCATTTTGTTCTTCGAGTTTTGCTCCATTTTGCTCCACTATCGGCGAGTTTTGCTCCATTACCAGGAGAGACCTACAGAGCTCCCAAAAGTCTCTCCTAGCCCCCCCCCGGTAAACATTTTCAAATTTGAACATGCTCATTTTGTTCTCCGAGTTTTGCTCCGTTTTGCTCCATAATCGGCGAGTTTTGCTCCATTGCCAGGAGAGACCTACAGAGCTCCCAAAAATCTCTCCTAGCCCCCCCCGGTGAATTTTTTTAAATTTGAACATGTCCATTCTGTTCTCCGAGTTTTGCTCCGTTTTGCTCCATTATCGGCGAGTTTTGCTCCATTACCAGGAATGACCTAGAGAGCTCCAAAGAATCTCTTCTTGCCCCCCCAGTGGAAATTTTGAAACTTGAAATTTCGAGTTAGTCCGAAATACTCCGCCTCCAATTTTACACATTCGAGCGAACATAGTTTGGCGCTCTCAAGCTGCTTTCACTTTCCTCGCCTGTTTCCCCTGAAGCACCTGTAACTGATTTTCAAGCGTTCGAGTGCAAAGCGCATTGAGTATAATGGGCGTGAAATGCTCGTGCTTCGCACACTGCACCCGAAAGCGGCTCTGGAAATGAACTAGACAGCTCCCAGGAATCTCTCCTTGCAACACGTGTGAAAATTGGAAGTTTTGCTCCATTTCCTGGAATGGACCTACGAGCTCCTAAGAATCTCTTCTAGCGCCCTTTCACCAGTTAAAAATTTTGTTTGATCATATTCATTCTGTTCTCCGAGTTTCGCTCCGTTTTGCTCCATGATCGGCGAGTTCTGCTCCATTACCTGAGCCTGAGCTGCTTTCGGGTGCCACGCTTTGAGCAATCAGGCGCTCTGAAGCTGCTCTCATTTTCCTCGCCTCTTTTTCCTGATGCACCTGTACCTAACTGATTTTCAAGCATTTGAGTGCAAAGCGCATCGAGTATAATGGCTATGAAGAGAACGGTGGTCCCTGGTTTCACTAGCTTTGTTTGTTTATTCGCACCAACAAGGCACCAACCGACACTTTCTACACCAAACGTGTTTGTTTATCCAAGGTTTATTCCTATATATTTTTTTTTTGTATGGGTCTGACAGAGACAAACTGACTTTTTGATGCACCTGGTGCAGACTGGTGTAACTTTGGTACAAATAGACAAACAGAGCCCGCAAGAAGCCCTGTTAGTTAAAACTAATTTCGATCCTTTTTTTTTTCACGTGCTTCTAGAAAAAGACAGAAATAGTCTAAGTACGCACTGAATTTACAAATGGGAATTGCTTGCAAAAATAGTTATTTATGTCATAAATAAATACCGATAATCAAGCTCGTTTGCTCGAGCGCCATGTTCGGAGCAGTCAAATGTGTTCCGAATGATTTTATATTGACATGACAGTGCAAATCGATGAGACAAAGATGGCGTCTATTTTCAAGTGAACAAATTTGACAGACGTCGTAAATCATAGGGACAGCCTTTTATTTTTCCGAAATAGCTATTTATGGCGGTGATCTTTTTTTAACTGTCAGTAATGTACCCAGTTACTTTTGGTGACGATGGTATTTGCTTGCAAATCGTTCCAAAATCAAAATTCAGTTTACTGATTTACTGGCTTGGCAAGCTTTTGAAATGCACAATGACATATGCGCATTTTCACCGATGTAATGCTGTCCTTGTCATTTGACAGCAGCAAAACAAGGATAGGTTACTCCTCATCAAGAGAAATGCGCATAAGCAATTGGTGAATTCAAAAACTTGGCCTTCCTTCAAGAACCCTAAATCTTAATAGAATGGCTTATCTAGCTGAAAGTGTCTGCCATGTCCACGCGAAAACTCCCCACCATTTGTGTCATTTTGACGTCAATGTAGACCTCAGTGACGTCACGACTAGTCGAAAAGCGAACGTACGCCTTATGCCTCATTCTCACTTGCGCGAAATTCGCTCTTCTTTTGACATTGCTTCGACAATTTGACGTTTTATGCGTGTATCAAACGTCAAATTGTCGAAGCAATGTCAAAAAAGAGAGAATTTTGCGCAAGTGAGGGCTTTATGGGAAAAGCCATCCTGTTAGTTGAGGGTTGTTGGCCTTCCTTTATCCAATTTTAATTGCTCTTTCTTTCTGTTCCAAACCGTTCCTTGTTCACTTTGGAGCAGAAC